>CM008280.1:28777220-28875167 GCA_002319775.1 Fagopyrum tataricum
TCTCTGTGATTGCCCGTCCACTGACGAGTTTGCTGAGGAAGACTACCAGATTTGTGTAGTTTGATCAGTGCATGCAGAGTTTGAGGAGTTGAAGAGGCGTTTGACTTCTGCTCCTATTTTGGCACAGCCAGAGGGTACTGAGGATTTCGTGGTTTACAGTGATGCATCCAAGCTAGGCTTGGGATGTGTTTTGATGCAGAGAGGCAGGGTGATTGCATATGCGTCTCGACAGCTGAAGACGTATGAGGAGAACTACCCGACTCATGATCTGGAGTTGGCAGCGGTAGTTCATGCACTGAAGATCTGGAGACATTACATGTATGGTGCTACGCGTCAGATCTTCACAGACCATAAGAGTCTAAAGTATATTTTCATGCATCGGGAATTGAATAACCGCCAGCGTAGGTGGCTTGAGCTGATCAAGGACTTTGATCTGGAGATTTTGTATCATCCGGGAAGCCCTGAGTAGGAAGACACCTCGAGAGTAGGCGATTGCGAGGCTGACAGTTCAGCATCAGCTGCAGAGGGATCTGATCTGGTTAGAGTTGGACATCTAGTTTCCTGATGAGGATGTCCAGTTGCGTACTTTAGAAGTTCTTCCTAATCTGTGGGTGAGATCCAACTAAAGCAGGAGACCTGCCCGACATTGACGAGGATACGAGATAGGATGTCTCGGGATGAGGCACCCCAGTTCCTGCTAGGAGCAGATGGAGTTTTGAGACGCCGCGGTCGCGTCTTTGTACCTGCTGATACAGAGCTGAGACAGAGGATTTTATAGGAGGCTCACTGTACACCTTACTCTGTACATCTAGGTACGAGTAAGATGTATCAGGATTTGAGACGTATATATTGGTGGGAGGGCTGTGTGGCCAAATTTGTGGCACAGTGTGCGACCTGCCAGCAGGTCAAGATCGAGCATTTCAGACCTGGAGGTGAGCTCCATCCACTTCTTGTTCCACAGAGGAAGTGGGAGGACGTCACCATGGATTTTGTGACTGGACTGAGGCTGAGCCGGAGTTTTGATGCCATATGGGTCATAGTAGACAGATTGACGAAGATGGCAGGTTTCATTCCTATTAGGGAGACGTGGCCGGTGAGCAGATTAGCTGAGGAGTACACTAGGCAGATAGTGAGACTCCATGGTGTACCGAGGACGATCGTCTCTGACAGAGATGGACGATTTACCTCGAGGTTCTGGCAGCAGATTTAGACTGCCCTGGGGATGAGTTTGCACTTTACGACTACGTTTCATCCTCAAACAGATGGTCAGTCAGAGAGGACCATTCAGACCCTGGAGGATATGATGCGAGCTTGTGTGTTGGATTGGGGACAGGTGTTGACGGATCATCTCCCACTTGTTGAGTTCTCATACAACAACAGCTGACATGCATCTATTGGGGTGGCCCCATATGAGGCACTGTATGGACAGAGATGTCGTACTCCATTATGTTGGGATGAGCATAGCAGTGTTAGTGGTTTGACACCTGATCAGATTCAGGATGATATGGCTCGAGTAGCACTGATTCGAGAGCGGATGCTGACTGCCCAGAGCCGTCAGAAGTCGTATGTTGATAGGAGACGTAGACCTCTAGAGTTCAGAGTTGAAGCCCATGTGTGGCTGAGAGTGTCCCCGACACGAGGTGTTAGACGTTTTGGCATTAAGGGGAAGAGTAGCCCCCGATATGTCGGACCGTTCGAGATTCTGGATCGGGTTGGGAGTGCAGCTTATAGATTAGCCTTGCCTCCGAGATTAGAGGGTGTTCACCCTGTATTTCATGTGTCTCAACTGAGGGAGTACATACCAGATCCGAGACACATTGTGAGTTATGAGGATTTGGTGGTCGAGCCAGACCACACTTTTGTTGAGCATCCGATTGCAGTCCTAGAACGAGGTATGAGACGCCTGCGTTCGAAGGACATACATATGCTGAGGATTCAGTGGTCGAGACGAGGACCTGATGAGGCTACATGTGAGACTGATGATAGTATCTAGAGGGACTATCCAGAGTTCTATGCCGAGATAGATATACTTGTAGGATCTACTAGTAGATCTTAGTACTATCTTGGTGAGTGTTTGCTTATCTGCTTATATGTCATACTGTGTTTATTTTTCGTACTAGCTTGATATGATGTGTGATCTTATTAGATCTTGTTGTGCTAGTGCGATCGTTATAGCTGGAGATGGTCGTTCCTCCCTGCTTTCGTGATGTTGGTTGGCTAGAGATGGTTTTCCTCTATGCCTTGGATAGTGTTTTGTTGCTGCAGTCGATGTTTTCCTCCATGCTATGTATGAGGTTTTAGAGAGAGTTATACCTCGGCTTTTGAGTCCGAGAGGTTTGAGGATGTTACAAGTTTCGGGACGAAACTTGTTTTTAGGGGGGTGAGGTGTAAGAGCTATAGCCTTTGGAGCCACTTTTGGCCTTAGCCGCCCCTGCGTGTGAGTGGAGCCACCCCTGCGGCTAGTACAGAGACCTGCCCCTACGGCTCAGGGAACCGCCCCTACGGTTTCCGGCGGCTGCAACCAGTTTTGTTGACTCCTTTGACCCGTGCTCTACCCTTTGCCTTACTTCTTTCTTTTCCTTGCTGAGCAAGGGTTTCCTTCTTCACTTTCCAATCCAGCTTTCACGTCCTCCTTGCTTCTCTTTTATCCTTCTTGATCTTGTTCTTGATCTCTCTCGAGTTTGGAAGAGTTTTGGTGTGGCTTTGTGTGTGATGATGATGATGATGTGGTATGATGTTGTTGCTGAGCTGGGAAGCCAGCTGAGGTGCTAGTGGTGAGCAGTTCCTGGTTAGGCCACATCTGTGGTAAGCTTCTTCTCCTTCTTCTCTTCCTTCTTCCTTGTTCTTCCTTCCTTAGCTTAGGATTAGATGATTGATCATAGGATGATGTTGGTTTCTGTATGTATATGCATGTGTGTAAATCTGGAATGATAAAGACGTGATTGGATCACGAGAAGAGCCGAAGAGGAATCGCGGGTTCACGTTCTGCACAGACGCCGCCCCCGCGCCTGGAAGCCGCCGCCCCTGCGGAAGCCGTGCCGCAGCATCCGTGCCAGCGCCTGCGATGTGCCTGCGTTTGCCTGCAGCCTTGTCACCGCGCCCGCGGCTGAGTTCCGTCGCGCCTGTGGATTGCTTGCTCCGCCCCTGCGTCCCTTGTGTCACGCAGGTGCGTCTTGTCCCAGATCTACCTAAAGTTAGATAGATCCTTTCCTATCCTAGTATGAGCGGTAGTAGCATGCTAGATAGCGGATGTTGATGAGTATGATATAGATATGCCGGTTACGGCTTTGAGGTTTACGAGTTGGATATGATCCTTATGGATCCCTTGGGTCTAGGTGTGACCCTTTGTGTGATAGGAGTTTGATATATATATATATGTATGCCTTGTATAGGCCGTGTTGTCCTCTAGTTTGGAGTGGACCTGAGTGAGAGCTGATCGTAGTGATACTACTTCCGAGGTTGAGGTAAGTCCGTGGGACTTACTTAGTTTCCATCTCTATATTGGATGTGTGCATGAGTGGTGTGTGTGGTATATGCTTGATAGCATGCGTTATGATGGTCACCGACCTATGGTATATTGCTTGCCCATTGTAGGGCCGTGATAACTTGCCCTTTCATCCCGCCGGAAGTCTGGGAGGTTCTCTGTAGGCAGGCCAGACCTGGTAAACGGTTCGGGCACTCCCCATTCCCTTAGGGTACACGGGGAGGTGTTCCAAGCACCATCCCAGCTGCTATTGGACCTAGAGGCGAGGGTTATATATTCCTCGTGTCACATATGTTTATGTTGAATTATATATGAGTTGAGTGTTAGACTTTATAAAGATAATGAACCGAGTAAATGTGTGATTATCATGTTGACGTGTTTAGTATTCTTTGATGTGTGTTTGTGCTCTGCATCTCTTATATATGTGTATGGTTAGCTAACGGTTTTATACCGTGTTGTAGATCCTTTGCAGGTTAGGAGAACTGCAGAGTGATCCAGAGGGGTGATCTGCTGAGGGCTCCGTACACTGCTTCTCTTTTTGTCTTCAAGCTCCTAGGGATAATTAAGCACAAGACAAGTAATACGTTAGAGAGACGAGGTGCATTCATGCCAACCATTCTTAGATAGAACTATGGGACACCACTCAAGTGAAGTTTGCTGATTTATTCTCCACAATTGTCAAGTCTAATATTTTTCCTTTGATTAAACAGTGCGGGTGACCTATGTTTGGCTTCCATTATACACGTACAACTGGTAGTTTTATATGCACTTCTCTGTAGGGTTTTTCTTCAAATATACTTTTCATTTTTTGAGTATTAGAAACCAACTTGAAGTTGAGTGGGCATAGGCGTAGGTGGATCCATTATTTATGCACAATTCAGCTTCATGTTGCCAAGAAACATTTGAGCTAAGTTGGGCTCGATCGAGTTTCTACATATTCAAGGAAATAAAATTGATTGCTATTATTAAAATCATAAGTAGGTGTAAAATTTGCTAAAGGTAGATAAATATTGTTCATCTTGATACTCAAAGGTGTGGTTATTAGGCTATTAGAAATGCAATATATGGTTCCATTTTCATTCAAATAATCAGTGATATGACTATAGTCATAGATGAATTCTAGATTGGTCACACTGAAGGGCATGGAGCAAGATAAATTATCAGCATTTCAAGGAAAACTAGCAACTAATATAAATTGAATTCACACAACAAGATTCCAAGAGCCTAGTTCAGGACGGTAGTAGTTCATCTGTGGTACTCACCACCTTAGTTCGAACATGAGAGAAAGGCCAGCCAGATCGTATGAGAACATGAGTTTGGTTATATCATATTTGTGTTCTACATACATTTTCAGGTCTCAAGTGTTCATACATAAGCATAAGAAAACAAGGAGATAAGTAAGATGGCACATGGATATAGGAAATTCATTTTTTGTTTTCGTTTTGAGCCAGAGTTCATGAAGCCTACTCGGACAGGTCCAAGTGGTATTCGCAACGACGAAAGTTGAGTCTTGTTCAGCAAGGAATCCGTCAGGATTCAGTTCAAGAAAGAAGACACCGGAGGTCCTCTAGCCAATTTGAAGAACCCGAAACAAACCAACCTCGATCCTCCCCTCTATTAGCGACATCTCACGACGCTTGTGCCTACTCTCGTCCGCCAAACAAAGGTATATATGTATGCATACTTTATTTACATTTGGTTGGACCGCATGTTGGTTTAGGGATGTTCATACGGTCCAAACCAAACTGTAAACTTCTAAAACCCTAGACCGTGGACGGTCCGGTCCTGTTCCAGACCATAAAGATCGGGTTAGATATATTTTTTGATTCAACTCATTTTAATATATATTAGTTAGCGAAAAGAATAGATTTTTATCACTTTTCGTATGTTTTTTTAGTATATAGTTTATTTTAGGTTTGATTTGGTTTCATATACATGTACAACTGTTACTATTACAGTTCAATCCGGGTTAAAGTCCAATTATGTTCTTGGACAATAATCCAAAATCCGGACCAATCTAGTTTTATGCTCCGGATCATTTTTACACATCCCTATGCTGATTTCTTTTAACATCTTGTTCCAACAAGCGACAACCTTGGTATATCGAATCAATAATATATTTTTGCAATACGTTTTAGTTTTTTTAAAATCACCATTACAAAAAATTTTAGTGTATCAATACTTGTTTTTCCATAAATAATATTTTTTTGAGTAAATGAAACAAATTGAATTTGTCCCTTTATATAACTTTATGTTATTTGTATTGTTTGATATTAAACATATCATTTTATAAGAAAAAACCCTTATTAAAAATGATCTAGTTACATTATTTGGATTAATTTTTTTAGTGAAAAATATTATTCATTTGAACATAGATAGATTATATAATTAAAATTAATTTGGGACATGGGGATAGAGTGGACAAATATTAATTTATAGGGACAATAAGGTAACTTACATATAAATTACTATTTATTAGAAATTGTAGGCTTTTTTTTTACTAGGTGCATACGTGTGCGACGCACGCGTGAGAAGTTAACTAATCTAACTATTAAAAATTTGTAAATAAGTTCTAATAATTCAAGGTACTAAATAGAATAATGTACTGTAAATAAGTTAATTATAAAATTAATACTAAGTACATGCAAAGACAATTATCCGCCACACTATTATACTTCTTTTTAGATAATCTACACATGGAGTACTTATCTGAAATCATAATTAAAATGAAAACTCTCGTCTCAAGCTCAAGAAATTTGGCGTACAACATGTAAGCCCTCTTCATTTTCATTCTTCAATCTCCGATTAAGTTCTAACAAAATAATAGCAATAACAATATCTTGCATGGTTACTCGTCTTTTGGCTACGATCAAAATGACAACATTACCGGGCTGCAAAAATCAAATCAAATACCAAAATTCAGAAGAAAAATTGGATTAGAACATCTTCTATATAATACACCAAATTAAATTTATCGAACCAATCTAAATTCAGAATAAGATAAACCAATATGACTCGAATCAAGATGTATAGGATATTATAGACCCATTATTATGAATAATATAATATTCATAGTAATGGATTTACAATAGCAATAACAATATTTTGTACTGATATCATCAACTGATTTTATATAATTAAATAGTATAAAATTCAATTGCAGAAATTTAAAAAAGAAGAAACAAGAGAGTGAAGGTCAATATATGGAGCCTCCCATTCTCCATAGTGGATACAAGGTGCCTCCAATCTGGCGTTCCTCCTGAAGCTCCATTACAGTTTGTCAACAATCGATCTGGAGGTTCGTTTATTGAGCCCTCTAGTGAATCGACTCAAGCTCCGTCAAAGAAGAGTTCTCAAACGATGCTTGTAATTAAGACCTTCGAAATTTACGAAAGTAAAATTAAGAGAAGAAACCCTAGAAACGAAGAACCCTACAAATGCAGAAAAAAAGAATAGCGAACAAGATAGAGCCAAGTGACTGAACCTTTAAACGCTTAGAATTGGGAAGAGGAGAGTTAAGAGGACGCTTAGCAGATGAAGAGCCTCGCCTCATCTCCACTGTGATCGATTCAATCCTTAGAACCTGAGAAGGTGAGGCGGAAGGACTGTGACAGAAGTAACAGAGGAAGGAGACGTCAGATTTATCGATGAAACCCTAGTGGAGGACGATGCGTGTATGGTATGTCATCGATTCCGCCATGAATGGAGAGCTCAAGTGGGGCGACGGGTTCCTTCTCGATATATTTTGCTACACCAAGAGATGGTGGGACATAAGAAATGAGGGAAGAGAGGAAAAAGGAGAGGGTCTTTTTGTATTAAAAATGAAAATCTAAACATATAGATAATTTTACCCATTTACCATTCATTAGCTTTTGTTTACATTTAGGTAGTTTTTGGATATTGTTATATATAGAAATGTTAAAGTAATTTCAAGTAAAATTTACTACTGAAATATTATTGTAAAATATCAAATAATTCTATAACTAAAAATAGATTTTAGCTTAAAATTAATTTCAAAAGTAAGTTCATATTTTAAGGGTGATGCTTCTCAAAATTTTATTACAAAAATTAATTGTAAGAACATTATAATAAAAATATACACCCACTAATATCCAATAAATTTATCCAAATTTTCATCGAACAATATGAATAATTATAATTTTCATAATTGAACATTTACATATAAATTTGAAAGATGAAATAACATAATAATATATTTAATCAAATGTTATTAAAAATCCGCCCATGTATTGAACCAATATAACTAAAAACACACAAAATGTTACTTTTAAATATGTGGATATTCAACTAGGGGTGTCGATGGGGTAGGAAATCTCCGATATCCGATGAAGATCACTGTCATAGAGATGGGATAGGGAAAATAAATGGAGATGAGATTGAGGTGCAAACATCATTCTTACATGGAAACGGAGATGGAGATGAGATTAGATGTCTTGTCCCGATCTGCATACCCGTTGGAGATAAACTTGCGGTGTTTTATATATTTTTAATATGCATTATAACTATTTTTATATTATGTATCTTATTAAATTTGGTTAATAATTTTAATAATTTTATGTTTACATCATACTCATACATGTTTAACCAACGTAGCCGCTTGTATCAAATTGTGAATGATTATCTGACGACGAAACATTGTTTTTTTTTAAATTTGAAGTAAAAACAATTTGAAACACTAGACGACACGTCGTCTAATGGATCGAAAAGCCGATAAAGATCGGCAGACAGACTAACCGTCATGAATAACATCGTCAAAAGATGGGCCGAATGCGTACGGGTCAAGCCTTTGAGCCATCCAATTCAATCGGACCGATCCGTTTGTACATTCTTGTCAGTTACACCCTCGGGCTCATTGTGAATTGAAGGTGCAATCTTTAGCATGTCAGGCCCATTGGACGACAGGTGTACACTTTCACAGTCAACACTCCTATGGTGTTCTGGTAGACGCCTAGACGTGCCTTTGGCGCAATTTCCCTCTCCACATTCCTCCCTGGAAACCGCATAACCACCAGGCCACCGCCCCTATGTCAAGCGGTACCAAATCCTTCATCTCCAGCGAGCTCTTCGTCGCCGCCCATACAACTTCCTCTTCTCCACCGCTCTCATTCTCTCTCCTCTCCTCTCTCTCCCCTCTCCCTCCCGTCCCCTCTGATTTCCCTCGCTCTAAACTCATACCAGGTACTCGGTTCATCATCGACGGTTTTCGCCTCTCCGGCGACTTTTCTGTCTCATATTTCCTCTCCCATTTTCACTCCGATCACTACTCTGGCCTCTCTGCTGCTTGGTCCAGAGGCATCGTTTTCTGCTCCGACATTACCGCCCGCCTGCTCGAACAGATCCTCGGAGTTTCGCCTCGCTTTGTCGTTCGATTGCCGTTGAACGAAGCCGTTTCTATCGACGGCTGCGAGGTTACTCTCATTGATGCAAATCACTGCCCAGGCGCCGTGCAGTTTCTGTTCAAAATACCTAGAGATGACAGGGGGTCGACGAGGTATGTTCATACAGGTGATTTTAGGTTCTGTGATCAAATGAAGTTGGAACCTAGACTGTCTGAATTTGTCGGCTGTGATGGTCTTTATTTGGACACTACGTATTGTGATCCAAAATTCAATTTTCCTTTCCAAAAGGAATCGATAGACTATGTGGTTGGGGTAATAGAGAGTTTCGGGATGGAGAACAGGCAGGTGAATAAGGATGTGCTGTTTCTCGTGGCTACGTATGTCATCGGCAAGGAAAAGATTTTGCTGGAGATTGCACGGAGGTGTGGCCGTAAAATTCATGTGGATAGTAAGAAAATGGCGGTTTTGAGGGCTCTAGATTATGACGATGACAGCGTGTTTACGGAGGATCCATCTACTACTGATGTTCGTGTTGTTGGGTGGAATGTGCTAGGCGAGACATGGCCGTATTTTCGCCCTAACTTCACGAGCATGAAGGACATTATGGTCGAGAGTGGTTACTCTAAGGTGGTGGGGTTTGTTCCAACAGGTTGGACGTATGAGGTGAAGAAGAATAAGTTTGCAGTTAGGACCAAGGATATGTTAGAGATTCATCTTGTACCATATAGCGAGCATTCAAACTTCAATGAGCTGAGGGAATATGTTGGGTATTTGAGGCCTAAACGAGTTATTCCTACAGTTGGTTCAGATATTGAGAATGTTGACAGTAAGCATGCTGCTAAGATGCAAAAGCATTTTGCTGGTTTGATTGATGAGTTGGCTAACAAGAAAGAGTTCTTGATGGGTTTTACACGTGCAACATCGGAGAAAGGTGAGAGGGTAGTAGATGACGATCTCATTAGTGGAGCTAGTACTGGCACCCCAGATGAGGTGAAGGTTAGACTTCCTGATGGTCAGTACTGTAAGGAAAATGAAATTCAGCCTGAAACTGTTGTATCTTGTTCAGCTCACTTGTCAGGTGATTTAAACAATCTGTCACTGTTAAGTGAGAAAGAAAACGAAGATTTATTGCAAGAGCTTCAACCTTGTTTGCCCAGCTGGGTTACTCAAGATCTGATGCATGAACTGATCAAAATTTATGGAATAAATGTGGTTGAAGCTGTATCATATTTCTATGAGCATGAAACTGAATTTCATGAGCGTGCCGATTTATCTGTTGGCTGTCTCACATCCTCCCAATCAGACTGCAAAGACGACTCTTTATCAATACCACATCTAGAACTCCCTGAGATTAATCTCACAAAGATTGTGGAAATCAGTCAAAGTCAGAATATGAAATTTCCCAAGTTGAAGCCTTCAGTTGGGAGTGATATTTCTTCCGGAAAAAGGAGGAAAAGTCGAGATGATAAGGCAAAAAAGAAAGCAAAAATGAATTCAAATCCTGAAACTGGTGGTAAAAAGCAATCTGCAATAACAAATTTCTTTGCTAAAGTAGCACCCAGTCAAGGGGCCAGCCTTGGCTCTGAGACGGATAAGTCCTGTACTGTCAAAACTACAATACCTTGTGATGCTACACCATCATACAAGCAGGAGTTAGAACAATTTATTCAGATAATTGGTGATTCTAACTCAGTAAGAAGCTATGCTGCTACGGTAATTGAGAAGGCAAGAGGGGACGTTAATTTGGCCCTAGATATGTACTACAATGGTAGTAAGGTTGAGATTGATGATGGTCAAGGGCAATTGGATAAGAAAAGGAAGTCAAAACAAACCGAAGATGGAAATCAAGACCTGTCTTCTGGATCAGATGTAAAAGCAGCCGTAGAAATAGGGAAAAGTTTCCATGAAGCCACATCAATGACCAAGAATGTAAATGCTGTTACCCTGCCACCTGAGAGATATTCTCCTGGAGAACATGGTTCGTATCTTGTAATTGGCAGAATTCAGTTTTATGATTATCCATGCTTTTAATTCTTTATTCCCCTTACCCCTTTCTACTGTAGAAAGCCTCCATTACTAAGAAACATGTGCAGCTTGCTGGAGGTCTGGACAGCCTGCCCCATACATACACTTAGCACGGACTTTTGAACTTGTGGAGAGCGAAAAGGGCAAGATAAAAGCAACTTCAATGCTTTCTAATATGTTTAGAAGGTCATTCACCGTCTTTTTCTATTATAAATGGTTTTACTGGGCTGAACCCACCATTTTCTAATCGTTTTAACTTGTTTTGACTTGAATTTTCAGCTTGCTTGCTCAAAGTCCTGAAGATGTGCTACCTGCAGTGTACCTCTGCACAAATAAGATAGCTGCCGACCATGAAAACATGGTTAGTTAATTTGCATATTTCACATTATGTAGACCATTCAAATAAGTTCCTTTCGCTTTGTGGTGACCAATCATAATAATGTCAGAGTTTTCTTCTTTTCAAAACCATGCAACTGCCTCAAATTTAGAGACAAGTTGTTTTTTGATGTACGGGAAACATTATAAGCTGATTGAACTACTCCAAAATGAAATTTCGTAAAATTGGTAAGCGATTTGAAAAAGAGCTTTTCTATCAATTTCTAATCCTTCATTTTGGCGGTATACTGTTATGCAGTTTTGTCGTCACCTGATGACAGTAAATTCTTTGAGATTGGTTTATATACTCTTACTCTTTTATCACTGAAGTTGCTATACTTCACTGTTGCAACCGACTGTAATAGGTTTAAATTTTGGCTCAACTGAAATGGTAGTAGCTCTGTTGTAACCTTGATGCAGGAACTAAATATTGGTGGAAGTTTGGTCACAGGCGCCCTGGAAGAAGTTTGTGGGACAAAAAAATCTAAAATAAGAGAAATGTACAACAGTTTTGGTGATCTTGGTAAGAGATGCTTAATCGAAGTACTCATCTCGTATCTACTCATTGATCTCTCTGTTTTTGTGACTTTTACCTTCCGATGATGGTGGGTTGTGTTGTGACTGTTGAGTGCTGATCCATTATGACCTGCACCAAAATTCCAGGTGATGTTGCTCAAGAATGTCGACAAACTCAGTCATTACTTATCCCTCCTTCACCTCTTCTGATTCGAGATGTATATTCTACACTTCGAAAAATTAGGTACGCTATCCAAACACGAATGATAAATCTGCTTCAACTAGGGTATAGATTATCAATTTTGGACATTTGCATTCATCAAGATCTCCATATTCCACTATCTTCATGTACTTGGATTTAAGGATTTCTGGTGTGTCATCCGTGAAGTAAATCAACGGACTCTTCTCCTTAATAATCTTTGTAGCTATCCTAGGAACCAGTTTATCTCTGAATAGGTTTTTAAATCATATTTGATGTGCTTTCTTTTGAAAATGAAATACTTCAGTAATTGATAGTGTTACGGATTGTTAAAAAACAATTTAATAATTGAATCCAAGTATCCTTGGCGAATGGATGTTTTGTATGCTTATGTTTGTTTGTGCGACTGTCACTGGTTGATGCCTTCCCATAGCACAGTAATATGACTAGGAGTACTAGGAGATTATCATTTTGAATTGAAACTTCCCCTTTGTCTGTCTCATATAGCCTTCCTTTTTCAGTTTGCAGAGTGGTAATGGTAGCACGACCAGAAAGAAAAGCCTCATTGTTGGGCTCATGCGATCTTGTAGGGAGAAGGAGATAAAGTTCCTTGTGAGAACATTGGTAAGGCTGAACCTAAACCATGATTTTTATCTGTCTCATCATTCACTCTGCAAAAAAGATATTAGAGGATTTGATTTAATTTTTAAAGAAATTTCCAGCTGGGTATGTGATGTTATTGTGTATTTTGAATGAGCTGTCCAAGCTTAAATTACTCCAGAGAACTTATTTATTGAGCTTCACTGAAAATGGTTGCTTTAGTAGGTTCACACGGTTCTTTGACCAGGGAAACTAGTGGGACACTTTTTTTGTGGAAATAATTTAGCAAAATAATGGTTTCCGTCAAATATATTAGAGGAAGGATTTGTTTTGACCAAGCTACAATTTTGTAGAAGAATGATTGTGTCTGCCAGTGATTTATCTATTTCGCTCTGATATTTGATGCTGGGAGCAGCAAAGTGCTGTTGTGATTTTTACAATATAAGAGTGTGAGGTTTTAGCCGGTTGTTGGCGATGCTTATAGCTCTAGTATCGATACAGACAAGTTTAGTATAGAGCATGATATTTTTATCCCCTCTTGTATATGAACGCAAGCTTAGCATATCATGCCAAAGCTAGTAAAAAAACATGTTAAGACTTGAGAGGCTTGTATGGAGCTTATATTTTGTGAACAGTAAAAGACAACTTAACAGCTTCTAGAGATGTCTTTCTTTGATATGGTTCCACCTTATTATGCTGATTGGATTTTTTAATAAGCAGTTCTATCTACAGGTTAGGAATTTACGCATTGGGGCCATGATGAGAACTGTTTTGCCTGCATTGGCTCAAGCGGTGGCTATGAATTCTCTGACAACATCTTATACTGAAGGGACATTTAACCTCAAAGAGAAGCTTCAGGTATTCAGTTGATTATTTATGTTTCAACCCTGTTAGCTGATATTTGTGATCTTCTGCAAACATAGATTATGACCGTTCATAATGTATCTTTTCAAAAAGTTACTAAAATAAACTCAGTGGTAATTATATCTTATTAGTTGTGATATACTGATATTTATCGTCTCCTTCAAGGCTGATTAGTTAACGTTGAGTTTCTTATTTGTTCTGTTGATCTATATGTTGCCTTGTCTATCAGAGTCTCTCTACAACAGTTGTTCAATCTTTCAACCTTCTACCTAATCTGGTACTTTTTCTTCCTTATTCTGAGTTTGGTTACTGTTATATATGTATCTTTCACTAAGAAATCAAAGGGCACACTTCCCTTTTATAAACTTGAAAGTTTATGATGATTAGGACTAAACTGTTTACTATGATAGTATGATCTATATGGTTTCTCACCAGTTCCTCTGATATTTTATCAAATAGGATGTGCTGGTTCCTTCTCTCATGAGCAAAGGCTGTGAATTCTCTTCAAATACTTTGACCATGGTTCCTGGCATACCCATAAGGCCAATGCTTGCAAAGTAAAGTTTCAGTATTTCCTTTTTGAACCCCCCTCCCCCCCTTTCCCTTTTTTATCCTCTTACAAAGCAAGCCTTTTTAAATGTGATGTTACAGGATAACTAATGGGGTCTGTCAAGTAGCGAAACTGTTCAAAAACAAAGCATTCACCTGCGAGCACAAGTGAGCTCTCTCAGAGTGATGCTTTCATCTTTATTTAACTTCTGGCATGCCACAAAGTTGACTGCATAATCTGCCTATCATATTTGATCTTGGATGTTCTCAAGACTGAAACAATTATATTGTTCACAATAATGAGTATACTACTAGAAATTTGATGTAGCTCTATATTGATTTGCATAGATATGATGGTCAGCGAGCCCAAATTCATAAACTGGCTGATGGATCTGTGCATGTCTTTTCAAGAAACGGGGATGAAACCACACCAAAATTTCCTGATGTGGTGAATATTATTCAGGATGCATGTAAACCCTCTGCAACTTCTTTTATATTGGATGCAGAGGTAATACTTCAGTGGCTATTTTACATACGTCTATTCATTTTAAATTTATCTTGAGGGAGTGTTTCCTTGACACTCTTCCAGAGTTTCTATTGGTTAATTGCTTCTGACCCTTAGGTCCAGCTGATGCAGGATTTTTTTTCCATTAGTTATTGTTTCAGCTTTAGATTCATTGTATATTATAATGTTAAATCAATTAATTATAACAGACATTTTGTTTTCAGGTGGTTGCGATTGATCGCAAGAAAGGAGGCAAACTTTTATCTTTTCAAGAATTATCTTCAAGAGAAAGAGGAGGGAGAGATTCTTCAGTTTCAGTGGTTACCATAAAGGTATCAGCCATTATACAAGTTGTTGGCATATCAAAAAGTTGGATTTGGATACACTTCCCTCTACCATCTGCTTTCTTTTAGAGTACAGCAGTTGTAATGCTATAGGTATGTTCATCACATGAATTGATGTGAGAAGAAACTTAGTGGATGTTATAGACAGTAAGTACATCAAATGAGATATACAGTCTGAATCTCAACATACTTTATGAACTTCAGAGTTAGTTTTGCATGTTGATGAAGAAAGGTCTAATGGAATCCACTGTTCCAGTATCGTCATATTAAAATACCGTTCAGTCAAATCTCCTCGTAACTATAGGGTGGTTATTTGTTCTTGACTTCTACTAAGAATAAAAAACAGAACTTGTAAAGACACTCAAGCACCCAACTAGCCGGTTGTTTTGGGACATTCCACTCATTACAAGTTAGTGACTGGATATAGGGTAGGCTTGGTGTTTATATCTCCCTATCTGGTTCTACTCCCTGTTTTTTTATTTCTCTTCTTAGCACTTTAGAATGACAACCATAGCCAGATCTGTAGCAATAATGGTATTATTCTGGAAGTACATAATCATTTGTCTCAATATATGTAAAATAAGGAAATCAATTTATCTATCTTCTGGAACAAGACGACATTCTTCTACTTCTGGATTGTACATCTTTTCTTTTCTTGTTTTTAGTTGTCTTTCCAATTATGCATTTCAGTGATATTATTGATCATTATCTTTGATTTCAGTGCTCCATTACATGTCTGGATGTCTGAATTTTCTCTTTTTTGATTTTCTTCTTCTCTGATCACAGGTTGACGTTTGTGTTTATGTCTTTGATGTCATGTTTGTCAATGGGAAACAGTAATGATTCTATTCACTTTCACTTTATTACATTATCTTGTGCAGATTTACCACTGTGTTAGAAATTATGTAGCAAAATTGTATGTAATTTGTTCATTCTGTTGCGAGTACTTGAGAATTGATGTTCACAAACAAACAAAGACTTTCCCAGGCTTACCAATTTTATTGAACAAGTAGACTCTGACTTTCTGGTTCCTTTCTTTCATGACTTTTACTTTGCTTGTCTTAGGTTCTAATTGTACTTTTGCACTACTATATTGGCTTTATTCTTATTGATTAATAAATAATATTAGGGCTGGACATGGGACGGGATGGGGCGGGATTGAGGTCATCCCACGTCTCATACCGGATATTATACATGGGACAAGATATGGACGGGCCTTCCATTTTTTTGATTGAATCTTGCCGGGTCCTTTCCCGGTTGGGATCGCGACAGGACAATCCCGCTAGTTTAGCTTTTTCCGTTTACACGAAAATATCCATTTTTATCTAGAATAATAATAATAAAATCTAAATTTCCAATCATTCTAACACTAGAATTGGTCACCCACAAATCCATCAGCAACCCGCCTTAGTGAAGAACAATGAAGTCCCTATTGTAGCCTTATTTAAATATTTTGAAAAGTCGAGCAATGAACAAGGCAACAAGCAACTTTGGGAATTTTATTTTCGACCTTAGTCTTTAGGGATAAAAAGTTGAAGGTTAATCACTGGTTATGATTGATTTAAATTTTTTTTTTAAAAAAATTATACACGGGATGGACTTAGTGGGATGAAGAAGTTAAGACTCTCATTCTGTCCCGATATTTTCTTTGTCGGGGTGGGACGGTATTGTGATTTTTTGGATGAAATATCGCTGGAATCGGGATGGAGCCTGGACGGGACCTGAATATGTGCCCACCCCTGAATAATATTATTTTTCACGTGTCAATTGATGAGAATTTGCTAGGAATTCGAGTCCTTGAAGAATGCATAGATGTAATCATAATATGGTGATTTTTTTTTACTATCTTAGGCATTTCTGAAATGAAGATTCATTAGACATGCATTTCATTTCTAATCATAAGCAATATTGATTTGTTGCAGGCTGTTGAGTTGCCCTCTTCGCCAAAGACGAACATGTATTCATTCCCTATATTCCAACTTATTTTTAGTTATCTTTCTGTAGGATACGCCCCTCTTTCTTTGGAAGTGTTCCAGATTCTAAGTTTTCTTGTACTTTCTTTCTTCTGGATACTGAAAATGAATACAGATTTCAAGGATCTTTTCAATGATGAAAAGCCGGGTTATTTAGAGTATGCAAAAGAAATAACTGTAAGTGTTTGCTTCTTTCCTAATTTGCCTGTGCTTATGATTTTTAATGACTAAGTAATGGACTACTGCAATCTACCCTCAGGTTGAAGCAGGTGATGCTTGTGAGGAGAATGAAGTGATTTTGTCAAAGATCAGTACATTTTTTGAAGATGCATTTAATTCATCATGTGAAGGAATAATGGCTAAAACTCTGGACATTGATGCTGGATATTTTCCTTCAAAACGAGCAGACTCATGGTTAAAGGTTTACTGAAGATTCTTTGTGAGTCCACTAATATTTCATCGGTTTCAATTTGATAATTCCCATTGTCAGGTCAAACGTGATTATGTGGATGGGTTAAATGATTCTCTCGACTTGGTTCCTATTGGTGCTTGGCATGGCAATGGGAGAAAAGCAGGATGGTAAGTAGTACTGTAGTAGTCGTGGATGCTTCTTGCTCTCGACTCCTTGCTCTTTCTTTCTTTTTTTTTAATCCTTTTTGGAGTTTCTTTTGTTTGTATGTTTCATCTTTAGTAGAGAATATTTTTATTTGAATCCTGAGGTGGCTCAGTGAAAACCGGATTGTATATTTTGTACCAAACAAATTTCCTCTTAATTCATTAACTTTTATTTCAGGTACAGTCCTTTCCTCATGGCATGTTATAACCCTGATACAGAGGAATTTGAAAGTGTCTGCCGTGTGATGTCTGGGTTTTCAGATTCTTTCTACATTGAGGTAACTATTGATACTTGTCCTTTTTTCCGGGATGATGAGAAGGCTGAAATGAAAGAGGAAATGCATGTTTGCTTAATATATTTTGTGGGTCTTAGAAGTTATGAACATATGATAAATAATGGTAGAATGATAACACACATGGAGATGGAGATTGCTGCTGAGTTAAGTGTTGTGTACAAGAGTCTAGACTTAGCGGTTATGCTGAGGAGATTTGCTAGAGTCACTTGTAGGTGACATAGAACTTGGTAGGATTATATAGGCCATAAAGTTGGATATCCATTAATCTAGCTGAATTAGGACCCGTGCCGTGCATGGGTATTTGTTAGAAAAAAGTATTGACAGAATAAATAATTGTATAATTTAAAATTAATTATTTCATCCGTGATTAATTTTCATTAATTTTTTAAAATAAAAATCTATAATTTATGGAGGAATAAAACAAATTTGTTCATTAAAAAATATATACTTTAAAAAATATACCTTTAAAATAAACTGGAAGAAGAAAACATATTTGTACAACAACGTCAAGCAAATTCAAAATATATAATTTAAAATAAGAGAAATAAATATTCATAATAAATATGAATTCAAAAAAGATCAAAAAAAAAAAAGAGAAATCAATTTGCACTCCTACTGTGCAATTGAGCAACTTTAATCCATCTTGATACTGACATCCATCACGGGTCCATGTACGGAAATAATCTAAAAAGACTTTATTTCGGGTATCAAATGCAAAGTTGATAAAAATCTGGTTATGCAAGTAATGAAATTAGGGTTAAGAATAAAAAAAATGAGTTTATTTAGTATATTTATATTGGGTGATGATTGATAGTTCAACAACCCACATATCAGTAGGTCAACGACTCACGTATACATTGGTCACATACATCAAAATATCAAAATATAGTAGGTTAACGTCTCACAAAACAGTAGGTTAACAACCCATATACATTACATTAGATCAACGACCCACATACATTATGTCAACGAAACCCACAAAACAGTAGGTTAACGACAATATGAATAAAAACTGTACTTGAACTTAATCAAAAGTACAAGAAATGTATAATTTCATCAAACATTACGTATAGCAAAATTCTTGAAATATTTAACGTAAATAGATTGTATATAATCCTTAAAAAAAAATTTAAGGAAAAAATTCTTCCATATAGTATTCTTTAAAAAAAAGAAGATTCTTTAATAAATATTATAATAAAATCATTAAAAAGGATCAAAATCTAAAAAAATATATGTATAATCTTTCCGAAAATAAAAAGTAATGTGAAATGGTTTCAAAAAATAATGTAATTTAAAAATAAAAGATTTAATGGGTAAAAATAATTTAAAAATAAAGATTTTGTGGCGATTAATAGGATAGCTTGTACCACAGCGCACCACGTCAGCAGGTATGCACTCTGCTTTAGGGCCCGTTTACTTGTAGTTTATAAACCCGGAGTTTAATTTTTGTGCTTGTTTACTTGGAGATTGGTTTAGTTCTCTATGGGTTTATCCGGGTTTATAAACCACTCAAAAATAAACTTATCCGAAAAGGTTATTTTTGCTTGAATTGGTTTATTTTTTTTAAAACTCGATTTTGGCCTTGTGGTTTCTCAACCCGATATTCTTTGTTCATTTCTATGTATTTTGAACAAAAATAAACCCAAAAAATAAACTACAAGTAAACAACCTTATATGATTTATATATAAATCCATTGAGAAATAAACCCGAAAATAAACTATAAACCCGTATAAACTCATTTAGTTTATAAACCCGAAAATAAACCCATCTGCAAATAAGCAGGCCCTTAGTATATTTATATTGTTGATTAGTATTTTTGAAGGCTTTGCCCTTTGGAAAACAGATGTTGGTTCTCTTGGTGGATTTTGGCCTTGCAAATGCCTTTGAATACCTCGGTTTTACTAAGATTGGTTGGTGTGTTTGTGTTTTCCTGATTTCATAATCTAATAAGTTGTTTGATGGGGATTGTAATCTTGGTATTATATTTGATGAGTTTTTAAATCACATTAATGTGAAGTTGGAGCTTCACTCGGTCACTCCAGGTCTTGGTATTCCCCTTCCGGTTGTGTTTCTAGCATGATGCATTGGTGTCCACCATTCATGATCTTTTTGGATTTTTATTATGTTTTGTTGGTAGTATCAAACACGGTTGAAATAAAATTTGCAGATGAAAGAATTCTTCTCTGGGGATAAGATGATAACGAAGAAACCTGCATACTATCGAACATCAGAAATGCCAGATATGTGGTTCTCTCCTGAACTGGTATGGCAAATTAGAGGAGCAGATTTTACCATATCTCCGGTTCACCAGGCTGCTGTGGGGTTGGTTCACCCATCCCGTGGCATCTCTGTAAGATTTCCCAGGTTTGTGCGGTCTGTAACAGATAGAAGACCGGAGGACTGCAGTACCTCTGCTGATATAGCCGAGATGTTTCACTCTCAGACACGGAAAATGGATGTAGGCAGTAACATTAAGGGTAAAAACAGGTGAGCATTGATTCACTGTTTTGTATATAGAAAGCGGTGTATATATGTCTACGAAGTAGGCAGTTTTTGGATGTTCTGTTTTGCATTATGTTTGGCGGTGCAACAAATTTGTGGTAAGCCATCTTTGCCTGCCTTTCCACCTTTGTACCAAAGCAAGTCTCAGACTTCATGTTTTCCCATATTGCAGCCGTCCCATTGTATATCTCATATTCTCGTCGGCCTTGGTTATATGAAGCTTCAAAGCACAATGCCACATTGGTTATCCGTTGAATGCTTCATATAATTGGAAGTCTGTCTCAAAATCACCATGTCCTTTTTTTTCTAATAAGTCTACCGGAAATAAAAGATCTGGCCTTTTTTGTTTAGACCATGAATGGGTGTCGTATCCTTTCTGCAATACATTAGTTGTTTTAGACGAGGTTAACAGGCTTTCATTTGGTTGCATTCTCTAACCCGAAATATTGGGGGAAAAAATGATTGTAAACTTTGATTGGATTGTGTTCGGGGACATACCGTTATTCAACCTTCTATTTATACCAAACATACCTAATTGAAATACGGAGTTGGTTCTTTTAGGTTTGCCTCTCCTATCATCAAGAAATAGATCTAAAAGTAGTTAAATCGATTAAAGAATGTTGGGAAAATTGCTTTTTCCATTTACCTAGTCTGTAATATGCTGTATATTTACCTGTCACCTATACAAATATAAAGGACAAAAATAACTTTGAATGTATTGAAAATATGCAATAGGATTATTCAAATAAATGGGTAATTTAGTTGTTCTCGCACACTCGTCAAACCTCACTTTGTATCCGTAGGGAAAGCCTTTTGATCGAATACATACTTGTGTTACAACATGTGTATGTGTGATAAAACCTCACTTTGTATCCGCAGTGAAAGCCTATTGATCGAATACATACTTGCGTTACAACATGTGTATGTGTGGATAGGGATGCAAAGTGGGCGGGTAGCTTATACGCCCACCACCAACATCATTTACTTTTAAGAAGAAGAATAAGGGGAAATCTTATTGTCTTAAAGAGGGAGTAGATATCATACCTCGAGAGAGATTGTGACGCGTGCATGTTGCAAGGATACGAGAATATCATCTTCCCCAGGAATGCACTAATCTTGTCGAGCGTAAAAAGATACCACGTATAAACACAGTAAGCTGATTTTGTGAGAATTAGATATTGATTTACATCTCATCTATCCCGACTTTTTATAATATGCAAACAAAACTTATAAAAGATTCATTGTCACATCTCATCTATCCCGACTTTCTATAATATGCAAACAAGACTTATAAAAGATTCATTGTCACGTTGTTATGGAAAAGAAACTAAGAATCTTGTAAACATCTACATTTTACTAATTTAATACCAGTGTTGTACGCATTTTTAAAAAAAAAAATATTTTAGCAAACAACTGAAATAAAATTATATACTCAATAAATTAATAATTTGTTCAAAACTATATTACAAAAGATTTTCGTTAAATTAATATAACTGGTTTTCTAAAAATACTTAATTACAAAAAATATTTTCGATTTTATTTTGGATTAGTAGTTACTTTCAAAAAAAATTACTTTTAGATAATAATTGTAGAATTTATTAAAAGAAAATTTGTGGCATTAATAAATTTGTAATGGTTGAACTGTGAGGAAAAAGCCTTTAAATTATGTTGTATCACTTGTATTTTATGTACACCTAATTTTAGGGACGGTAAGCTACTCCGAGTCTCCTGTCATTAGATCGGGCATTACAATCCCGTGAATTATGGATAGATATGAGATAAGTCTATACGGCACATTACTGATGTTGGCCACGTCAGGTTTAAGTGACACGTCATTTTACACTTAAAATATGGATTAGCCCCTAACGACGAGCATAATCAAGGTGTCACGCACTTACAGAGTTAGAGTTGTAACTTGTATTGCCTCCACTTTATACCATTCTACCCATAATTTATTCATTAAATTGCAATGTAGTACCCAATAATGGGGGATTCTATGTTAGGTCACGTCACGGTTGTCCGGTTTCCACACGCCTTCATTGGCATTATGTGGAGGTGGCGTCGCAGACTCGCAGCCTTCATCTCGGCCGGTGATATCCGGTCACCTAACACCCCCATTCCTTCTTCGCTTCTTCTTTCCACGTTTCCTCAAAACCATCAATCATTATCTTCACTATTATTGCCTTTATCAATTATTTCTAATTTTCTTCTTCTTCGCTAAATACCATAAAGCCTCCCATAGAACATGATAAATGCCACAAAATCACCTACTAATTGAGAATTTGCAGAATCTCTTTCATTAATATGATAAAAAGCCACAAAGTTGCCTATTATTTAGTATGTTAGTCAAACTTTTCTAATTTTTTGAAACTTTTTTTAAAATATTTTTTTATAAAAGTAGATAAATATTAATTTGGTATTTTACCGTTAGTAATCGTTGTGCCTCCGTTTCTAAGTCATTTATTACAAAATTAGCTTAATAAAATATTATTCTTTAATTAAAAAATGTTCTTAGAAAAATTCAAAAAAATTTAAAATAAAAAAGAGATTTGGAAAATTAAATAAATTTACTTGAATTATATTTTAACATATTAAATGATAATTATTTTAATTTTAAAATATCTTATCGTAATTTATTATAACATATAAAAAATCGGTTAATGTTGTTGTAGCTATTTTTTCATAAAAATAAAGTATATTTTGTTGGTAATATGTTAATGATTTGTATTATTGAAAATTGTTTTAAAGTTGGTATTGTTTAGTTATTTTTTAAATTATTTTCCTTTTGCAAATAATCATGTACAATGGTGCTTCATTTTTATATCCCATGGTACGAACGAGTGGCTAACCGAAGAGTTTCCGGGAAAAAAGGAATCATAATTTGAAGAGAGACTATCGATCCAATGGCCGACTCCGATACCAAATCCGGCGAACAACGCATCGACGGCAATGTCATTGCAGCCAAGGCTCTGGCAAAGGCTGGCGTAGAGTGTATTTTTGGAGTGGTGGGAATCCCAGTCACAGCCCTCGCCACCAAAGCCGTCTCTCTAGGCATCCGGTTCATTGCCTTCCACAACGAACAGTCCGCTGGCTACGCGGCCTCCGCTTATGGATTCCTTACCGGACGTCCAGGAATCCTTCTCACTGTCTCCGGCCCCGGATGTGTCCATGGTCTCGCCGGACTCTCCAACGCTTACATCAATACATGGCCTCTCGTCATGATATCCGGCTCCTGCGATCAGCAAGACTACGGTCGTGGTGATTTCCAAGAGCTCGATCAGATCGCCGCTGTTAAGCCCTTCTCTAAGCTATCCGCCAAGCCAACTTCCATCGATCGGGTCCCCGGATGCGTCTTCGACGTCCTCGATCGATCCATCTCTGGTCGGCCTGGTGGTTGCTACTTGGATCTCCCTTCTGATGTCCTTCACCAGACTGTTTCCGAGGCTGAGGCGGATCAATTGATCGCCTCTGCTTGGGAATCGAGGAGCCATAAGCCGCAGGAGGCCTTAATTGACGAATCGGAGGTTGCGAAGGCGGTGTCGGCACTTAGACACGCTCAGAAACCGCTGATTGTGTTTGGAAAGGGCGCTGCTTACTCCAAAGCTGAGGATTCGATCAAGAAATTGGTGGAAACCACTGGAATTCCATTTCTGCCTACTCCCATGGGTAAGGGTTTACTCCCAGATAATCATGAATTAGCTGCAACCGCTGCTCGATCGCTTGCTATCGGACAGTGTGATGTTGCTCTTGTGATTGGTGCTCGACTCAATTGGTTGTTGCATTTTGGGGAGCCCCCAAAATGGTCTAAAGATGTGAAGTTCATACTAGTTGATGTTAGTGAGGAAGAGATTGCACTTCGTAAGCCATATTTGGGCATCGTTGGCGACGCTAAGAAGGTAGTGGATTTGATCAATAGGGAGATTAAGGATGATCCATTTTGCCTGGGCAAATCTCATCCATGGGTTGAAGCTATATCAAAAAAGGCAAAGGACAATGTGTTGAAAATGGAAGCTCAATTGGCTAAGGTTGTAGTGCCATTCAATTTCCTGACTCCCTTGAAGATTATTAGGGATGCAATCCTTGAAGTAGGAAGCCCTTCTCCTATATTGGTGTCTGAGGGTGCGAACACGATGGATGTTGGGAGAGCAGTCTTGGTTCAGACAGAGCCTAGGACACGGCTTGATGCTGGGACTTGGGGTACTATGGGGGTGGGATTGGGCTATTGCATTGCTGCTGCGGTGGCTTCACCTGATCGTCTTGTGGTTGCTGTTGAAGGGGACTCTGGGTTTGGATTTAGTGCCATGGAAGTCGAGGTATGACCTGGTTCACTATATAGTGTTTCCATTTATTTATCTACTTGCTTTATTATTGTTGATTTGTTAGCTTCTGATTCAATTCTATGATTTGAGTGCATTGGTTTACTTGATTCTGCCTGCCTGCTTGTTTATTAGCTTTAGGAGCTGACATATACTTGCATTGGTGTAATAACTTAAGCCCTCGTTTGGTATTGATATCAGAATTAAAGATATGGGTATGGGTATCACCCATACCCATACCTATGTTTGGTATTTCAGTATATCGGTATCAAATTTGATACCTGATACCTGGATTTTGTCTGTTTTGATATACTAAAATTTTAGGAGGTATCACGATTCTTTTTTTTCCTCTTCTTCTTCCATCCTCCATCCACCTCCTCTTTTTCCATTCTCCATCTATCTCTTCTTCTCCCAACAACACCACCGTCAACGCTTCCATTAAACCTCTCAATCTCCCCATTTTCTCCCAACATCGATTCTCCTAATTTCTCCAAACGTCGATTCTCCCCAATTTCTCCAAACATCTACTGCTTCTCCCAACAACGCCACCATTAAACTGCCCTGGAAATAGGAGAGTCGGAGATCCAAACGACAACCGATGATCCAAACAACAATCGGTGATTGAAACGATTTATTGGAGAAATATGAGGTGGAAGAGGGGAAATGAAGATTTTAGAAACCCTAATCGTTACTGTCCAAGTGAACAGCCTACTCAATCTGTTCAAAGAATTGGGTTCCCATGTCACTGTTGTCCATACCGATACTCATACCTACATTATACCAAACAGCAAAAAGGGATATGAGATATCAATTTGATACCCATATCTTTGATACCCATATCCCATACCCATACTTGATACCTTTAATCAAGGTATCGATACCAAACGACCCCTAAGGTGTGTTTAGTTGTAGCTTATTGGAGGTTATTTTATCAGGAGGTTATAATTTGTAAGTGTTTAGTTGTAGATTGTTAAAATAACCTGGTTTATTTGAGTCAAGGTTCTACATTTATAAGAGATTATATTTTATAGTTGTCTTTTTTTAATACAAAATAAATTCCAAAAAATACACAACTAGACATCAAAAAAACATATAACCTCATTTAGATTAAAAACTCAAACATAAGCTATAACCTCGTTACATTAAAAACCCGAAAATAAACTCATCTACAACTAAACCCAACTTTAGATATAGGAACATCATAACGGGAGTAAATGATGTTATGGTCTGAATATCCTGTTTTCATGTTTCTTTCAAAGGAATACTCATTACATTAGACAAATCCAAATCCAAATCCACGACGGTAGCAACCAGTAACCCCTTACGGTAGATAAAGTCATACATGATACACCTCCACAATCCCATTGAAGTAACACGAGCTGTGAGATGAGCAACCATTTTATCAGCACCACGCCTAGAACACTTCAGCTCTCGAGAAATAAAAGACAGTTAAAAGGGCAAAAATCCTCCCCAATTAAACTAATATAGGAAGACAAATGAATAGCATAAAAGTCTTTCACCACAAGTAAATCATCAGTCTCAACTACCCCCTCATATATCCACTTCTCAGTGCTCCATAACACCAACTGTAACCGCCCAAGACCTCAGCCATTCCTGCTGACCACCCATAACGAAGCGTTCAAGCACCTCAATTTTTCCCTCAGCGCAGCACCATCATGGCCACATACACAACACAACCTCAGTACTGATGATCTGATTTTATAGCTTATGTTTGAGTTTTTAATCTAAATGACTTTCAGATTCTCAAAAGCTCTGCTCCTTAATGGTATTCACTTCATGGTGTACTTATTGCTATCTATTCTTCTCATCATGAATTTAGCTTCAGGTATAGAGTCGCTTTGTGAAATTTAATTGTTGCAGTAGTTTACTCCAATGCTAATGATTGGGTAAAACATCTTGTTGTAGACTCTGGTTCGTTACCAGCTACCAGTTGTGATTATTGTATTCAACAATGGCGGTGTATACGGTGGAGACAGAAGGAGCCCCGAGGAGATCACCGGGCCCCACAAGGATGACCCTGCACCCACTTCATTCGTTCCTAACGCAGGCTACCATCTCCTGATTGAAGCTTTCGGTGGGAAAGGCTACCTTGTCAGGGACCCAGATGAGCTCAAGTCAGCTCTGTCTGAATCATTTTCAGCCAGGAAACCAGCAGTCATAAATGTCATTATCGACCCTTATGCAGGTTCCGAGAGTGGGAGGCTGCAACACAAGAACTAGATTTCCCATCTCAAGGACTACATCTTCATGTTGATCCACTGCAATTGTGAAAACTATCTTTGTTTCTATATAGATTGTGAAAAAGAAAAAAAAGGGGCTTGTGTGATTACTGGTGTTAGCATACAGATGGTGATCGTTCTTGCTAGTTTGCTGTAATCTGTATGGGTGAAGTTGAAGTTTACACACTCATTTCTTCCATGAAACTAAGTGGAATAAAAGCATTATGAGCCAATTTGGCGTAAGATACTTATGTTGCAGTTTTTTTGTTAAGCTCCCTTGTTGATTTGGTAAAATAAGTTCATTTAATTTGATGATATTTTGTGGACTGACACCCTCAGTACTTGGGATCTTATCCAATATTGGTCACTTGCCTTATGGACTAGTGAGTAGTGATGAACCCCAAGTTCCCAACCAACTTGATTTTTTTAATCGTTGTTAGGGTGGATCTAAAATTTATTAATATGTAAAATTAGTTATTTATATTATGAAAAATAGCTCAAAAAAATACTAATTATAAACATTAAACCCAAAACAATACCAATTGAAAATTATTAGGAACGATACAAACTATGATAGTATTCACCGAAAATTTTACGTCTTCTTTCCGGCGAAAATCTTAACAATATTATTCGGAAGAATTGTGTGACGTATTTAATATTTTTTTATATGTTTAAAATCTAAATAAAGTAATTTCAACTTTTTGAAAATAATTGATTTTTTCGAAAATGTTTAGGAAACTTTTTTTCCTTTTTTTTTATATCATTTTGTTTTTTCAGAATTTTGAGCAAAATGAATTTTTTATAATTTTTTTTAAAAAAATAATCCAATTCTTTTTTTATAAATTTCTCGTCTTTTTACTTAATCACTGAAGCGGCCCTCAACGCGGGAAGGGATCTACATTGAGGCCAACGGATGTGCTAGTGTTTGGATGGATCGGTGGAAATCATGCTTGTATTGATTTGACGGGAGTATCTCCTCTAGTTAATTTGGGTAGCGGCTCTTCTGTGGTGGGTAAAGCAACCCTCAACGCGGCTTATGAAAATGTGGTTAAGCATGAAATAGCTTGCATTGAAAACCAACATGCATTACTTCTATTCACTTTTGACACGTTTTGGTAACTTGCGGTCGATGCCGTCGAAATTCTCCAGGGGTACGGCGGGTCTTGCATGATGGTGTTGTGTCTCCTAGGTCTAACTCAATGTAAATTTTGATATTCTAATAACCAATATACTATCATCACTAAAGTTTTTTTTTTCCAATTATGCTAACAAAATATTTTTATTAAGAAAATAAAGATATATGAAAAAAATTCCCCCCAAAAAAAAATTTCTTCATAAAATATGTAATCGTATTTTGTTTTTGTTTTAAAAAAAGACCTATATAGTTAAATATAACTGTTTGCAAAAAATTATTATTTTAAATAAATATTTATAGAAAAATTATTAATTTAAAAAAATATTTAAAAAAACTTAATTTAAAAATTTTAACATAGTAAATGATATTAATTTGTTTTAAAAAAATCCAATTAACACAATTAATCCCATTTATTAATGGCATGTAAGAAATCAATTATCACGTCATTGCCGGAACTAAGATTTAAAAAATTTAACATTGTAAATAATATTAATTTGTTTTAAAAAAATTCACTTAACACAATTAATCTCATTTTTTGATGACATGTAAGAAATCAATTATCACGTCATCGCCGGAGTTAAGATTTTCGCTGGAAAGAAAGACGTATTATTTTTGATAAATACGTTGATAGTTTGTATCGGTACTAGTAATTTTTAAAGTTGGTATTAATTTGAGTTTTTAATGTTTGATAGTTGATATTGTTTTGATTTATTTTTCTTTTTATATTATACAAATTTAAAAATTTTATCTCTTTTAACCCTTCAAATTTAGTCTTTCCCTCGTGATATTCCAAAATATTCACATTTTTGTTGACAACCTCATTGTTTCACTAAGACTTTATATGTTAGTATCATGAGTTTGGTGCTATATTCTTAGTACCTTGTGTTTTCACTCTCTTTCTCTTGATACCTCAATATGTTTTTATGTTATATTCTTAGAACTCTTGTGTTTTCACTCTCTTTCTCTTGTTACCTCCATTTATTACCTCCATTTTTAGTTGTTAATCTTAAAAATAAGATAATTATAATAATATATATTTAAAGATGTAATTTGTATACTTATATATAAATAATTAAATAACGCAATTATAAATATATATATTAAATAATTGTGGAATTTTTGTAGAGATTGGTTCAAGTAAGTAGAGTCTTTGTGGTAAGGTCTAGCGGAATAATCTGGGCCGTTGATAAGGCATTTGAGGTCGTATACGTGCGGACCGAGATTTAGCATTAGTCGGATCTTGGATCATTTCAGGTAAGTCTTACGGACTTACTTAGCTAGCTTTTCTCGTATTAGTATGTGCTATAGTGGTGTATGTTGGGTGATTTATAATTATAGCTTGATTAGGACGACAATACCTTTTAATTAGACCCAAGTGCATGAATACCGGGTCGTGACATCACTGTCTAGCTCTGCCACGAGATTGGGAGGTTCTCTGGGACCAATCCATATCGGTGTATGGTGAGATGCATGGGATCCTCTCCGGTTGGTATACGGAACAGAGCGAAGGTCGAGAGACCTTCGTGCCACAAAATAAGTTGAACAAATAGAATTGAATCACCTAAATAAAGATAATAATACGGTTTGAGTGTGAACATGTTGTCTTGTTTAATTCCCGCATTTATGTGTGTTTGTTCTATGGAATGATATCTTATACTTAGAATTGTTAGCTAACGATTTTTACCGTTATGTTGTTAGACTTCTTGTATGATAAGAAAGTGGTAGGGTGACACGGAGCGGATGGTCAGCCGGGTCGATGTACTCATATAGATTGGGTGGTTTCTTTCCACTTATTGCATTCATATATTATGGTTTCTATCTTATGACGTTAGTAGTTGTTGCGTACAAGGTTGTCTCATGTTGCATTCACGACATTATTATTGTAATATGTCTTCAATTGTTTTATTTACATTTGTATTTTGTTGTAAGATCTAGTGAAATTGTTGTCAAGCTAGGTTCGGGACCCATTGTGAGGTCTTAGCCCGTAACATCCCGATTCCCTAGAATTCGGTGTTTTACATAGGGAGAGGGAGGTGAGTTTAGGGTAAACTTTGAATCTAGTTTAGCTAATATTACCCACATAAAAACAAGTGAGGGTCGGAGAGAGAGTATAGATTTTAAATTACATAAAATGACAAAAGAAAATAAAAAAATCCGTTCGGTTAGGTTGAACCCGATCAAGTCGAGTTCCCAGAATAAAAAAATTTCCGATATTACACTTTTAAAAAATAAGAAAAAGAAATGAGAATACAATGAGTAATAATATATAATTTAAATATAAATTGTGATTAAAATAAAGAAAGATATTTTTAAATAAAAGTTACCTGACTATAAATTGAGTATGATTTAAAAAGAAATAACTTAATAAGTCTTTTATTTTAAATAAAGTTGAAAATCTTTTTTAAAGAAAATTTGAACTAATATTCTTGTTTTTTAAACAAATAATATTTTTTGCTATTAGAATATCATCTTGGAAAAGAATTAGTACAAGAATTCATATTTTATCAAAATATTTGAGCGTTTAGTTTACATGTTAACAAACCGTTCATATTTTATCAATGTTCGATTTTATTGCTCATTAATGATTCACTCCATATAATATACACATTTTATAAAATAAGTATGAGAATGTACAAAGTGGTGTTTGCATAACAAAATATAATCAATAAATATATTTTGCAAACAGTACGTATTGTAGTTTAATTAGAAAACTAAATGGGGGATATTTACGTTATAACACGCAATACATTCGAATAGAGCCTTACACCATTAGTTAGCGAAACATAATTATCGTTGAAGCTGTCTTGATTTGAAAAGTTTAAACTTGATTACTTAATTGAGAAATTAGCGATCGACATGCAGTTCCCCTAAATGGAAATTTTGGAATTAGTTTAGATCAAATAATATTTTAAAGTATGAGGCTTGACTCATATTAGCATGAGTTTGGACTAATCAACTTATTGGGTGAACTTTAAAGTCTCAGACTTTGACTCATATTGATTCCAGATGATTGACGTTTTGGTTGTATCTAATTAATCTAACGTATTAGAGCACCTACCCAAATCAATAATTCTATTTTCCAGTATAACAATTCTAGAATTAAAAAAACTCAAATATATATTTACATACATCAATATACTAAAGTATGAGGGGCAAGGGTAAAGTATCACCCTCATTTCAATGTGGTAGTGTATCACACATTTGATAGAAAATACCGAAAAATATGTTTTTACATACATGTTTAATTAATATTATTAAAAAAAACATGCAGGGCACAAAAAATAAACTGATTTCTTATTAAAACTAATGCTTTAATTTTTAAACTGAAAAAAATATTTTTATTTGATGAACTCATATAGTAATTGAATTAATTGTAGTTGAAAATAAACACCTACAGGTTTGTATAAAATATATAGTTTATGAATTAAATGTGTATTCCATTTATTTTTTACAGACTGTCTGTAAAACTGTTTTGGTATATAGTATAAATATAACTTGAGCTGCCAAATTTGAAATAATATGCATGCCATTGCTAGCTTTTCAGCACATATATGTCAATATAAACTGTTGACGATTATTAAATGTTTCTTTTGTTAGAAAATCTGAAAATGTAACATGATTCTTGTCTTATGTTTGTAAGAAAATGTTCAATGAGATTTTAGTCAGGAACAAAACACGCTAGTTTTGTCAAGGTTAAGACCCATGCACTCATGCGTGGAATAAAACGTCGGATTTCAGAGAACTCCTTTCTTTTTTTTTTCAAGAAGGTAAGATGCTCAACTATATCAAATAAATCTGAAGAACTAGAGCGGTGTCTCGCTTTCGAAAATAGATAACATAAACTATTTTTCAAGGATATAATACCTAATGCGAAAATGTGGATCCAACGACCTCGAAAAGTTACGCACGTTTGGAAACCATCCAACTTCCAAACGAATATATATATTCAACCTTCTAGTTTACAAGGTTCTATTTCTTGTTAAATGCATAAATATTTGTTTATAAAATCTAAGAGTTAAAAGCCTATGTTTTTATTAAATAATACCAAATATGATAAATAGTTTGCCTTATGGAATGACTACTTCGGTTGTCTGAATACTTTGGTTTTTGTATAATGTGTTCAAGAACACTAGAAGAGAGGAGTAAACAAATAGACTTGTTTTTGGTTCATCAAGTTACAATAGAAGTGACCTTCATTTAAAGGTCAAGACTAGGTGATTTTCTTAAAATTTAAAATTAGGGAGATAAAGAAGGTGAATAATTCACCATGTACAATTTACAATTCACTCTACAATTCTCCATGTAATAATTCACACTAAAAAACATGCGATGTGCGACAAGACAATATACGATATTTCATGAAGATCGTCCTTGCCAAGGCCTATGACACCATTTCTTGGAAGTTCCTACACTTTGCTATGTTGGAGTTGCGATTCCTAACCGAATTTATTGACTAGGTGATAGAGTGCGTCACTACGGCGTCTTACTCAATCCGGGTAAACAAAACTTCGCATGGGTTCTTCCAGGGACGTCGAGGGATGAGGCAGGGTTGCCCGCTATCACCTTTCTTGTTTATGATCTGCATGGAGTTTTTTTCGAGGATGATCTGAGAGGAGACTTCTATACTAGAATTCCGGTTTCACAAGCATTGTGGGGAGCTTAGGATATCTCATATGATGTTCGTTGATAATGTGTTATTGTTCTCTCGGGGGAATAGAGGATCTATTGATACTTTGTTAGAGTGTTTACGTAGGTTTGAGAGGATTTTGTGGATTGGTTGTCAGCCTTCCCAAATCTTCTATCTTCGTAGCGTTTGTGTCGGAGGAGGAGGCATCTGAGCTGACCTAGTTCTCGGAATTCACGTACGGCAGGAGAGTTTCCTTTCAGATATCTAGGGTACCCATCTCACCTACCATTCCTCGACCTAGGGATTATTCTCCGTTCATTGATAGGATCGGGAGACACCTTTCTTCGTCGAATAAGCATCACATGTCGTTTGCCGGACGTTTGGAATTGACCAGGGTAGTGTTACAAGGTATAAAGAGCTTCTAGTTATCACTTCTTCCTGTCCTAGGCTCGGTGCTTGATAAAATTACTAGCCTTTGTAGACAGTTCCTATGGAGTTGGCCATGGGTTTCATAGAGTATGCCTAACGAAGACATAGGGAGGTCTAGGGATGTTGGGTATTAGGTCTTGGCACGTAGCATTTATGTGTAGGTATTATTGGCACATTCATGTTCGGCGTGATAGCCTTTGAGTTAGATGGATCCACCATAGGTACCTATACACCACTGAGGCCGAGCATTGGATTACAATCCCTCGAGAGCCTTTGGTGAAGGCACTCATCCGCGCTAGAGATGAGATGGTGTCATTTACAGATGAGGAGACACCTCTGAGGGAGATACTTGATTCTTTTTGTCATGGCGGGAGATTTCGTGTGGCTGAGACTTATGAGTTGCTTAGACCGCGGGGTGAGGATGTTGAGTCTAGCCTAATAGAGCCATGTACAACTAAGCACTGTAATAATGAGAGTTGATTACATCCACACAGTCATAACAGAAAGTTTGTTATGAGTACCAGATCGTTGTATAAATACATCAAAAACAGAAACATAATATGAGAGATTTTTCAGTCACATTCATCTTCACTGGTTCATTCATATTTCTTCTCTTTCTCTCCTTCATATTGTAACATGGTATCAGAGCCAATATGACCGATCCTCCTCCCCAAACACATTCGCCTCTTTCTTTTCACACTGATATGGAACGATTTGATGATGAACATCATAGTTCTAACGATGAAAATGCAAATCCATTCAGTCACCAACAAAATCCAAATCCAGAAATTTCCGTTCCATACAATCAATTGTACCTGCATCATTCAGATCCTCCATCGCTCAAGCTCACCACAACATTGCTCAATGAATCGAACTACAGCAGGTGGAAAAGGTCAGTAGAAGTATCTCTTCTTGCTAAGAACAAACTTGGATTTGTTAATGGAGATTGTAAGAAACCTGTTTCTGACCTAAAGATGATGGCTAAATGGGAACAATGCAACAATATGCTTATTTCTTGGCTGTTGCACTCAGTAGAGAAGGATATTGCAGAATCGGTGTTGTTCTGTAAAACTGCTATGCAAATCTGGAAAGAATTAAGCTCTAGATATGGATAATCAAATCGAATGAATGTCTATCAAATACAGAAGGAATTGTGTTCTGTTGCACAAGGCAATTCTTCTATTACTACTTATTTCAACCGATTAAAGAAGCTATGGGATGAATATAACCTAGCGATTGAGGATCGACTTTGTAGTTGTGGCTCGAATGAGAGCGTCCTTGCTATTATTCAAGACCAGCAGGTTATCCAGTTTCTTGTTGGATTAAATGACTCTTATAATGTGGTTCGATCTAATGTCTTGATGATGAATCCATGTCCCAATCTACATGAGGTATACAAAATCGTCCTACAGGATGAAAGACAGAGAGGCATTCGATCTAATACATTGATCGATGAAGATGCCACTGCTCTATATTCTCAGAGCCGAGGTTCTACTTCAAGAAATGAGAATAATCCATCAAGAAGCGTTTCAGATCAGTCCAGAAATAGCCAAAACACAAACAGAGTCATATTTTGCACACATTGCAAAACCAAAGGTCATTTAATGGAAAAATGCTGGAAATTACATGGTTATCCCACAGCTCAAGCCCCGGGAGTAGTCTTTTGTGATAACTGCAAGATTGGAGGACACTACACCTCTCGCTGCTGGAAAGTACATGGTTATCCTCCAGGCCACAAGTTGGCAGTCATGTCTGTTGTCAACAATTCTGATGGTCCCGACAATTCAAATGAACAGATCAGTCAGTTATTATCTCTTCTTCAAAAAACACAACAAGACAGTGGTAAGGTTGATCACACTGCCTTTTTGGCCGGTAAGCCTACATGTTTTTTCTCATCTGAGTTGAATTCTACTTGGATTCTTGACAGTGGAGCAACTGATCATATCACTCCTTGCCTCACCTTCTTCACCTCTTATAAACCTTTAACCTCACCTACTTTCATTACTATGCCTAATGGCAAGCATGCTCCTATTGCTAATATTGGCACTGTCCAATTGAATAAGTCAATCACCTTATACAATGTTTTCCATGTTCCTGATTTTCAGTATAATATGTTATCCATTCATAAGCTCACTTGTGACTTGAACATTCCTATTACCTTTACTAATGACCAATGCTTTGTTCAGGACCCTTTGATGAAGTAACACTTGATGATAGGTAGATTGCATAAGGGACTGTATGTCGTGAATCAAAACCAGACCACTCATACAAACCTACACCATTGCTCCACTGCTTCTTCTCACCTTAGTCCTGAAGTATGGCACTGCCGACTTGGCCACTTACCTTTTGAACAATTACATCATATTTCTTGTATTGATGTACCCAATAAGGCTCATTCTGTTTGTCAAATATGTCCAAAAGCTAAACAACACAAACTTGTTTTTAAACATACTTCTTCTAGGGTTGAATCACCATTTGCACTTATTCATGTGGATACATGGGGACCTTATAAGCAAGCTACTTATAATGGCTTCAAATATTTTCTTACGATTTTTGATGACCACACAAGATGTACCTGGACCTATTTGATGGCCAACAAAAGCAATGCTTTTACCCACTACTATATTGGGGTGATTGCATCCTCACGGCTACCTACCTCATTAACCGTATCCCTTCTCAAATCCTTGCTTACAAATCTCCCTATGAACTTCTATTTCAGAAAACCCCACAATACTCTACTCTACGAGTTTTTGGTTGCCTATGTTATGTGAGTACTCAATCTCAACATAGAGACAAATTCCATTCACGAGTTGTTGCTTGTGCATTCCTTGGGTATCCTTTTGGGAAGAAGGGATACAAGGTTCTTACACTTGATACTCGAGAAGTCATTCAGTCCAGAAATGTGGTATTTCATGAGACAATCTTTCCCTTCCGTTCACACTTATCTCTTCATCCTACTTCCACCTTGCCGACACCTATATCACCTTTGCCCGTATCGTTTGATTCATCTATCTTCATTCCTTCCGCTGCTACTCCACCTCTTAATATTTCTCTTCCCAACTCTCCTTCTTCAATTTCAAATTCACCTTTTATTTCCCCATCTTCAATTCCAAATACAAACTCAGTTTCTGAAGTCATACCTTCTGTTAATATTCCTCCTCCGCCCCTTCGTCGTTCCACAAGATCTACCACCAAACCATCATACCTTGAAGATTTTATTTGCACATACAGTTCCGCTTCTCCATCACCAGGTATTTTCCCTGCTTCATTTTTACCCCCTTCACACTATGCTTTTCTTTCCTCCTTAACAGCTTATGTTGAGCCAACATCCTACAAAGAGGCTGCTTCTGATCCAGACTGGGTAAAAGCAATGAATGCTGAATATACAGCTCTTCAACAGAATCACACATGGGATTTAGTTCCTCTTTCACATGGCAAAAAGGCCATTGGTTGTAAGTGGGTATACAAAGTGAAACTTAAGGCTGATGGTAGTCTAGAGAGATTCAAAGCTCGCCTTGTGGCCAAGGGCTTTACGCAAAAAGAAGGAATCGATTATCATGAAACATTTTCCCCCGTGGTGGAAATGACTACAATTAGAAGCGTTATAGCTATTGCTGCTTCTAAAAACTGGGTTTTACATCAACTAGACGTAAACAACGCCTTTCTTCATGGAGATTTGTTTGAGGATGTATATATGAGGCTTCCTCCTGGGATTAACAACCCTCATTCTCTAGTTTGCAAACTCAGAAAGTCGCTCTATGGTCTTAAACAGGCATCTCGCCAATGGTTTTATCGCCTCACTACTTCCCTTCAAACTCAGGGCTTTGTCCAGTCTAAAAATGACTATTCTTTGTTCATCAAGCGATGCTCATCTACGGTCACCATTGTTGCCATATACGTTGATGATTTGCTTGTCACTGGATCATGCCAATTGGAGATTAATCGGCTCAAACAGTTTCTTGATACTACCTTCAACATAAAGGATCTAGGAATTCTTCATTTTTTCCTGGGTATTGAGGTAGCTTATGTGCATGTTGGGGTTACTCTTACTCAACGCAAGTTTTCCCTTGAGTTACTTCAAGGAGCTAACTTACCTTCAGGAAAGCCCACGAGTACTCCACTGCCTTTACATCTCAAACTACTTCCAGATTCGGGCATCCCTCTCCCTGATCCTACTGAATATCGTTGCTTAGTAGAAAAGTTAAATTTCCTCACCAATACACGTCCAGACCTTAGCTTTGCAGTTCAAACATTGAGCCAGTTCATGCAATCACCTCATACTCTACACTTGGATGCCTTACATCACACTCTCCGGTATGTGCAAGGTACCATTTGTAATGGGATACTTTTAAATGGCAGTACCTTTCCTAAACTTGTGGCTTATTCTGACTCTGACTGGGCAGCATGCCCGAGCACGAGACGATCAGTTGGTGGTTATGTTATTATGCTTGGTGATTCTCCCATAAGCTGGAAATCCAAGAAACAAAGCACAGTTTCTCGAAGTTCTGCTGAGGCAGAACCGCAGAATATAGGGCTCTTGCTCATGCGGCGGCCGAGATTACATGGTTGGTTCGTTTGCTTCATGAACTTGGTTTGCAACCACCACAACCAGTTGAATTATTTTGTGATAACAGCTCTGCAATACAAGTTGGTTCTAACCCCGTTTTCCATGAGCTTACTAAACATATCGAGATAGATTGTCACTTTACTCGTGACAAAGTCATGGAGGGTTTACTTGATCTACGGCACTTGCCTACTAAAGAACAACTTGCTGATGTATTAACCAAAGTATTGCCTTCTGCTCATCAAAATCATTTGTTGTCCAAGCTTGGCATGATCACTCCTGCCAGCTTGCGGGGGGGGGGGGGGGGGGGGTGGGGGGGGGGCTGTACAACTAAGCACTGTAATAATGAGAGTTGATTACATCCACACAGTCATAACAGAAAGTTTGTTATGAGTACCAGATCGTTGTATAAATACATCAAAAACAGAAACATAATATGAGAGATTTTTCAGTCACATTCATCTTCACTGGTTCATTCATATTTCTTCTCTTTCTCTCCTTCATATTGTAACAGAGGAGGTGGACTGGTTCAGAGTTGTTTGGGATCCGGACAATACGCCAAAGCACTGCTTTATCCTATGGATGACGATTATTGGCCGATTATCTACTAGAGATAGGTTACAGTTCCTTGGTATTGATCCTACTTTCAGTTGGTGTACGAGTGAGAGTGAAACTCATGAACCCTTGATATTTGAAAAGTGAATATTGATAGAGAATAAAAAGAAAAAGAAAAAGAAGAGAATAGAGATCTTAGCTTAGTGCTTTGCGAAATACATCATTTTTCTCGATTGTATTCAAAGCTTCAATTCGCTAGAATATTAAGTTAGCCTTTGTGTTATGAACACTTAACTTTTCTTCATCTTTTAGGTTTTTCTTCGAATATTTGTTACGGTTTTGCACTATACTTTGTTTTTTTTAACTCTTGTTGATTTTGTACTTTTACTTGGTAGATTTGATATGAGTTTTCCTCCTAAAATCAGACATAGTAGAATATATATGAATTCTGTCACCAAGTTCTTGGGTTCTTTATGTTTTAGAATTTTTAAGACAAGATCATTCTACATTTGACTTTGTTTGTTGAAAAACTTCACCGTCAATATTTTAGCTATGCATATAAATTATTTATTTTTAATACATGAACTCATAGTTTACCTCTCCTCTTATCTTTTCAACTGTTAACTCTTTGTTATCAATCTTCTGTCGGATGTAATGATATCTAACATCAATGTGTTTAGTTCTTTCATGGTAGACAGGGTCTTTACATAAGAACAAAGCACTTTGACTATCAGTATATATAGAAACAGTATAAGATTGATTAAGAATTTCAGTTAGAATGTCTTTCAGCCACATGGCTTCTTTTGCTGCTTCAGTGACAACAATGTACTCAACTTCTGTCGAGGAGAGAGCAACAATAGACTGTTGCTGTGATTTCCAGGAAATACAATTTCCACACCATGTATACACATAAGTTGTAGTAGATTTTCTAGTATCTTTATTACTTGCATAATCTGAGTCAACATAACCCACAAGATCATTAGAATCACAGTGAGCTCCATACTCTAAAGCAAGAGAAGAAGTACCAGATAAGTATCTTAGCAAAAATTTCATAGCTGACCAGTGTTTATAAGAGGGATTAGACATATATCTACTCAACACACTAACAGCAAAACCTAAATCAGGTCTTGTACAGACCATAGCATACATTACAGAACCTACAGCAACATCATATGGTATATTTTTCATATCTTTGCATTCTTGAGAAGAAAGATGAGAAGTCTTAGTTAAATCAAGATGAGCACCAAGAGGCATAGAAGTAGATTTGACAAATTTCATATTAAATATGTCCAGCACTTTTAAAATATAATCATTCTGAGTTAACCAAATCTTCCTTTTATTTCTATTTCTAACAATAGTAATTCCAACGATTTTCTGTGCAGGACCAAGGTCTTTCATATCAAAAGTAGATTTCAGAGAAGTCTTAATGTCTTTGATGTTACTCTTAGATTTGCTAATTATCAAGATATCATCAACATATAACAGAACATAGAGAGGACATTCAGTTTTAATGAACTTGAAGTATAAGCAAGAATCATAAGAACACTGGGTAAAGCCTAGAGCTTTCATACATGAGTCAAATTTTTTGTTCCACTATCTAGGTGACTGCTTTAAACCATATATAGATTTATTAAGCAAACAAACATGATCAGGAAACCTTTCATCAATATATCCTTTAGGTTGACTCATGTATATAGTTTCATCCAAATCTCCATGTAAGAAAGCTGTTTTAACATCCATTTGATCAATATCATAGTCAAACACAGCAGCAATGGATATAAGCATTCTCAAGGTTTTATATTTCACCACTAGAGCAAATATATCATTATAGTCCTCCCCTTTCCTTTGGGTAAAACCTTTGGCTACTAATCTGGCTTTAAACCTAGGTGGATCAGTAGAGTTTTGACTTTCTTTTACCTTATAAACCCATTTGTTCCCAATCAATCTAACATTTTTAGGTTTAGGAACTAGAGTCCAGGTATTATTAACTTTCATAGACTCAATTTCTTCATTCATTGCATGTTTCCATTCATTACAGTGTTTAGAATGTATAGCATGTTCAAACAGGTCAGGAGTAGGAACAAAAATCACCTCAGTAATTAAGAAAGCATATTCTGTAACATACTTATGTATATCAATTTTATTTTCAACTAAATTCACATACTTAGCATTTGGTTTCTTCTGCCTAGGTTCTCTATCCCTAGTCAACTGATAATCAGACAAGGTAGGTAGAGAATCAATCATATCATCATTATTATCAATGACAGGCAACTCTGAAGAAGACCAAGTAACTAAATCAGAAGATGAATTTGAGTTTGAGAGTTCAGAATTGCTTACTGTCCCTCCTAATTGTGGAGGAGTTACACTGTCTGAACCTCCTAAAATGGAAGAAAAAGTGTCTCTCGAGGAATTTATTTGACTTGAATTTTCAGTCATGCTTAAATCTCTCGAGAGACACTTCTTCCCCCTCGAGAGATTGTAGTCAGCATATCCATTGTCATCATTTTCCTCAATAATATCTGCACTAACACTTGGATTATAGAAAGATAAATATGTATTCCTGTCAACATTCTCAAAATTAACATTAGTAGTAACTTTGAAAGGAAAGTCATTTTCAACAAAGGTAACATTTATGCTTATAGTGATTTTATAAGCTCCAGGTTGTAGGATTAAAAGTTTATATCCTTTAACACCTGTAGGATATCATATCATAACACATTTTTGTGCTTTAGGATTAAGTTACCCTCAGATTGTTTAGCATAAGCAACACATCCAAACACTTTTAGATGTGAGAGATTAGGAGGTTTTCCAGACCAAAGCTCTTGAGGTGTTTTAAAACTTATAGCACTGGAGGGAGATCTATTAATGAGATAGGCAGCTGTAGTCACTACTTCACCCCATAGAGAATGTTTTAGGCCAGAGGATATTAACATGCATCTAGCTTTCTCCTAATAGAGTTCTATTCATTCTTTCTGTAACACCATTCTGTTGAGGTGTGCTTGGGACAGTCAAATGTCTTTTGATTCCATTTTCATGACAGAATTTATCAAATTCTGTATTACAGAATTCCAACCCATTATCAATTCTAAGGCATTTCAGTTTATAACTGGTTTGACCTTCTACTGTATTTTTCCAGTGTTTAAAGTTTTCAAAGGCATCACTTTTATTCCTAAGGATATATACCCAAACTTTTCTAGAAAAATGATCTATTAAGGACAGAAAATATTTTATACCCCCAATTGTATCAACCTGAGCAGGCCCCCATAAATCAGAATGAACATACTCTAAGGGTACACTGGCCTTAAACTCAGATTTATTGAACATTTTTCTAGTGGCTTTACCTAGCATACATGTTTCACATGACTTAAGATCACTAGGTTTATTTGATAAACTGCCACATTTAAAGAGATAATATAGGCCTCTATTGCCTATATGACCTAACCTAGAATGCCAGGTTAGAGTTTGCTCATCCGTAAGACAAGCAGGTGAGTCAATATTATTTAACTCAGGAGTCCCAACAACATGATAAAGACCATTCTTTTTAATACCTTTAACTAGAACTTTGCCATTTCTAGTGATAGATCTTATTCCAGAATGTGTATTAATATCACAGTTTAGATCAAACATGCTTTCAGATAACAGATTTCTCCTAAGTTCTGGAATCCATCTAACATTCTGTATAGTTCTAATTTTATTATCATGCATTCTAAAGGGAACTGAACCTATACCTCTTATAGCAAGAGAAGTATAGTCACCTAATCTTACTTCTCCTTCATTGTTTTTATGTAAAACATCAAAGTGACATTCATGAGGAGTTGCATGCATTGTACATCCAGAATCAAGAATCCAAGCATTTGAATCAGAATTACATGAAGTATAAAGCATATCAGAACAAAGCAAAAGTTCATTATTACAGTAAGACATATTTTCACACAAGGCAGAAGTTTCATTTTTATTTGATTTATTTGCATCATCACTTTTCTTTTTCCTGCATTGTGGAGTTTTGTGTCCCTTTTTACCACAGTAGTAACATGTAATAATTTTTTCTTTGTCATTTTCAGAAGTAATATCTTTGTTTTTATGAACAAAGTTTTCTAAGTTTCTATTTTTAGCCTTAAAAGTATTCTGATTGCTTTTGTTTCTATCCAGATTTTTAGGTTCTCTAGAACTAACTTTAACTTTGAATATTTTCATTTCTTCATTTTTCTGTAAAATAGCTTCTAGTAGTTTTTTCTTAGTTAAATCTTGATGACCATACTGAATAACATCTTTAAAATTGTTAAACTGAGCGGGTAAAGAATTCAAGATAATGACAGCTTGATGTATATCATCAATTTTATCACTACAGCGTTCCAGATCAAGAGTCATCCTAAGAAAAGCATCCAGATTATCATTCAATGTCATATTAACATCCATTTTAAAATGAAATAATCTGCACAGCAAGGAAATTCTACTAGGCATTCTTTTTACTAAAAATAAAGATTCCAAAGTATTCCAGAGAGTTTTAGTTGTAACCTGAGTTAGGACTTGTCGTCCTACTTCATCAGTTAATCTCAACTTAATCTCAGAGTGAGCTATCTGATCTAGCTCTTCCTTTTCCTCCTCTTTTGCATTTTCTGGAAAATCCTGAGTAACAGCTTTCCAACACTTTTCCCTTATTAAGATAGCTTTCATTTTGACCTGCCACATAGCAAAGTCAGTATTGCCATCAAAAGGTTTAATTTTAGCTGTATCAGTCATTCTACCCGTCATAGTCACTTAACCAAAATTTTGACAACTATCCTGGAAACACTTTATACCAAATCTAATCTCAAAGATAACACAACAATCTCCAGAAGAGCGGCAAGAATCAATTCTTGCAGGCACTCTTGGAATCTGATGGTCTTCTTAGAGATTCAATCAATGGATTGGTGATCTCCAAAGGAAATGAAGCCAAATATAAGTGAGGACAAGAGAATTTTTAGACAGCAGTAACAGATCAAGGCAACTAGCTTCTATAGGAAGCGTAGCTACTCTTAAGATCTTAACACAACAAGAAAACTTTTGCAGCGGAAGTAAAGACAAAAAAGAAAAGCAATCTAGGTTTATCTAACTCTCTGAAACTTAAAAGATCGCAAACGTTTCGAACCTCCGGTCAATGGACACACGGTTAACGCCGATCTATGTTCAAAAGGGAGTTAAGCAAAACACAAGATTCTCAGGAAGAGTACAAAACCAAAGAAAGAAGGGCTCTGATACCAATTTGTAATATCAGTTTGAACAATTCTTTTAAGCATAAGACGAGAAATCAGTCTAGAGCGACTGTTTAGCCAAACACAAAGCGTCAAACAACAAGAAAATTTGTTTACGAGGTTCGGAGCAAGTCCTACGTCCCCGGGATCTCAGAGATGATCCAATCCACTAGAGAATAAAACCAAATCCAGACAAGAGTTACAGATACAGATACAAATTTGTCTGCCGACTCAGTATGCTTTCAAGCAACGACAAGAACAGATTCAAATTTGTCTGCCGACTCAGTATGCTTTCAAGCAGAGAACCGTAGAAGGAACCACCGCTCGATCTCACTATCTGTTGGTGGAAACTCTCAGACGAAGCTTAGATCTCGTAAGGAGAAGAAGCTCTTCGCTCTCAGTCAAGATCTAGGGTTTGAACCAGAGAGCGACGAAGAAGACAAGGAGAAGCTCGAGGAGAGAGAAGCTCTCTTTGGCCGGCTAGGGTTTTTGGTTTTATGTAGTATAAGCTAACATCAAAACGGTGTCGCTTAGTTTAATGAACCAACTCTGTTTAATGAACCCGGTTCACTCTTATAACATAAACAAAGCTTCAGACCCGGTTCTGCCAAAAGATCACACGTTCGATACTCCTTGATGGTTATAACTCCTTAACAAATTCGATTCGAATTACATTTGGGTTAGGGAGATCTAGAGACAATAACCATGGACATAATGTTTTATCTAACTTAAGCATAAATATATAGCATATATGTGTAGACAAACACAGTGTAAAAAATATCGTTGAGTCGTGCAACCTTTCAAAGCCGAATCACTATGATCCCACCCCGCCGTAAAAGTTGAAAGGAAAGGGGAAAAAAACACACGAACATAATTAATAATTAAGGTATGCATCTACGTTTGACAAATTTGCTTAATTACATACTTTTCATACTGTGGAAGAGAATTACATACTTTTATCTTCATAAGTGGAAGTTCAATTTATTTTCACTCATACGACTAACTGAAATAAAATAATTATTGTCAAGCAAAGAAAATTTGATAGTCAAATTAATTCGATTTGATAGTGTATAAATGCTCGAGGCTTAGAGAAGCCTCCTTCCATCTCCAACTTCAATCGAGTCTTAACTATTTCATTACTATATCAATTGATCATTCTTATTATGCATCCTATGATCTGGACATCAACTCCTAGCAACCCTCTTGTCAATCCAAAACCGAATCGTCCGGTTCAAAGCTTCAAACCAAGTCCATGGGCCAACCGATTTTCCGATTGCACCTCCGATCTCAAGGTATAATGGTAAATCACAGTTTGTCGATATAACGTAAGGTGTTGGACGTTCTTGCGTATATCCACGTTAAATCGAATCTAACACATAACTCTAATACACTCCCATCTTAAAACCGTTGATACGAGTAACTCGCTATATTTATGTACTTCACTTGTTATTAATTACTTGAAAGTGGATGTAGGGTCATTTTCCATGTATTCTTCATACTTTCTATGAATATTCTCCACGAAGAAGTCAATTATAAATAAATGAATAGTTTAGTGTATAAGGTTAGCAATATTATGTTTATATATGTGTGTGTTTTTGTTTGTGAGAGTGAAAGTGTACTAAAAGTTTGCCTGCACATATCTATACGTAGGTGACTGACGCCGAACGTGACTTGGTCAAGGAGCTTAAAGAGGAGGTTCATAGGGAGCTACTGAATGTTGCTGACAAGCCATTGATTGAGCAATTGCGTTTAATTGACTCATTTGAAAGGCTTGGTGTAGCTTACCACTTTGAAGAGGAGATTGAAAATAGTCTACGTTGCATTGCAACGTCGACAAACACATCTTCTCATGATTTGTTCCTCACCTCCCTTCGGTTTCGGCTCTTGAGACAACATGGCTTCAACGTATCATCAGGTATACATATTTATTTATATAGATAAACTAAACACGAAATCAAGTCAAAAAGATATTTAAGAATTTTTAGTAGATTTCGATTTCCACATAATGACTCGTTTAACCAAATCAGTATTCAGTAATATGAAACACTCTTCAAAAATATAATAACACGGTCGTTCTTGCTATCTTTGTCGATGTATTCTAACACATACGTGTATATGTAGATGTGTTCGAGGGATTCATAGGCTCAAATGGAGGGTTAAAGGAAGAGGTAGTCAATGATGCACAATACATGTTGTGTCTATACGAAGCTTGCCATGTAAGGGGACATGGAGACAAAGAATTAGATGAAATTCTTCCATCCACCATGTCCAAGCTCATCGAATTCATATCGGACCAATCGATCAGCCCAATGCTTCAAGAACGCATACGATATGCCTTAAAGAAGTCTCTCAACAAGAAGCTAACGCGTGTTGAGTGTGTACGTTATATGCAGGTCTACGAGGAAGATGATCCATTGCACAATAAAGCTTTGTTGAAATTTGCAAAACTTGACTTTAACTTTCTTCAAGCGTCTCATAAAAAAGAACTTTGTGAAATCAACAGGTAAGACCAATATATATATATGCCTCGTTTAAATTCGGCTCTGAATTTAAATTGAGTTTCAAAAGGTGCTAATTAATATCCGACTTTTTAGTCGAACGAACGAGTCGGAAACGAGATCGTTTAGTTCGGCTCATAACACAAATATATATTAATTCATCGAGTTATCTTTATGATTGTAATCTAAGACGCATGAGTCTAGCTTTAATTTCTAATTTTTCAGTTTATTTATAACTGAGTCAAGTTTAAACAAAATCTAATTTTGATCAAATAGAAGGTGGAAACATATCCGAACTCGAGCGGTTCAACTTTGTATTGTGCAAGTCAATATTTACTCACTATGTATTATATACTATGATCAAATAGGTGGTGGAAACATATTGACGTGACTAGCTCACTGCCACTAAGAGATAGGATCGTGGAATCCTATTTCTGGGGTTCAGCTGTGTACTTTGAACCTCAGTTTTCACTTGCAAGGAAGATTGCGATCATGGGTTGCCAAATACTAACTTCAGTTGATGATATCTATGATTCTTACGCAACGCTAGAAGAACTCAAAGTTTTTACTGATGCAGTTCAGAGGTAAATTAGTGCATGCATGAGCAAATTAAAGTTCATTTACACGTGCATGTATCCTTACGTAAATCGGTTAACGTGATTAGGTGGGACAAGTCTTGCTTAGATGAACTCCCCGATGATTTAAGATGGTTCTATAAGACGTTGCTATTGGATGCCCATGAGGAAATGGAACGCGATCTCGCACCTAAAGGAAGATCACAATATGTGTATTATGCAAAGCAAGAGGTATGTGTTATCATGATCTATCTATCTATATATTTGGTTTCTATCTTTAGATAATTTTCTGTCTATTTAAACCTTTCCTAATTATTGTAATCCGTATCATAAAATATAATGCAAAATTCTGATTTAGCAGTGTCTCAGATGTAGTCACAATATATGTCGAACTGGATAACTAATTTTTGTGTTCAATTGTTCTCTAGATTGCTTTTAAATCCTAACAATTACTGTGTTTTTTTAGTTATCGTTAACAACTTACTAGCTGCTATCGTATACGTAGATGAAAGCTCTATGCCAAACTTACTTAACTGAAGCAATATGGAGGCACAACAAATACATTCCGACACTTGACGAATACATGGAAATTGCACACCGTAATATCGCTTATGTTGCAGCAGTTGTTTATACTTTTCTTGGCATGGATATGGCTATAGACACCGAATTTAAGTGGGTTTGTAACCTCTCAAAACCCGTTAAAGCCGTATCACTTCTTTTAAGAATTCTTGATGACATAGGTGGCTATAAGGTAAATATAAAATATATACTACGATAATCGCTTTAATAATGTTTTAGCCGGTTGGTGTAATATTTGAATCATGTATGTAGCTTGACAGTATTACGGGAGATCCGGGTTTGATCATCGAGTGTTACAAGAAGGAATATAATGTGTCATGTGAAGGAGCCTGTAAAATGTTGTATGAGAAAGTCGCCGAGTTATGGAAGGACTTGAACGAAGCGATGATACAACCGACTGAGGTGCCAATGCCGTTGTTAAGGTGTATCCTCAACTTGGGTCGTGCGGTAGAAACGATCTATGATGCTGGTGATGATGGATTCACTTCTGTTAATCTAGATATGGAACGCAACATTCAGGATTTGTACATCAATCGCATTCCAATCTAGCAAAAATGTTTTTACCAAAACTAAAATAATGAAGCTAGGGTTTGCTAGCTAGCACGTTTCTTCAACGTGCATTAATGGTACGTGGAATGCATGCATGTAGAATTATCAAATCAAATTAGGGTTTGTAACCTAGCCAGTAGGTTAAAGTACGTTGTGACATTTCTTATAATTATGCTTATGGTGTGTTTAATAAAGTGACCGGTTTGGTTTTATACACAATACTGTCGAACAAATTTATCAACAGATTAAATTATAGGGACTATATATTACAATGCACAATTATATTATATGGATATTTGTTAGTAGCAGAAGTTATTCGAGTGCGTAGGATTTAATCAACCTGCGGTATGAGTTTAATGGATGGATATCATGTTTTGGTCCAATATATTTAATGAAATTATATTAATATTTAATGAAATTATATTAGATCAATATATATATGAAGAATATTAGATTATGATATCCGATACATCAAATTAATTTACCGTTTACCCATCAAAGAGAAAACCTACAAAAAAAATAAAAAATTCTCAAGAGGTTTGACTGAGTAAGACAATATACTTGTGGTACTTATTCGAATTGTAGATTCCTCACTAAAGTTCGATTCAATTGCTACGATAGCAACATATATGTTGTTTTAATTTCTTAATAACTCTAGCATGATTCATTATTAGCGATTATGGTTTGAAAAATCTAATTATTCTAACAAGTGATACAGAGTCTTAACATTTTAGCTAGGTAAATAGTTTAGGACCCGTGTCGTGCACGGGTATTTGTAATATATATACTATTTTGAGTGTATTGACAATTGTGTCTAATATTACTTATCCAATAATATGTATAAAGTATAATATGTATATATGAAAAAATATATAATGTTAATAAAAGTTATTACAAGTAATGATGTTATAACGGACGGATTTAAGTAGGGGTGGACACAAATTCCGGTCCCGTCTCGATTCCGGTAGAATTTCATCCAAAATTAGAAATATCGTCCCGAACTCGTCCCACGAAAAACTATCCGGGACGGGATATGAGTCTTAACTTCTTCACCACGTACACTCGGCTCTTGTCGTCCTGTGTATAATAAAGTTATTAGTTTAAATAATAAATATAAATAACCTATGTTGGTCAAACCGTCACAAATGCCCTAAATTCATTTAGATGTGTAATATGCTATATTATGAATATTTAAAAACTTTAATCTAAATTGTAATATGTTAATATGAATATTTGAAAACACAATAATATTTTTGCGTTTTAAGTACGATTGATGAAGTATAAAATTTAAACACAACAAACAATTTAATGGGCAAGCGAGATTGAGTCCGTCACATCCCGATCCCAACCAAGATATGATCCAGTGGTATTCAATGTAAAAAAAAAACTCCATGTCCGTCGAGATGGAACTAAGATGACCTCAATCCCATCTCATATTATTCCCACTCCTATGTTTAAGTGGTCATTAATTTAGGGCGATTTTAAAGGCACGGAGGAAGAATTCACAATTGCACGACGATTACGGATCCCGTTACCGTGACAGGGAAATTTTTTATTTTTTTTAACCATGTCCGTGACCGTGAAACTCCAAAATATATAAGTGTGGGGTTAGGACAAAAAGGAATAATTTTTCATATTTTCATTCTCATAAATCCTATAAACTTCATAATTTCCGTACCGAACGCACCTTAATAATGTTTTCAAGAATAGTCTCCTCTCTACAATAAATGGAAACAACTCCTCTAAGTTCAAATGCAAAGGCAATAGTCTAAAAATATGACAACTACAATTCACAGAGCTAGCTTTATCTTATGTTTGAACTTTGACTATGCTACCACATATATTCTCTTTATATATAACTTGTTATTAATATTTGACTTCAAGAAATTAGTGGTTGTCATTTAATCTTTCTATGTCAACGGGTTACCATCTTAGAAGAATATGTACTATGTAGTCTTGAAATGCTGACAAAAATTCAAAAACAAATTAAAAGTACTAATCGATTTATATATATTTGTAGGAATCCCGGACTCGATGTATAGCCATCATCAATTTCCTTTAAAAATCACAAACCATGAAATGTCATTCTATCTTTCATTACACAAAATCAACTCGTTGCTTGTCCTTTTAACTATACTAGGAGGAATGCGCGTGTCTTTTGCGTTGCACGCGCGTGTCTTTTGCGTTCGATTATTTATGATAAGTGTAATTGATGTTGTGAGTAAACTAATGTACATACGTGAGATTGGCGCGAATACGTTAATGTAAAAAGGCGACCTTGTCCAAACCCATGAAACCTTAGCTAGCTTTCCACACTGTCCTTGAGGATACATTGCTATCACAAGTGACGCATTCCCCGAGTAGGAAAATTATATCATCAGTACCAAAATCAAATGCAAAATGAAGGAGATATAGGGTTTATCAAAATGAATTCCGCTTCTAATTTAACCTTAATGGAGGTTTCGATTTACTACTGTCAGCTTCGTTGATAGGACTATTTGGTTGAAAAGGAGATTAAAAGGCTATTTAATTTTCCTCCCATACAAGTAACATTCTCTCAAGCATGAACTCAAATCCATACAACTAAATATGAGTAATGAAGCAACTGCAGTCAACTTGAGCCTCAAGTTGCTATAAGTGGCACTTCATTAGGCTATGACAATACAATGCTCAAGGATGAGCATAGATGTTACAGAACCTTGTAATAAGCATAGTGATTTGCGCTCTTGCTAAATTTAGAAAGTTGAGGAATATATGAATGCATGATTTAATTGATACAAAATTCTCGATTTGAATCCATGCATAGTGCATGATGATAAGGAGAAGTTCTCTGAAGAACACCCACAGAAAACATAAAATTGCAGATTTGATGATTCACTAATGGGAGAAAAAAAAATCAATAGCAGCAAAGAAGCAAAAAAAATGTTGTCAAAGACTTAAAGTCATTAGGGAAGATGTCACTTACGTTTCACAGACAGTTTCATAGATGAAACAACTCTCAGTAAGCATGGACACCAAACCACGGCAAAGAAGCGAATAAAAATAGACACCCCAAGAAACAAAAAGCAAAAAAAAAAAAGAAACTAAAAGCTCGTTTGGTATCGAATCATTTTCAGTAACGGAATGATTTTGAATCAATCAAAAACATATAAAACTATGTTTGTTTAGAGGGTTTTTTATACATGAAAGTAATCTAATCAATTTCATTTTCGTTCCTTCCCCTTAACCGATTTCATTCCGTTTTTATTCCACCACTCCAACCACCACATACACTAAATGAATATAAAAACTCACCGGATTGAAAACGTTGAGCAAATGGCCAAATGGGATTGGCACAATCAATGCTCTTTCAGCACAATAAAAAGATGCAGAGGGCAAATCTTGTCAAGTCTCTCCGCAGTTGATTGCATCAGTGGAAGACACAGACAAACACGCCTACAAAAAGTGTCGTGGTCATGTGAAGCACCGCAGTGGAATGCTAAAGAGCGGGTAAGGGAGAGATGGAAGACGTTTACATCCGGACAGACCAAAGAAAAGAGAACACGGCCCAAATTCCAGAAGAAGCCCATTGTAAAGGGAAAGAAGGCCCAAAAGACGGGCACCATAGATTCGTTGAACTCGAACTCATCTATTCATAAAAATACATAAACGATCTGAATTGATATCAAAATCATATATACTCATGCTACAAAATAAAATAAAAAAAAAATCTAACCCTACTAAACACTTGCATTTTTTCCTCGTATCTGGAAAATAACATTTTGATAAACAACTAGAATCAACGCATATCTATGCACAACTCTCAGATATTACAATAGACAAACTCTAAACTAGTGTAACATATAAATTAAGACATATACTCAATTATATAAATAAATATAACATATTATTTCATATTGTTTGTAAAATATGAATTTCTAATATTGTGAAAACCTATGTAAAATATTATTTTGTCGTAAGATGTGAACTACACCTTGTGAAACTTTGAAATATTGTATTGCAAAATATAAGCAATTTTGGTATATATGTCTATATTGGAAGAGTTGTTCGTGTCTAGGGATGTCTACCAGACGGGTTCGGTTTTGGGATCAAAGGTTCTTCCCATCTCCATCCTAGTCGGGTAATTGTCTCCGTAGAGAAATCCTCATTCCCGCCTAATTTTTTCCATTTATAGTTACTATAGGATTTTCCGTGGTTTTTTTTATAAAGAGATTTCATTTATAAAATTCGCATGAATTAAATATAGGAACTCATTTGTATAAATAATATATTTAACATATAGTAAAAAAAAATATTAACTCAACTTAATAAAATAAAATCATTAAAATTATATTTAAAAACTATAAATCACAATTAATTTATCCATTTAATCTACTTAATTATCGGAAATTCTTGTGTTAACCCCCAACAGGGACGGGATTGGAAGGAGGATCGGGACGGAGACCTCTAACCTCATCTTTATCCCCATGTGGAGAATGACGTCTATCCCCATCACCATAACGGTGATTCTCATTGGGTATCGCCGTATCGGGGATCCCTACCTCATTGACACCTCTATACGGACAAATTGTACCCGAATGTTTTCTAAAAAGGGTATGGGCAGTTTCAAATAACATTATTTATGGGTGATTATGTGTAATTGTAAAATTAAGGGTGGCTCTACAAAATTACAAAAAATGTACCTTACATTAGTTACATAGTTTCCTGTATTACTTCCCTAATATACATGAGAGCGTTTGGAGTTCCATAAAAAAGTAGGTTCGATGTACACAAAAGCTTAGATTGGGATACGGATGTTTAAAAGGGGACTTTTTGTAAATAATTCAAAGAGATGGATGAAGGAAAAAATTGGGGTGTTTAGATCCTCAACAAGAGTTTCTCGAACAGCGTTGGCTTGATTGTTGGAGAGACATGTCGACGAGGGGGAACGACGAACCAAGCACGGCGCCTCAACCAGACCGATGGTACCCGTTAAGCCTAGGCTCTTCCTTCAAGGATCAAACCCAACCCTCTTCCAAATTCTGCACTCTTCGATGTACAAATCTCTCTTTAATTTTCAAATCTTTGCCGTCCCTCCTTGTTAAAATTCGAAATAATATATGTAAATTCGTGTTGAATCCGACTGTTTTTTTATGAATAGATGAGTTCAAGCCGGCCTCAATCGACAAAAACCAGCCGGGGACTCTTCAGAAGAACAAGGAGAACAGGGTCACCGTCGAATTTCACAACAACCAACCTGGGAAACCTAAGGTCACCTTTGAAGGCAGTACTGAGGATTACAAAGAAAACGACGCCGTTTTGTTTTTTGATGGCCAACACTTCCGATTAGAGCGCCTCCACCGATCCTTCAAGCGCCTTAGGCATATTCGCCTTCCCGGCGAGTCTAATGCGGCGGCGAATACGTCTTCAGTCTCTGCCATGGCTGATGCGAGCTCGCCGCCTGTGGCTAAGGGTGGTGGTCCTAAGGCTCATAATTCGGTTAAGAACACTTTTAATCCCGTGTCTGTAAGTGGCTCTTGAAACTTGTTTTTAATTTTTAGTTTTTAATTTTTTTGGTATTCAATTCCATGATTTTAGCATTTGGCAGCCATTTTTTTTATTGTTTGCTAGGGATTAGTTCAATTGTTATTCGGTGTGTATTGGATGATGGAGTTCAGAATTTGAATGATTATCACTGAATTGTACTGCAAAGTTCAACTGGCATTGACAGCTTGTTTTTTGAAAATATTGCTATATTGGTAATTGATGGGGGTGTGGGATTATGGATACTATAAGACATAGATTCTCTTAATCATTTTTTTCAGGTTTGAATTGTTTACTAGGGATAAGTTCAGTTGTAGTTTGATGTGTGTAGATGTGGATGATGCAATTTGGAGTCTGAATGATTATCACAGTTTTGCACTTAAACCAAGATTAACAGCCTTTTTTCGAGGATATTGTTGTATTAATATTTGAACTGACAGTGGGGTTAGATGTAGTTTTCTCAACCCTTCTCACTTCAGGCCTGAGTTGTTTGCTAGGTATGAGTTCACTCGCAATTTGGTTTGTAGGTAATCTATCAGTGTTTTGCATCTAAAACTTCATTAAAGCTTGTTTTGAGGAAATTGACAATTGATGCAAGTGTTGGATTATGGATAAGATAGGATTAGGTTTCTCGAATGCTTATCACTTCAGGTTTCATCCAGCTTCTCCTACTTTGTGTTAGATGAGTGGAAGGAGGCTTATAAACATTTCCTCCCCCCATGTGGGTCTTTGTGGAAAGTAAAAATTTATTACAGAAATTAGTGAGGTGGTTGATTTCGTTGTTTTAATCAACAATAAGAAGTCTTTCTCTTGTAGAACCACAGTCTTAATGTGTTTTATCCCCATTAGGTTTTATCTGTAGTTGTACTTGTTATATTTGGAAGTAGTAGACAATAATCATGATCGGCAAACTATATGTTTGCAGGTTGAAGTTGAGAGGATGGATATCGGAAACTCTGGAAACTCAGGTATAATGAGCTTTATTCTTTTCCTCACTTTGTAAGGAGCAAATTTGTATCTGCCAAGTACCTGTAAGGATTTTGCATGATCCATTTGTTGTTCGGTCATGGGCTCAAACACCTTTGCTAAATATTTCTCTTATAGTACATGTTTAAGTAAAGTGAACAAATATATGTTGTGTTTATCAGGTGAAGGCTTATTTATATAACCTGGTTTCTATAGAATTGCCAAGTGTTTTAGCACAAGGAAAGCATGATATGTGTCTGGATATTTGTTATAGGATGTGTCACCGACATAAAGCAGTCAAGTTTTTTCATAACCCTTGATCATGTTTTCATTTTTCCTATTGAAATATGCTCTAAATTCAATGTGTTTCATTAACTTAATTTATCTCTATACAGTGACTAATAGACAGGACGTCGAAAAGCCTGCTGAAGTTTATCCATCCAATCCAATCCCATCTTTAGCGTCACCAGATGATAACCTTGACGACTTGGAGGCACAGTTGGACCTAGTTGACGACGAAGACGACGACATTCCTAAGAGAGAAGAAGTCAACACAGAAATCGACATCAATATTATGCCACATCAGATGGACATTGATGACGAAATAGCTGATGTGGATGTTAACGACGATGACGGAAACACTGGACGGAATGCTGCCGAGGCTCTTAGGGCTCAAGTAAATGCAGAAGGAAGAGAGGGGCAGCAGAGTTCGAGTTCAAGTGGTAGCAGCAGTGGAAGTAGTAGCGCCAGTGGAAGTGGAAGCGGAAGCAGCAGTAGTGATAGCGAGAGCAGTGACGGTGATACTGTCGACTCCATTTAACTCTTGCAGGTGACTGTTTATTGTTGTTAGGGTTCATGTGGAGATGTGGAGGCCTTATCTTTTGTTTATTACATTTCCTTTGAAAACTTTTGGTTCATTTTCGATACAGCAAGACTTGTAAGGTGCAAGTGTAAGGGTCTGTTTACTCGTAGATTAATTTATTTTCGGGTTTATATGGATTTATAGTTTATTTTCGAGTTTGTTTACCTGGAGTTTATTTTTTGGGTTTATTTTTTTCAAAGACACTTATGTTCCTGAAAATATCGAAGAATAACATGAATACCAATGTATGAACAATGAATATTGGGATGAAAAATCACAATGTCAAAATCAAATTTTAAACAAAAAAAAAAAACTCATCATGATAAGTTTGTTTTTAGTAGTTTATAAACCTAGTAAACTCATAGACATAAACCAGGATAAGTTTATTTTTAGTTTTATAAACCCTAGTAAACTCATAGACATAAACCAAACTCAAAGTAAATACTCACAAAAAAAAAAAATACTCACAAAAATTAAACAATGGCCCTAGGGCTACTGTATTGTTGTTGCTAGGTATCTTGTTTGATGCAAATTCCAATCCCAAGTTGTTCGACTGTTCTTTTTAATCGGTACTCAGCAGTGTTTGAACTAGGACCTAGCATTATTCGGTCAGTACAGACAAATCTTGCAGATTTGAGCGCGATCTAGTGCTATGTGATCTTCCAAAATGCATTCGATGAGGATTAATGAAGGCTAAGATGTTTGATAGATCAAAGATTTGCTATTTTCGCGAGAATATCCGATTATTTTGATCCAAATTCTTAGCTTTGTTGGGATGTGACAATTTTAGGTTACCAAGTTAGTCATATACAACCATGCCATCATAAATTCAGGATCTTCCAAAATTCAGTCAAATGACCCGGATGAACCACATTACAATTGCAGCCTAACTATAAATTCAAGCTCCCAACTTCAGACTTCCAAGGGAATTTCTTTTGTAGTACAACAATGAAAAACCCAAAACCCCAAATGAAATTGGACAGATAAAGAAGGGAATAATAAATTTCATCAAGCCTCGCTCTTCTTCAAAAACTTATGCTCAGACGGCACATTCTTCTTGGCTTTCTTTGTACCTTCAGCATTCCAATAGTGCCAGACCTTAGACTTTGGAGGAGGGGATAGATCTGTAAGAGGTGCAACTAATCCTGGTTTCCCATCGTCAATAACAAAGTCAACTAATCCATAATCCTTGGCTTCCCAGGGACCCATGAAGTAGTCACGATCCGTGTCCATTTCAATCTAACATAAAGCAAGAAAGGTATGTGTCTTAGTTGAACATACTTTGCTAAACTTATTCCAAGCTGTCATGAGAACAAACCTGTGACTCTGGCTTCCCGGTGATTCGTGACAAGATCTTGTTAATCTTGATCTTGTGGTATACCATTTCCTTCACACGTATGCTCATCTCTGTTGCCTGGACACACATGAAAAGCACCTTTAAATTTAAATTTATTCCCATAATTGCACTTAATGGGAATTACAGACATGTTTTTTGTCATTTGAACATGCTCCAGCACTGAATTAAAAACAAAAGCACAGATACTACAACGAGAACTACATGTTTTTTCCATAAAAATAATGTAGAGATGACATGTAAAAGGTTAGGGCGTTAGCCAAGTGGAGAAGACAGGGAAAACATGACTACAGACTAATGATAGAAGCCAGTCAATGTCTAGAATCGCGCACTTACCTTTCCTCCAGCAGCCCCCAGAGGCTGATGAATCATCACTCTAGAATTAGGCATGCAGAATCGTTTTCCTTTTGAACCAGCGGCAAGGATAAATGCACCCATGGATGCAGCCAGTCCGACAGCAACAGTGGAGATGTCTGCCTTACACTGCTTCATTGCATCGTATATTCCCATCCCTGGATGCAGCAAAAACCGAAAGAAAACAGAGGGATAATTGGATACAAACATGATGAAGTAATACATCTACAAATGTCTATAAACCCTTCTAGTGTCCGAGTAAATTGGCAAGCTACATGTGCTAAAGCTAAGTTGTTTGGAAGCGAGCCCCTACTGTCAAATTTCATCATTTGAGGCTTTCCCCTTTACTGAAGCATATGACAAGTTTAAAAATTTTGCAACATAGCAGGCTAAAGGATCTACCTGCTGTGACTGATCCACCAGGTGAATTGATGAACAACCTAATATCCTTAGTTGGGTCTTCAGCATCCAATAACAAGAGCTGGCTTATCACGAAATCAGCTGACATGTCATCAATCTGGTCATCACCATAATCAAGGATTACCCTCAACAAATTTCATCAAACCAGACATATATAATCACCATTCAACAGTGTCAAACCATCTAAAGGAGCCCCCACAAACTGTATGCAAATCTAATTTTTATATGAACTAGGTTGGCAAATTCTCACTGCGAACTTCCAATCACAAATTTATCTGAAATAGGCTTGCTCCATAAAGAATGATCTTTCTCAAACGAATTCTTTTCATAATAATTATATCTGATTAAAAATCTCAAACTTTTATTAAAATAAATCACTTCGCAACACTGGATTGTGCAACACCACGTAATCGCAGTGAAAACGAACCCTAACTTCAATAATTCACAGTTAACAACAAAACAGATTGAATTGAATTCACGGGGCGAGAAATATGTAGAAAGAGAGGGGAAATAGGTAAAACCTGGGAGCCGATGAAGACGATTCTCTGGCGAAGAAGCATATTAGTGGTGTCAAGATCTTCGAATCGAGGCATAACAGGTGGAGCCGATGCCGAGATGTCCCAATTCGAAGACAAGGTATGTCCTTTGAAGGCGTTCGTATGAACAAGCCTCCTCCTACCACCACTAGAACAGGCGGTGGTCGTAATCAGGGAGTTGGACGCTGTTAATGTCGTGGGAATTGAAGGTGAGAGGGACTGGAACTGTAAATTCCGATGTCCGTTGAACAAGCTCAGTGGCCTTGAAGCCGGTGATGTGAACGTTATACTGCTCATCTCCATTCTCTATCACTCTGTGGTGCTCTGTGAAGACTCTCCTAATCTTCTCGGGTATATGGAATAGGAGAAGGCGAGGAAGAAGACGGAAGCGAAACACTATTTGGATTAAAATTTTCCTGTGATAAATATAAGGGTAAGTTCTACAAAACCACCTCTAAAAATAAGTTATTTTTCAAAAAGCCCCTCCTAAATTGCAGTATTCCACAAAAAGTCCCATCCTTTAACCTATAGCAATAAAAATAAACCTACACGTATAGACAAGTTCAATTCGCAAGCATGAAGGGTTGAGATCGTTGACAGTCGAATCAATCTTTGTTCATTCACTAATCTAAGTGAATGACCTTCCCTAACCCTTTTGTAATTTGTGGGCATGCAGGACATGGATGGATGGTAGGCAAATATAAGGGTTGTGTTTTGTAATAACTCATGATGTCGTTGTATTAGGATCACACAATTAATCTCATCGGTTAACTTGAGAACAAATTCACTTATACGATCTTATAACAAAAAAAAATACGAGTTACACGACAAAATATGAAAACATTTGCCCGATACGTGAAAAATCATTTACATAAAAACTTGCGTGAATGTTCACACCACCTTGACAACACTACAACTGCATGGATACCAGGCTTGTAAGCAATCAATCACTCCCCTATGTGCCAATCGCTAGTAATCCAGAGCCCCGGCGCCCGACTCAGGACTAGAGAGGCCCAATTCCGTCTTACCAAAAAATACTGACTCTTTACCAACCCGCGAAGAGTTGTGAGACTAGACTAGGTACGTTGTAATGAAAAAAGCTTGCCTCGACCCTCCTTGTATGCCCTTTTTTTTGTTGGTAGTGACACATTCTTGCTAATCCAATCTCGATAACTGCTTAACATAATCCGTTGGGTTCGCAGGCTCTTATTTTTAAACGTTTGGAGCGAAAATTACTGACCGAAACAACTACAAGACATTTTACATTGCTTCAAATTACAACGCGTATACTCACCCACATGCAAGTGGACTTAAGAGAATGACAAACTCTTACATCAACCTACCATGCACAGTGTTTCGACTTATCATCGTCCTTGTTAGATATCCTTGTAGTATTTCCATCAACAAAGTGCCAAACAACATAGTCGTCGGTATAAACCGTTAATTTATGATCATAATCTAACTACGAGAAATTCTAATAATGTAGACAACACGACACATTTACATATCACAAACGAATCTAATTTGTGAACTTGATTAATAACATGCAATATGATAAATTTACAATTTGAGATCCTAGCATAAGTGGTTTAAACATAAGCTTTCGTTGGTTTGCTATTCAAACAAAGTCTCCGGTCATTGCTTTCATTTATGTATTTCGACACAATCTCCAATTACATTCGTGAGCATTTCATTTCATGTTAATGTATCACATCATTTACCGATTTATATTTTATTAGCAAGCCAAACATAATCTCCGTCATTGCTTTTTGTTAAAATTGTGCCATTGTTACCGATCATATTTGATAGGTATATATGATCTCATATTGTTCATCGCAAATCATATGTCATTACTCATCAACATTCATCAACATGTTACAATAATCACAACTATCTTTTATATAAATTATCAAAGCATACACATTCAAAATCACATTCAACATCTTTAATACAATTATTTTACACAAACAACAAAACACAATGCAACTCATCAATCATTATATAAAGGTAAATACCCATAACAAACATTACAATTAATCTGCATGTATGGAGTTATATGGATCAAAGCTAAGCAAGTGATAAGACTTACTTAGATGAATTGATAATATAAACTAATATATAATAGGGCCACCCCCAATGACACATATCAGGATTATAACAATTCTACGATTAAACTTTCGGCTTCTAAAATTAGTTTATTTAGGTTTACAGACACTTATCGTAAGATTAATTAATACTTTATTTAATTAAATAGAGGTAACGTAATGTTTTGCTTGAACTCACTTTATAACCAACATGTTGTAACACCCTATATTTTCAAGCCTGAAATGCTATAAACTTGAACATTATAATGAGTCTCGACTATTTGAGTTTTGAAAATGAAAATCTAATTCTAAACATTCAACTTTTGTTTTTTTAACTCTTTTAAATTTTTTTTTAAAAGTTTATAAAATATTATTAGGTTTTTTATTATTGAAGATACAATTATGGAATGTTAATGATTGTTGAAAGTACGATTATGGATTATCCACGATCGTTGGCATTACATTCCATAATCCACGATCGTTGACATTATAATTATTGACTGTCAATGATTAACGATAATATTAAAAATATCGACGATTGCTGATAATACAATTACGGACCATCGACGGTTGTTGACCATATAGTTATGAAGTACTGACGAGAATACAATCATATATTATCTAAAAATAATTTATTAAAGAAAACAATTTTTTAAAACAATTTTATTATTTAAGAGATAAAAGTTCAAAAATAAAAGAAAGTTGGGATTAGATTTCAAATTTATAGGAATTCGGGGACATGGGATGTCATTACGCAGAAGTTAAAGGGTAAAAGTGGAATATAATCCTATATCACAGACCGGACCGAAACTAATGAGCTTGTAGTCAAAAATCAAAATAACAGAGGGAATTGGCGTCGGAGAGAGGTCCAACAAGATGAACGCAACGTTGATGATAAGACGATGCTTCTGCTCTATCACCACCCCTTCTTCTTCTCCCACTTCTTCTTTTACTACCAACACCAAAAAGCCGCTCGTCTTCTTAGGCTCCCCCGAGGTTTCCACCAAAGTTCTCGATGCTCTTTTCACTTCTTCTGACTGTTTGCACTCCACCTTCCAGGTATCGTTTTTCAGTTATGAACTGGATTGCATTAATTCCTCCATTTTGTTCAGTATTAACTCTTCTCAATGGCATCACCAATTAATTGTGCCGATGGAAATAACGATTTTTTAGGGTTCTTACTGGTATTCTAATTGCGCTGTGCTACAAATGCGAAATATTTGATTGTGAATTGTAAATTTGATGAATTTCCACTTACATTGTATGATTTGGGACTGATTGTAGGTTGCTGCTATTGTAACTCAACCGCCCTCTGCAAGGAATAGGGGAAGGAAGGTGCTTCCGTCTCCTGTTGCGCAATATGCTCTTGATCGAGGCTTCCCTCCTGACCTCATTTTCGCCCCCGAGCGTGCTGGGGAGGTAATTCCTATTGTTTATTGCCTTCATTTTTAGGCCTTTTGATTGGATGGTCTTGCTTGTTCCAAGATTCAATTGTTGCTTGAATAATGCTCTGATGTACAGCATCATCTGTGCGTTTTTCAATATTGTTCAGGAATCCTTTTTGTCAAATTTGAAATCTTTGCAACCAGAACTTTGCATAACAGCAGCGTATGGCAATATCCTGCCCACCAAATTTCTGAATATACCAGCTCAAGGTCAGTGAGAAAATTTTGAAAGGTTTTTTGGTTTTCAAATTCTATCCTTCTTATGATCAGTACAAATTCACATGCAACGCTGCTTGCGTGTGAATTTTAGAATACCAAAAATATATTATTTCAAAATTCTCCTCCCCTTTTGACTAATAGCTACATCCTGCAAGTAAAATGGAATAAAAAGTTACTTCAGCAAATATTGCTCTTAGTCTTGTACTGAAAATCCGCATTCCTTGAAAGAATTTGGCTGCTTATATTCCCTAGGACGAGGATACCAACTGAACTGCTCAATATGCGCCATTTATAGTCCGGAAGTGCAGGCCTTTTTAATAAGTATTTTGTTAGGAAATAATGGAAGAGTGGGATGAACTGCTCGGATATGATGAACTGCTCGGATATACAGAACCAAGTTTCTAAGGAGTATATATTACTAAAGTTGAATTTAACTTTCTAATTTCCCAAGGCAAGAGGTGAAGTGTGTTCAATTAATCATCTAACTGAGACATCTCACTTTTTACCACCTTGTCTATGATGTTATTTTTGTAGCATTCATCTGAATTATACATTCATCTTTGTTTAGGGACAGTGAATATACACCCAAGCTTGCTCCCTCTGTACCGTGGTGCTGCTCCTGTTCAAAGAGCACTGCAGGTTCAGTTTGATTCAAATTTGAGAAAAAGTTTCTTAGTGGGTTCATTTATCTGCTCAATTCTGTATTTGACATTGAATGCTTGACCGTTCTTCAGGATGGTGTGAAGGAAACAGGGGTGTCATTAGCATTTACTGTTAGAGCATTGGATGCTGGGCCAGTCATTGTGCATGAAAGATTTCCCGTTGATGATAATATTAAGGTAAACACTTCTTAGACAATTTTAAACCTTCCATAGTTTCTGTAAGCACTCTAAGTGCATAAGGTTCCCAACATTGTACATCTGTAATAAGATGAAGTATTCTTTACTAGGTGATAGGAGTTGGTTTCGAAGAAGCTAACTTGTTGACTCATTGCCTGAAGTTATGTACCATTATGTTTCTATTTAATCCATTATATTAGACAGCTTTAATATCTGCCTGAAAACTTCAGGAAAAGCTGTAGAACAAAATTGTAAAAGAATTTGATCGAGGTAAGGAAAAAGGGCCAATAACAACATACTGACAACCCTCGCAAGTCGCAAAGTAGAGCAGTTCAACACAGAAATATCCCTTTTGATTTTGGTTCATATGTTTCATTCTTCAACATTTTTATTATTGTCATTTATTTAATTTTCTTCGTGCGAAGTTGTGACCAGAACATCTGTATGAGTAGGCAGTTCTTATGACATGGATTGATACATGATGAGCCATGTTTGCATCTGTATGACCTATGTTCTTCATTGATCTTGCTGCAGGCACCAGAATTATTAGACTTATTGTTTGATCTTGGTATGTCACTTGTCTTTTGAACCGTCTTATCTACATATATATGTGCACCAAGTAATTTTTTTTTGCTAGATCAAGTAATAAACTAATAATTTGCAATAACTTGAGTCTATGGATATTCAAGTAATTTCCACATCATTTTTGCATATAAAGAATCATACAAATCTATATGGGCTTCCTTTCGGTTTGTTCGTACAATTAAAAGAATTGTGTAAGTCATACTCCACCTGATTTAATAATCCCTAACATGACCATTGTTGGTTGTAGGCTCCAAACTTCTAGTGCGTGAACTTCCCTCAATACTTGATGGATCAGTGAGGGCTAGTGCACAACCACAGGACGATTCAAAGGCCACTTTGGCTCCTAAGGCACTACTATATTTCCACTATTTGTGATTTATTCATTCTACCGATTTCTCTGTGTTTAACAGTGCAACAAGCAATGTTCATTGGGTGATATATTTTATGCAGATTACCCCTGAGGAGTCATGGCTATCTTTTGACCAAGAGGCTTATCTTCTTCATAATAAGGTAGCATCGTTGTTTATTGTTTATGGGTTGTACTCTCGACAAAATAATTTTTTTTAGGTCCGGGCGTTTGCAGGATGGCCTGGGACCCGTGCTAGGGTTCAAGCTGTGGATTCAAAGAATGGTGAACCAAACACCATAGAGCTAAAAATCATAACCACCAGAACTGCTGATAAGTGCGGCCCTCGAACCAACGAGCGTGATTTTGTGAGTTTCAACAAGGGCGCATTGGTATTCCCATGTGCCGAGCAAACTGCACTGGAGGTCAGTTTATATACTCTCCGCTTATTCTAATGATTTCCTATGAAAACTGGATTCAAAGTGAAACTACAAGACTCAACGTCAATGGTGTTTTTTTTATATTTATTATGTACTATGCCCTCTAAAATTGAAAGACTCATTATGATGTCTGAACAGGTTCTGGAAGTCCAGCTCCCTGGCAAGAAGGTGACAAGTGCTGCTGCCTTCTGGAATGGACTACGGGGCCAAAAACTTCAGGTTTTATAGAGCAACTGAAGTGGTCGTTGAACGTACGGATAATGCAACTATCTGCTCAACTTACGTTGGACAGTCGATCATCATTGAAATAGAGCTTACTCTTCTTCCACTTATCCAAAGTTGCAACAAATTAGGGTTTCTACAATCCTGCATAAGTGAATAAGCTCTGTTTTTGAGCTTTTTATTTACAGCGACATTGTGTTATGATTTTACTTCTGAATACACATTTAAATCTCTTTCATTTTGAGATAAACCCTAACGTTGTGGTATTAGTTTATGACCAATTTCCAGTGCAAGTTTGAAACTGAGTCGATAAAATAGTTTAATTTAGTAGCTCCTGTCATCGGTCATAACCATATTTTTTGGGTGCAATTTGTGAAAACAAATTAGGTAGATAGACATGGTAAAAAGAATTCATAAATATTTGTATGTAAATCAAGAACAACCATATATATTGTTCCCCTCTTGAAACATGTTTGTGAAAGCTTTTTCCAGAACTCCCAAAAGAAACTCTAAAAGAAAAGCTGCAATTTCCAAAGCAAGGGGGGAGAAACAGCAAAGCAACAGAAAATAGACCAAAAATAGAAATGAGGCCACAGTTATTGTTTCTCTGCAAGTGAATCTGAGCCATGGCTTAGTTTGGGTGAAGAAGTAGAAAAGCAACACAAATTGCATGTGAAACTTGATCATTTGGTTAAAACAACCAACCAAACCCCCAAGAGAAATGGTCTTCCCTTCAACACCATATCTGATTTCCTGCAGGTGGTCTTTTTGCAGAAAATGATCATTGCTGACTCGTCAAATCAAAACTTGTCCATACCCACCCACAAATACCACTAACCTCACTCTGCTAAGTATGGTTTTTTTAGGCTAACTTTCAAGTTTAAGTAACTGGGTTATCCTAATTCTAAAACTTCAGTGTAGTAAGTAACATATTTTTCTGTGTTTTTTTTACCAATTCGAGTTTCTACAATTAGCTCAAGGCAACTGAATTAAAAAGTTAGGTTCAGTTCTCGAGTCGGGTCTCATTTTGTCCGACTTAACATCAAAAAAAGATTAAACAAAAAGAAGTATGTTACTAACCTTAAAATTTTAGTAACTACCCATTCCTATTTGGACACATCTATGTACTCTGGTTACTTGATCTCTCTCTCACTCACTTTATATGTACTATGGTTAGTTGGTCTATCTCTACCTAACTCTCTTTATAAGTATGTTACTATGCCATTGTCTGTATAGTGCAGAAATCATGAGTTCAAAATCAAGGAACAGCAAACAACAAGAGGTTTTGCAGAGAAGCAAAAATGGTTTTGCAAATGATGGTTTTGCAAAAAACATCCATTTGAATCAACAGGAAGCACTTCCCACCATGCCTAATGACAATCAAATCCTCAACTTTGAATTGGAGGTAGCCAATCATTTCTTCAAACCCTCTTGTTTATATTTGTATTTGCATTTGCATTGAATTCTTATTCAATTTTGATTGTTTTCGCAGACATATATTCTCAGGGTTCATGTCAACTGTCATGGCTGCAGGCAAAAAGTGAAGAAAATACTAAGGAGAATCGAAGGTTTGATTATGGTTTTTACAAAATTTAAATGCATGCTATACTATTTTTCTCACATTTTTTTTTTTTTACCACATTTGATCTTTAGGAGTGTATTCGGTTAAGATAGATGCTGAAGAAGAGAAAGTAACAGTAAGAGGGAAAGTGGACTCTGCTAGGCTAATAAGTAAGCTGTCGAAATCAGGAAAACATGCAGAGCTATGGTTACCAAATTCCAACCCGGTTCAAAATGAAGATTCAGATCATCAAATTAACAACAACAAAGATGATCCTGAATGGTGGTTTCAAAGAAACAAAAACCAGCTCAATTTGGAAGAAGACTGGAGTAATGAGATTGATCTAGGTCAGTTTGAAGATGATCCCGAGCTTCACGAATACGAAGCTACTCCTGAGATGGAGTTTTCAGGACATGATCATAACTATATTATGAGATCAAGGGACTTTCCAGCTTATTTGTATCAGCATTATCCGCCGACTGCATCTTGGCTGATGCCTGATGTATACGGATACCAAGGCTACTATAGCTGGATGAGTAATGAGCCCTATAACTTGCCTAACATAAACTCTATGAGGTTTGATGGGCATATGCAGTATCATCCTACATGGTCAGGGCAGAATCCGAATCCTCTTCGTGCTTATGGTTTTGGATACTACTAGATGATCAATCAACTAAGAAAAGTAGCAGAACTTAAGGGTTTGTTTGGCAGTTTATGCCTTTCTTTTCAATATTTTAGGTTAATTGGAGTCAATTTTCTGTTGAAGTTTAGAGAGAAGACTAGCAGAACTTAATTGCTTGATCCCATGTTGACTGAGTAAACTAATCTTAAACAATTGATTTCAAAGTCATTTACAAAAATTCCACTCAAGCACTCTGTTTTTTTATATTAGTAAGCTAGTTGATGAAACTGCAATCCAGGTACCACACAACAACACAGAGCAACAAATTGAAGTAGTACGAACTGTACAATTACTCAATTTATGAAAATAGATACATAATTCAGTTCAAATTCGACCCACCATTTGTCTTACTGCTTCAATTGCTTCAAACTAGCAACTAGATCGGCTAGATTCCGGTGTGTACTGCCACCTGGCTTTACCGAATCTCCGGCCAACGACCTCATCCTTGTGACCCTCTCGCGGTTAGGACAGGTGTTATATACGGCCTTGTCAAGGAGCCTGGCCAGCTCATCCGGGTCGGGCATGTTTCTTGACCCAGACCCGGCGCAGGGGACCCGGACAGCCAATCCAAGCTCCTCTACAATCAGATTGGCGTCCGCAAACTGGTCAGCCCCCATCGGCCACGCCACCATTACCACCCCTGCATCCACCGCTTCCAGCACCGAGTTCCATCCGCAGTGAGTGACGAACGCCCCTACCGCCTTATGCCTGAGGATGTCAAGCTGCGGGGCCCATCCCCTTATTACCATCCCTTTGTCATCTTCAAATGACAATCCTTCACCGTCTGATCTGCCTGCGCACCAGATGAAGTTGGCTCTGCACCTCCCTAACGCCGTCTCTAGCGCCGCTGTTTGCTCCTCCGACAGCTTCTGCCGGCTTCCGAAGCACACGTACACCACGGACGACTCTGGGCGCTTGTCTAGCCACGTCAGCACTTCTTCGGCCTGAACGGAATTGGACCCGGATCGCATATTGGACAAGTCCGACTCGTTTTGATCCGGTAGCAACGGGCCAACGCTCCATACCCTCCCGTGGCCCATTTCTTTCTTCAAGTGATCCACGTAAACCGATTCTAACTCGGAAAGCGTGTTGATGATTGTTCCCCAACTAACCAGATTGGCAAGCATCGATTCTCCGAAGAACTCGGACTCCGTGTCGCCTTCTTCTGCGGAGGAGGTGTACAGGGGAGAGAGCTGCCGCCACGGAAACACGGGCTGACCCGGTATCCCATCAAACCGGATCAAGCTATCCGGGTTCCCGGGAACCGGGTTCTTAGGCCGTTCTTTCCAGAGGGAATAGTAAACGGAAGTGCCGAGAGCTCCCGAAGGGCAAAAGACAATATGAGGCACGTGGAGGTCACGTGCAAGGTTGCGAGTCCAACCGAGGAAGAAATCGGAGATAATCGCGACCGGAGGGGAAGGTTGGGATTTGAACCAGGAGATGATCTGATCGGAGAGGGAGCTGAGGGCGATGATTGTGGCCGGGAGCCTCCGGGTAGTTGGGTTGGGTGGGGTGAGGACTAGCGTCTGAAGAGATGAAGGAGGGTGCGCGGATAGCAGCGGCTGAAGCAGAGGGAGGTTAGGAAGGGTGACCAAAACGGTGGCGTTTAGGCCGGCGGAGACCAAACGGTGGGTCAGGTCTAGGAGAGGCACTATGTGGCCCGTCGACGGGAAGGGGAATAATAGAACATGTGTTGATGAAACTTCTTCCCCCATTTTGTATCATGAATTGTGATTATGGGAGACTATTTAAAGATCAATAACTTTCCTAGTATGGTCATTCATCTCAGACTTGGAGACCAAGGCAAATATGTAACTACTGTTGTAGGTTTCAGCCGACCTGTTAGAAATTCTAACAACTTAGTCTTCTCTTTGTGTGGAAAATGAGTTTGATTAATAAAACAGGTCAAATTTATCGAAAGACCACAAATATGACATATAGATAAGCAGTTATTGGTAGAAATAAAGCAAAACAACAAATACAAAATAACATAATTTAAATTACTAATACTGATTACATTGAAGTGTAGGATAAGACGTCGGTTAAACAAAGTGAAGAAAAACCAATAAAAAAATCCTAAATTTTATTAAAAATTTATAATTTAGATTTTAATCAGAACCTCCACAATTTTATTGTTCGAAAACCCTTTGCTATAACAGGAAATGTATCAAATAATCCTAAATGAATACTAGAAAAGAAAGGATCTAAAGTTGATAGTGAAATGCTTTGAATCAAGTTATGCACAAGCAAATTCTTATCTGTAAGACAGCACAAAATCATATTCTCTTCGTTGAAAATGACAACATTATTGGATTGGAATCGTTTTACATGTAAGTTGATGTAAAGCCGTGGAGGGTGTTCTTAATAGAGCGAGTAAGATTATTGATAAGATTGAAAAATAAAGATAAATTTTAATATTTGTTCGATCCACTGTATTAATATCACTCTACTAAAATTATAAGATTATTTTTTGGGTCAAATGTTCATCCTATTGGGTTGGGTGTGGTCGGGTAATCGGCCCATTCTCCCTGGTCGTATTATTTTGTTTTTATAATGTTTTAGCACCTAAATTATTGTAAGAAAAGGCCCATTTGGTGAGTAACTGACTATGCATTTCCTCTACCTGGCGATGGCCCAATACTTAACCAAAGCCTACGAATTGGGCATCTTCCACTCCTTCACGCCTTCATCCAACGCCTCCATGTAATGCCCAATACAACACAATATACAAATATGACTGTCGATTGCAAACGCAGGATAAACCAAAGCTAGTTACAAAACATGATGAATATAATATGCACAAAATATCCTAAACTAGCACACATCATTATCGTCTAATAAAACCACGTGTCATCACCAATTACCACATTAAGTCACGGGTTAAATGGAAGACAGGGCCCTTTGTGTATAAGTAAGCATAAGGGAAACTCTTTTTTTTAAATGTACATAAACTAGGCCCCTTGTAATTATATATAAAGATTAATTAAAAGGGTGAATTGGTAATTGCATCTTAGTAAAGCCCAAGCCCAATGTATTTTATAAATTCAAGGCCCAATCAGGCTCACTCGGGTTATACAAGCCCAACCAAGCGGGATACACAAGGTCCGCGTACACCAGGTCCGCGTACACCGGGTTGGGGTACACAAGTTCGGGGTACACAAGTTCGGTGTACACAAGTTTGGGGTACACAAGTTCGGTCGAAAATAAAAATCTTACATTTTATGCTATTGTTATTATTTTTTAATGTTAATCTTAATGTTTGTTTACACAAACTAGTGTTATACACGATTTTTCTAAAGATTTATTTACACAAACATCTCGATTTTTTTACAAAAGCATCTCCATTTATTTACACAATCAAGCCTCTCGATTTATTTACACAATCAAGCCTCTTGATTTACACAATCAAGCCTCTCGATTTATTTACACAATCAAGCATATCGATTTATTTACACAAGCTCTCGATTAATTTACACAAAGCAAACCCCACGACTTATTTACACAATCAAGTGATTGTTTTCTCAAAAAATCAGCAAAATAGTAGCAAGTAAACCCCACCACAGAGCTGCATCCGATCGTTTGTGGATATACGATATTTGAATCGCAATCCATGTCTAGGTTACGATTTTTGACGGAATATCTCACTCGATTTTTGCCGGAATATCTCGCCGGAATCTGAACGTATCAACTCAGCAACCATCGTCTAGAAGTTGTTCCATGAAACCATCGTCTAGAAGGTGGTGACTGCACAAGTTTGGAGACATCAGCAGTTTGTAACCAACAACCATCGTCTAGAAGCTGTTCCATGAAATCAATGTCAATGTCCCCAAAGAAGGATGTATTGGGCGTAAATCCATCATCATCATCATCCATCTTTCTATTTTCGCAACCAGAAGACAGGAAAGAGTATTATTTAAAATACCACAGGGGATTTGGAAAAAATAAAATTAGGCAATAAAGGGGCACTAACTTACTTTGTACAGAAAGCCAGTAATTTCCATTCCAATATGGGTATCTGAAGAACAAGAAGAAGAGATACAGAGTTGCAACAAATTACGATCCCGGGCAACCTCTCTACACCTGGTCCAAGATCGTACCAGAAAATCGAAACGAAAGCGAAGCAGACGAAGGGAAGGAGAAAGGTACCTTTCGAACGCAATCGCCGGATGCTGTCATCCATCCCTACATCAATGGCTCCGTCGCTTCCTCCTCTCATCCGTCGAATGCAATCGCCGGACCTTCGGGGTCCAAATACGAGAACAATGTCGTTGGAGTCGGAAACGGAGATCTGTTATTGAAGAGTAATCCGATCGAAGGCTGTTGTGGTTCCCATGGAGGCCGAACGATGAGAGATGCGGAGGAGATGCAATGGAAAAATGGCTGCTAGGGTTTTCTTTATTTAAAATTTCTCTTTCCCATTTTGCCCCTCTTTTTAGAATTAAAAATAAATTAAAAATACCTTAGGACCTATTGTGTATCTGCTTAACCAAAAAGGCTCTTCTAGCCCATTTTTCTCTTAAGTCACCTATGATTTTGTCACATGACATCATTATATTAAGTCACATCTAATTTTACCACATACCGTATTTGTATTCACCCAGGTATCCGCTTAATATTTTAAATGTTCGGATTGGATAAGGTATGTTTTTGTAACCTGGATATCCGATACCTAGTAATATATATATATATATATATATATATATATATATATATATATATATATATATATATATATATATATATATATATATATATGTCGATTGTATTTTTTTTTTGGAAAACGAAACCTTAAATTGAATAATTCATTCTTTAAACCCAATGTCACTTCTCGCCATTCCTACAGTTTTGTAATAAATTCGGATCTCCCCTTAGTCTTTTTCAATGCTTAGTTTACAAATAATTTTTCTTCTTGTTTGTAAGACTTGTTTTCTTCCTTCACTACACGATTTGGACGATTTGTACAACAATTTGATGTTCTTTCTATAGATTAATGATTTCTAATTGTTAGTTAACTTGATGATTTATTTCTCCCTTTGTCTACTCATTTTCTCCCTTTCTCGAATTAATTCTTGCTTCTAAGACTCATTTTCTCCCTTCCTCTTCTTTAATGAGAATTGTTAGTTTCATATTGATGTTGTTTAGTTCTTATAGATTGATGGTGTACAATAGTTTCTTGTTGTTTACTTGTTTGAAAGGGATAAACAAGGGACGAAAGAGTCGAGTATCCATCAACGGAGCTCGTAATTATAAAAGTCTTGATCATTTCTACATATTGATGTAGAGAATTTTGGTGTATTTTAAGACTTTGAAGTTGTGTTGAACTTAACTCGTATGTTTAAATTGAATTATTTTATCACTACTTTATTTTTTTTTAGAAATTTCCAACTTAAAAATAGTGCAAGTTATGTTAAACAAAATCCCAAAATTTGTAAAACCAACCCAATTTTGGTGTAATCGGTTATTTCGGATATATGGTATTGGATATCCGGATTCGTTTGTCTTTTCGTATCGAATATCCAATATTTTTGGAATCGGATCCTAGTTTTACCTTAAAAAATTCCCCGCCTATTTGAATGGATCGGATATCCGGGAACGAACAACCTTAACAACATGGGTAACTGTACCTGTAGGCATCATAATATCATCTCCGGTTCCAAATATCTCTACATAAATGGATCGGATGATAAAAAGCGGTAGGTCGAGCCAACAGGTCTGTACGATCAAGTGGTGCAAACAGAGACTACACAAATTTCTACATAGACTTGATGAACTCCTCTAAACCCTTAAACAAGGTTTCCAAACACACCCGTAGTCTACTAAAAAAAACTTCCTACTCTTCATGGTGAAAAAACCCGATTGCAGGTGCTCTTAAAAATACAACATCCACTTGCACGAGCTTAATTTAGTCTTTATCTTGAGAGAAGTCAGATGTAATTTTCTGGACATTCAATATTGCTGTAAATGAGTTATCCAGACTTTAAAGTCTGTCATATCCCACCAGCTCTTCAAACTTTGGCCACAACAATTCTAGATCTAACGTACTAAGGGTATCCTATGGGGCAACTTTGAAAATCAAGTAAAACTCGCTTATTATTTGCTTATTGTACTTTCTCATTTGTATTTGAATGTAAAATAGTTTCTTTTATCCGAAGCTATTGGTCAGATGATAATCATCTTTGTTGTTAGGTTCTCTGGATAAGCTATTGATCAGATGAATCCCGTGTAGCTGATTTTTAATTGGTCAATCTGCGTGGTCCTTCATATGGAAGTCGTTTCCACATCGAATCGGGTTTCTTGGATAAAACCCTATATTTCATGTACAAAATGGCGTGACACAAGATCTAAGCGTGAACATTCTCTATCTACGTTGGACTCTAATAGACATGGTTTCGGATTCGGAAAATTGTTTGAAGAAAAATTCTTCCATTCAAAGAAAAAAATATATCATACACTATAGTCTAAGTTAGGAAAAAAACGGTAGTGTAGCGTCGTATATCATCATGTTATGTTTGATTTACTTATTCCAACCTATGATGTGAACATTCTACTTTATTGACTATGGAAAAATACTCCTTATGTTAAATCATTCGTTCCATATTTATAAAATTTCCGTTTTGAACCGTTGTTTTAATTTGTATTGATATTCCAAAACATTTTCCAGATTTTAGAAAATTAAAATGAAAAGTTTCTTTATCTTTAACGTCATCCTCACGACTTCTTTCTTCATTAACCGATGATTATTTATTCATATTATGCTCTGGAAAAATGTACTTTATAATGTTTATATTATTCTCAGATTTCTTATCCTTGAATGTACTAACCATGTGCTGTTGCTTGTTCGTGTTAAAATATCTTAGCTTACAATATATTCCTCTTATTCAGGAAAAAAAAAACTAGAATATATTGATGCAGCCAATCCTTTGAATGGTAGCACAAGAATGACTGTTCGTGACAATTAAGAATGTTTAGACTATTGGCTGCAGCCACCTGCTGGTCAACCTCGGCCATGGTAGGTCTGTCTAGTTGGTTTTTAAGGAATCTTAGATTTCTGCACTGCAAAAAAAAAATTAAATAAATAAATAAAGATTTTTGGAGCTCTTCTACGATCGATTTGCTTTTACATTAGAACTTTCGCAAATGGGAACTCGATCCAAATATTATGAAGGGATTATTATGAGATGCATGTACGTAGTACGTTATTGTCTAATGATAAGTATCTTTTAATCATTTGACATAATAATCTGAAGATTCCCTGTCAGAAGGAAATATAGAATAACAATATACCATTAAGGCTGCTGATACGTACGTAGTAATAATCAGCAGTTAATACTACGTAAAAGTTGAGCTCCTATCATTAATCCAATGATAAGCACGCCATACTTTTGGCCTACCCTCTTTTGCATGAAAATTTTTATGTTCTTTTTCCTTAGTTTTTTGTCATGTAACTCTTGGCCAGCAAGTTATAGATTTATAACAGTAGAAAATATTAAAATCTCAGAAATTATAAAGTATTTTATGCTGAAGATTCACTCTTTTCTGATATTTTGTCTTCAAATTCTGCTAGTATCACGTGTATTATTGGTAAAAGTTTCAAGAAACTGATGATGCTTGGATTTGTATATGTTTAGAGATGAGGTCCATTCCAACAATAAGTCATGCCAAAACCTTAGTATGGTAGCTCACTCTCACTGTAATTTTTTCCATATGCAATTGCGCATAACAAATATATTACTAAATCTATTGTTGTTTTGTGTCAGTATACTGCAGGTGAAAGTTTCTGTGTCGGTGGTTTAAGAACAATAAAGCTACTGAATCAACAATTGTGTGCCTAATTACTTAGATTTACCATCTCAATCCATCTAGAGATGACAATCTCACCCGCAATTGATGGTTATCTGAAAATCTGAACCAATTGAATGGTCGAAAACCCGATAAAATGCGGTTAGAATGCAGGTGATGGTTGATCGATCGGTTGATGATCCGATTACGATTTAAGGTAAGAATATTAAAACACATCACCCGATCCACCACCCGATGTTCACGAGACTCACCCGAACTATAACTAAAATATAATAAAATATACTTTTAATTTTTGTAATTTACAAACTCTTTTCCCTAAGTCTAACACTACAATGCAAGTTTCTTTAAGAAAACACGTTAGAGGTTAAACAATAATATTGATACTCCATACTTCCATTCTCGAGTCGCATCCAAAGAGGAAACTCTAAGTCTAACACAGGCCACATAACCACACTCGAGTTGCTCCTTCCGGCGTCACTCTAGGTTTCATTCTCTGCTATTCGACAATCCGCTCTCCGGTTGTTTTCACGTTTAACCGCCGGTAAATTTAACCTTTGGTAATCACAAGTTTAATTTGCCGGTTGAACCCGGAAAAAAAAAACCGACCCACCCGATCAACCGTGATTATGGTTTAGGGTAAAGGGGAGCTTGGGTGGGGATGGTCCGGGTGAAGGGTTTTGTAATATGGGTCGGTTGATGGAAGTGATACAACCACCCATCACCCGAACCATTGACATCCCTACCTCCATCTCTTAGATATATCATATATATTAATAGTATTGGTTCTTTTCTTTCTTAATTCGATTTTTTAGCTTTATAATAAGGGGAATGTTCAACTACGGATGTTATCTTCCGGTACGGTATTGTAGACCGTTATCATTCTTATCCATGTCATTTTTTCCTTTCTAAAGGGCATTTTTTATGTTCAACTTTTTTTGTTGTTGGTTCGAATTATATTGTACTGATAATTCATATATTTTTATAATTTTTTTTATAAATTGAAAATAATGCATGAACTAATAATATAATATGTTTGAACAAATAACACTCGGCTTGAACTAAATAGTACACAAATCTTGAACCAACAAAAATTATAACTAAAGTTTACTAATAACCATTACTATAAAAGTTTGAACTTTTATAATCTTAGTTTAAAATTTGGGTATCATTAGTTCGAATATTATGTTCTATTAGTTCAAACATGTACAAATAAAATAGTCCATAAAAACATAACTAATAAATTGAACAAAACATGAACTAATGATAAAAAATATTGGAAGTGATAATATATAAATTTTGAACGAAATGAACTAAAATTTTAAACCGACAAAGTAACTATTACAAAATTTTCTCTCATGTAAATTACAAAAATATCACCGCAAAACCTTTTTCAAAACAATATTTTTAAAAGGAAAAAATTATACCACAAAACCTTCTATTAATGGTATATAATTGGTCGAAAGATTTATACTATTGGATCAAGTCAATCAATGGTTCAAATTACTTCCACGACACTATACCACAAATAACTCTCTTTACTCGAACCACTACCTTATAATAAATTTGTTTATCATTTAAATTTATTTATAAAAAAATCATATAAACAAGTTTTAAGAACAAAGTTAAAATTAGTTCATTTTATTAAATTTAGAAAATTAAATGTAATTTTCATTTCTTGTAATCTAGTGTGTTGACGAGCCTTACTATTATGATATTAACTTGGAATATACGAAGTTTATAAAGATGATAATAAAAAAAAGATATTGTATAATCAAGACTTTGACCTAAAATATCCTTATATTATTCAAAGAATTGTGTCATTTATCTGTAATTATTAATTAGGTTATAGTACGATATATAATTCGATGATATTAGGTAGTCATAACATTTTGCTAGAAATCAACTATGATTTATGTATTTTATATATAAGAGTAAGAACCACATCGGGTATTAGCATCGTAAATAAGCTTCTGACCCGCCCCATTCCATTAGTTGCAATTGGTTGAGTTACGAGCTATATATGATCAAGTTCAAGTGGTCAAGTTCAAGTGAGAACGTATTCTTCTGTAGGGAGTAGGAGCCTGAGAACGTATTCTTCTGTAGGGAGTAGGAGCCTAGCTATAAGAGACATCTAATTAATAAATCAATGTTCAAGATATTCTTGAGCATTACGATTGAAATATGCTCTTTACAATCAAAATAATGCTTTTTCTACAAATTTCGATCGTAATAGTGAAATTTCGATCAAAATTATCAATCAAAATTTGAGCATTCCGATCTAAATGTACACATTTTGATCGGAATAGTACTTTTTTCAACTAATTTCGCTCGTATATCAAACGTCGAATGTATTCTTTTTATTTCGATCAAAATATGTTCATTTCGATCGAAATAGATCTTTTTTCTACTAATTTCGGTCATAATAGTGAAATTTTGATCCAAATTATCTATCGAATTTTGAGCATTCCAATCAAAATATGTTCATTTCGATCAAAATAGTGTTTTTTTCTATTAATTTCGATCGTAATAGTGAAATTTCAATCGAAATTAACAATTGAATTTTGTGCATTCTGATCGAAATAAACATATTTCGATCGAAATAGTGTTTTTTTTGTACTTTGTATTTTGATCGAATTACCGATTGGATTAATGATACTATTTTGTTAATTAAGGTAAGTTAATAATTAGTAGAATATTTTTTACGCATTCTTTTTTAGTTACAAATCTCTATATATATATATATATGAGAACAAGTGTTATAGGAAGATATAAGAGCAACTTAATACATTCAACGGCTATGATTAGTTAATAAATTTAGACAATAATGGAGAGATATATTTAGTTTCCTTTGATAGATAAAGAAATATATCAATTCCTCGATATTGTAACACCCCAAATTCGTAGGACTCGATGTGTTACTAGGCTAGGATCTCACAATGGATCCTGACCCTAGCCTGACAACAAGTTCACTGAATCTTACAACAAGGCACAGATAGATTAAAACAAAACATAAAACCGATGTGTATATATATATATATATATATATATATATATATATATACATATCAAAAGGTAATACAGAGTACTGTTGAGTACAAAGTCAAAACAGAAATCCGTACAACATAAATAACCCATATCCCACGATATCGCCCAATGTACGGAGCCCTCAGCAGATCACCCCTCTGGATCACTCTGTAGCTCTCCTAACCTGCAAAGGATCTACAACACGGTATAAAACCGTTAGCTAATCATACACATATATAACAAGATGCTAGAGCACAAACACACATCAGAAATTATACAAATCAACATGCTTTCACACATTTACCCGGTTATTATATTTAATAAGTCCAAACACTCAATCGTATAAATAGATGTATATGAATATACGTGACACGAGGAATGTATATAACCCTCGCCTCTGCGTGCAATAGCTAGCTGGAGTGGTATCAGCGCACTTTCCCGTATACCATATGGAGTGGTAGGTGCCCTTCCCGTATACCAGGTCTAACTAGCTTACAAAGATCTTCCCAGACTCCACTACAGGATGAAAGGTAAGTTGTCACAACCACTACAATGGGCGGTCAATATAACATAGGTCGGTAATGAACCATATCGCATGCTACAAAGCATATAACAAACACCACTCAAGCATACATCCAATATAAGGATAGTAGCTAAGTAAGTCCTATGGACTTACCTCAACCTCAGAAGTAGTATCACTACGATCAGCTCTCACTCAGGTCCACTCCAAACTGGAGGACAGCACGGCCTATACATGGCATACATATATATATCAAACTCCTATCACACAAAGGGGTCACACCTAGACCCAAGGGATCCATAGAGATCATATCCAACTCGTAAACCTCAAAGTCCTAACCGGCATATCTATATCATACTCATCATCATCCGATACCTAGCATGGTACTAAGTCCCTCATACTAAGAAAGGAAAGGAGCTACCCAACTATAGGTAGTCCCGGGACAAGACGCACCTGCGTGATCAAGGGATGCAGGGGCGGAATAGACAACCCGCAGGCGCGGCAGGGAGCAGCCGCAGGCGCGGTGACAAGGGACGCAGGCAACGCAGGCAAGGCGCGGGCGCTGCGGCACGGCTTCCGCAGGGGCGGCGGCTTCCAAGCGCGGGGGCGGCGACGGTGCAGAACGTGATCCCACGACTCTTCTTCAGCTCTTCACGTGATCAAATCACGTCTTCTTCATTCCAGATTCACACCCATACATATACATACACAAACCAACATCACCCTATGATCAATATAACTAATCCTAAGCTAAGGAAGGAAGAATCAAAGAAAAGAGAAGAAGAACAAGGAGCAAGAAGCTTACCACAGCTGTGGTTAGCTAAGGAAGTGATCACCAACAACCTTACTGGCTTCCAAGCACAACAACACACATCACTAGGATTATCATCATCAAAGCCACATCAATTCTCTTCCAAAACCAAGGAGAATCAACACAAGATCAAGATGGAGGAAGGAGAAGCAAGGAGGACGTGCAAGGCTAGAGTGGAAATAAGAAGTGAAGTGAAACCCTTGCTCAACAAGGTAAGAAGTAAGGGAAAAGGGTAAAGCACGGGTCAAAGGAGTCAACAAAACCGGCTACAGCCGCCGGAACCCGCAGGGGCGGCAGACATGCCCGTGGGTGCGGCAAGGCCAATATCGGCCAAAGCCAATCTCGGCTAAGGACAAAAATCGTCCGAAAAAATAGGGCTCTTACATCTCACCCCCCTAAAAACAAGTTTTGTCCCGAAACTTGCAAAGTCCTGAAACCACTCGAACTCAAAAGCCGAGGTACACTCTCTCTATAACCTCAAACATAAGCATGGAGGAAAACATCAACTCCAACAACAAAACACTATCCAAGGCCTAGAGGAACCATCTCTAGCCAGCTATAAACACATCACAAGGCATAGAGGAATCACATCTCTAGCCGTATCATATCCATAACAGAAAGGCATGGAGGAAGAACATCTCCAACACTACTATGTCCATCAAAATAGCATGGAGGAAAGAACCCTCTCCAGCTAAACCTATCATATCACAGTAGCATGGAGGAAAGAACCATCTCCACTATAAACAATAATCATACTAGCACAACAAGATCTAATAAGATCATATATCACATCCAGCTAGTATGAAAGTAAACACATCATAGCATATAAGCATATAAGCACATAACACTCACCAAGGTAGTACTAAGATCTAATCGGGGATCCTACTAGTGCCCTATCTCGGCATAGAACTCTGGATAGTTCCTCTAGATACTATCCTCAGTCTCCCATGTAGCCTCCTCGGGTCCTCGTCTCGACCACTGTGTCCTCAACATAGGAATGTCCTTCGAACGCAAGCGTCTCATACCTCGCTCTAGGACTACAATAGGATGCTCAGCAAACGTGTGGTCCGGCTCAACTACCAAATCATCATAGCTCACAATGTGTCTCGGATCTGGTATGTACTCCCTCAGCTGAGACACATGAAATACAAGGTGAACACCCTCTAATCTCGGAGGCAAAGCTAATCTGTATGTTGCGCTCCAGACCCGATCCAAAATATCGAACGGTCCGACATATCGGGGGCTCAACTTCCCCTTAATGCCAAAACGCCTAACACCTCGTGTTGGGGACACTCTCAGCCACACATGGGCTCCAACTCTGAACTCTAGAGGTCTACGCCTCCTATCAGCATAAGACTTCTGACGGCTCTGCGCAGTCAGTATCCGCTCTCTAATCAGTGCTACTCGAGCCACATCATCCTGAATTTGATTAGGTGTCAAACCACTAACACTGCTCTGCTCATCGAACATAACGGGGTAAGGCATCTCTGTCCATACAGTACCTCATATGGGGTCATCCCAATAGATGCATGCCAACTGTTGTTGTATGAGAACTCAACAAGTGGGAGATGATCCGTCCACACTTGTCCCCAATCCAACACACAAGCTCGCAACATATCCTCCAGTGTCTGAATGGTCCTCTCTGACTGACCATCTGTCTGAGGATGAAACGCAGTCGTGAAGTGCAAACTCGTCCCCAGGGCAGTCTGAATCTACTGCCAAAATCTCGAGGTAAATCGTCCATCTCTATTTGAGACAATCGTCCTCGGTACACCATGGAGTCTCACTATCTGCCTAGTGTACTCCTCAACTAATCTGCTCACCGGCCACGTCTCTCTAATAGGAATGAAACGTGACGTCTTCGTCAATCTGTCCACCTCAGTCCAATCACAAAATCCATGGTGACGTCCTCCCACTTCCTCTGTGGAACAAGAAGTGGATGGAGCTCACCTCCAGGTCTGAAATGCTCGATCTTGACTTGCTGGTAGGTTGCACACTGTGCCACAAATTTGGCCACATCGGGCTTCAACCGTCCCCACCAATATAAACGTCTTAAGTCCTGATACATCTTACTCGTACCTGGATGTACAGAGTAAGGTGTACAGTGAGCCTCCTGTAAAATCCTCTATCTCAGCTCTGTATCAGCAGGTACACAGACGCGACCGTGGCGTCTCAAAACCCCATCTGCTCCTAACAAGAATTGTGGTGCCTCATCCCGAGACATACTCTCTCGGATCCTCATCAGTGTCGGGCAGGTCTCCTGCTTCCGTTGGATCTCACCCAACAGATCAGAAAGAACCTCTAAAGTACGCAGCTGGGCATCCTCATCAGGAAACTGGATGTCCAACTCTAACCAGATCAGATCCCTCTGCAACTGATGCTTAACTGTCAGCCTTGCAATCGCCTGCTCTCGAGGCGTCTTCCTACTCAGGGCGTCGGCGAGAACGTTCGCCTTCCCTGGATGATACAAAATCTCTAAATCAAAATCCTTGATCAGCTCGAGCCACCTACGCTGGCGGTTATTCAATTCCTGTTGCGTGAAAATGTACTTCAGACTCTTATGGTTTGTGAAGATCTGACATGTAGCACCATACAGGTAATGTCTCCAGATCTTCAGTGCATGAACTACCGCTGCCAACTCCAGATCATGAGTCGGGTAGTTCTCCTCATACGTCTTCAGCTGTCGGGACGCATAAACAATAACTCTACCTCTCTGCATCAAAACACATCCCAAGCCTAGCTTGGATACATCACTGTATACCACAATTCTCTTCCAAAACCAAGGAGAATCAACACAAGAACAAGATGGAGGAAGGAGAAGCAAGGAGGACGTGCAAGGCTAGAGTGGAAATAAGAAGTGAAGTGAAACCCTTGCTCAGCAAGGTAAGAAGTAAGGGAAAAGGGTAAAACACGGGTCAAAGGAGTCAACAAAACCGGCTGCAGCCGCCGGAATCCGCAGGGGCAGTTCCCTGAGCCGCAGGGGCGGAAACCCGCAGGTGCGGCAGACATGCCCGCGGGTGCGGCAAGGCCAATCTCGCCCAAAGCCAATCTCGGCTAAGGACAAAACTCGGTCCGAAAAAATAGGGCTCTTACATATATATTGTCTACTATTATTACGGCTAAGCCTCACCGGTTTATTCATGCATCCTATTGGAAATAACATCATCGTATTTCTCATTTATGAACGTTTAACAAACACAAACTACTATAACGGCAAAATACATACATAACAATCGAAATACGTTCATAGAAATCGAAATACATATATGACGATCATTATTTTATTAAACAACAAAGTAACAAGCGTTTAACAAACACAAACAACTATAACGATCGAAATACATACATAACAATCGAAATAAATAATGATGGTTATAGTGAATAAAATAATGAACGAAATACATACATAACGATCAAAGTACATACATAACAACGATCTTTATTTGATTAGACACCAATAATTACAAACGTTTAACAGACACAAACTACTCTAAAGATCGAAATACGTACATAACGATCCAAATAAACAATGATGATTATAGTGAATGAAAAATAAAGACCGAAATAGACAAGTGACGACCAAAATTAAGAAAACATTCACAAACTACTATAACAATCGAAATACATATATTAAAAAAACAGGTATGAACGTTTAACAAACACAAACTACTATCACGATCGAAATACATACATAAAGATCATTATAGTGAATGAAGGAGCTTTTGAAGAGATATTCTAGGAAAAATCAAGCAAATATAAGCCAAGATGAAGTAAAAGATGAGAGGTTCACTCGAGTCAGGAAAAGACACATCAAATGAGACAATTATGAATGGATCGAGTCAGTTGATCGAGCAATCTTATGATCTTGGAGCTCGAACGACAACAGGTCAGCGACTCGAACGATCCTAAACCAACTCAATCGAGTTAACACCCCTGAAGCATGCCCAACTGCTATTTTAACTCTCACAACTAGTTTTGGATTTGGTAAGATCTTATATATCCATTTACTCCATTTCAATGGCTATAATTGTGAGATTTTTTCCAATATACTCTTCTTTTACCTATGAATTTCATCGAAGGATTAAAAACACTCTCTTTTATTCTATTCTCCACAATTGCATTCAAATCTCTATTGTCTTCATTCCTGATCATTGTTTGTGAAAGTTTTGTGCTTAAAAGTTTTTCAAGGTTTGTATAAATTAACCGAGTCGTCAATGGTATGTTTTCTTCTTTCTCATCTTGAGTTTTTCAATTAAGAGCTATGATTGAATCTCTTAAGGTAGATGCTTGAAATTATGGATATTTGTTGATGTTGATGATGTTGTATGATTGATTGAGAATTGAAATTAGTTTAGGAGTAGTGCCATGAGTAGTTCGTGCGATTGACTTGGTTGTATGACTCGATTGATGCATATCATATATGACCAAGGTTGATTGTTTAAAAGTCTCATGAATGTCGAATTGAGTGCTTATTTTTTATGAATTGATTTGTTGAATTAGCATGTTACTTTAGATATTGTTGGAGGATAATGATGTATGCTATGATTTTTATTGATTGTCAAAATTGATCTTTGAGGTTTTGAAACATGAAAGTATGTTGGATGATGAAGCATATGATAGATGATTTTAATTATGCATTGTTGACTATGTTTCTATCTTTGTGTGTTTTAATGGACTTGATCATGCTAATTCATCAACATAATTTATCTTTTTAGAGGTAGAATAAACTGCATGTATTTCTCTTATATTCCATGAATGTAATATTTTTATTTTGTCATCATATACCTAATTCATCATGGCACCTAGAGCTAACTCTATCATTGAGTCACCAAGCAAGAGGCTAAGGAGCCTAAAAGGAAAAGGACCGGAAGTGGAAGAAGAAAACAAGCAAGCATCTAAAGGTGCTTAAGAATGAACAAGAGAACATTCATGATGAGCTTGAGGAGATATGAAAGAAATGGGAAGAGTGGGGCAATGACGATGATGATTTTGATCGTGTAAGTTTTATCGTAATAAAATACATCCGGCAAGGATACGGGATTACTTGTAGTATACGAGTTATCGAACTCATGAATTGTATCTGATGTACCAAACCTTAGTAATTACTTAACTCAGTATTATGTAGGCACTGATGAGAAAGTAGAGAATGAGACCAAAAGAAATTTTTAGTTTGGGACGATTATAGTGAGCAATGATATAAGAAAGTAGAGAATCCCAACTATAATACAATAAGTATATTGATGCATATATGATGCAGTGAACATTGATAAAAGACAAACCATGTAATCATCTAGAGTAGCCTTGGGCATAGACAAACCAAGACCGTGCTTTTCAACTCACGTAGGTCTCAATCTAGTGGTTCAGAGAGTGTAGAAAACCTCATTTGCACTTAGAAACCCGGAAAAGATCAAGAAAGTCTTCACGGTTAAGTCGTTTAGTTTAAAAGATACAAAGACCGGTAAAATCTACGATGATTAGGCTTCCCTGAGACCTCGATATACAAGTATTCTCTCACCCAAGTTTTTCAAAACATCCAATAAAACGAAATTGTTTGGTTTATATCTTTGTTTCATCTAAACTGATTAAAAACTCCACTCCGGTACACGAAGGTAATTAAAAGGTAAAATTAATCCCTTTGAAAAGAAGGATTCTCAAAGATCTCAATTCACAAACTTATATGCAAACAATAGATTTAAATCATTATAGGGATCATCTCAGTCCTTAGATCAGGAAGGAGACTAACCACTAATGCTAACAATTAAAGAAAGAAAAAAAATATATTAAAAACATGAAAGAGTAGAACTCACAAGATTTGGTTCTAGGGAGAACCTTACAGAGCAACTCTAACAATGCCAGCCTACTAAAACAAGAGAGAACAGAGAATAGAGAACGGGACTGAAGAAGTCAGTCGATGATCGGATGCCCTAAACCAAACCCTCGGGCATGTTTATATAGGGGAGCATGAGTTCTAGGGTTTACACAAAACCTAGAAAATTTTCCTAAATTTTTTTCTTGGAAAATACGCAAAATCGTCGCAGCTGAAGATAAGGTGTTACGCTCTCCTTACGTCCTCTTACGTTGTCTTACGGGTGTAACCCCAACGTAAGTGGCCGTAACGTACAATGTAACCTTCTTGATAGGCCGGGCTATCTGGCGATGTAGATCTCAACCCTTACGCTCCCTTACAGAGGTAACTTGGGCGTAAGGAAAAGATATCTCGCTTTGCTCTTGAAATTTCAAGTGTAGGAAAGAATGGGACTCTATGTTCCAGCTCCTTAGTCGTATTTGACGTTCTTGATGCTTTGAATCTTGGGAGGATGCAATTCCGATGCTTTTGGCACCTAAAAAGCCTGAAAGACAAAGAAAACAAGGTATACACCGAAATACGAAAAGTGAAACTTTTCCATATAAAAAGGTATATGTGAGTTGGAAATGAGGGTATGAAATACATAAAAACATTAGGAAAAAAGACGTTTTGACACTCATAAAAATACCCCATACATAAACCTTGCTCATCCTCGGGCGAGATCATGTAGCATGTATACTATGTGAAAGATCCAATGAATGCCTCGGTTAAGAGGAAAAACAAACAACTCCAACCATGTCATCATAGTGTCAATCATAGGAAATATGGAAGAGTGAAGAATATTAATAGCTATCCAAACCTCTCAAGGGGTAAAATGTATGCTCTCAATCTCACAATGTGTTTAGGGATATATCAATAAACTCTCAAACTCAACAAACATGGATATATTTTACCATAGGCTTGTCAAAGCGTTCTCAAACTCCACCAACTGTCAATTGAAACTAAAATGCAAGATAAATATCAAGAGGTCTTTCAAATAGGTGTAATGGGGATATGGGACATGGAGAATTGATGTTGGTGGGCCAAAAGAGTAGGCAAAAATGAAAAATGTATCGGGGGTGTTGAATCTTTTGAATTCAAAACTCCTTCAAGTCATTCATCACTTCAAACTATTCTTCATGGAATATCACACTTTGACTTTTCATCACTTGACTTCTCTTTCAAGGATAAGCTTTTGCTTAACTTTAGAACCAATCCATCATTTATTTATTGCTGCAAATTTAGCAGGAACTTTTTGTCCCCTTCACCAAACATGAAAAGATCTTCAATAATGAAATATATGCTTCCAAACTCGTTCATGGTTTCTTGAATTTACTTTCACTCTTTAGGGGTACCACATACTTGATTTCTTCATTCTTTACTTGCAACACAACCAACCCTGGATATGATCAATTAAGGCTATCACGGTTGTGAGGCATTTTTAAGGAGGACCAAAGAAAGGATAATAATAAAAGCAAGAAGCGGTTCATAAAAGGGAACCATACATAAAGGTAGGAAAGGTCACATAGGCTTATCAAAGAGGGCCTCAATCTTTTAAATATCAATGCATAAAGAATTAAAAAGACGTGTAATTTTGAAAGAGAGTCAATCACAAGTTATAGAAGAAAATAAACATGCTGGAGATCATTCAAATGGTGAGAATAGAAAGAAGTAGTAATTCCAAAGTGTCATAGGCTAGTCAAAGGAAATAACTAAACATATTCCATTTTCTGAAAGCATGAATGATGAGAGTCGACTCAATCTACTTTAAATGTAGGAATGTTTGTTATGTTATAAAAGCATGAGAAAAGGGAAAAGACTCAATACAAGGAAAATTGCAAAACATGAAACAAGTGACAAGAAATGGAAACATGATACACGAATGTGAGTACAAGCACCCAAAAGTCCACAAAGCAATGTAATGCATATGATGGCATGAGAGGAATGGTGATAGAAGTGTGGAGCGAAGTGATGAAAGGCTTCAAAAGTCCATGGGTGTAGAGACCAAAGATTCCAAAGATCCTATATAGAGCACGTCCAATGGTTGTCATCTAGGAAAGGGAAAAACAAACGGAAGCAAATGACAAAAACAAACAACTGAAGAAAATAACAAAGAAAAGGGAAAGGAATATCAAACCCATGGTTTGCCTCCCATGCAATGCTTATTTTTGGTCATAAGCTCGACCTATGTGAAAAGGGGTGATCAACCACGTCCACATCCTCGAACGGAAACTCGGAGCTGAGAAGGAGCTTTCGGCGTCGGGGACGAGTGGAGAATGGCGAGGAGGGCCATAACACGTACATATCATGATGAGGGGAGGAGGTGAATGATTAGTTGGGACGGGGATTGATTTATTAGGCGAGGTATGGAAGAAGTTATGATGTGCGGGATGTGAAGGTGGAGTAATGAAGGGAGAGGTGTGATGTGGTGAAGGGTTGCGAGGTATGTTGGAGTTGGGGATAGGGCTATACAGATTGTCAAAAAAGTGGATGGGGGAACGAGATGATGAACGATCGAGGGATCCGAGGATGATGAGGAACGGGAGAGAGATTGGGAAGGAGTATAGGAAGGTGATGTTGATTTGGAAGCATGATCTGAAGCCAAGCATGGAGGATTGTCGCAACGAGGTGAAGAACAACGCAAAGTATCAGGGGTTACGGCCTAGTTAAGGGCGTAACAATTGCTTCTTCTTCGCAAATTTTCCGAAAATTACCGCTTATGATCGATACCTTCTCTCCCTTACCGTCGTAACCTTGAACATAACGGGGGATAGGGGGTAAGGGTGTTGTAACCAAATTTTCCTTGCTCTTCACTTTCGACAATTTATTCTGCTGAATTTTGGGAATTAAAAGTTACGTTATGGCTTACGCAATTGTGACGGCCGGTTACGGGCATAAGGCCCTTCCTTAATGCGGTAACGCTTTGGATAGTGTGGCCATAACTGTCAAATTCGACGCCTTCAATTGGGATTTCTTTCTCAGGGTTAGATTCTTATGAGATTTCCTTTGTTTGAGCAGGTTTTGGCCTGAGATTCTCCTTAATTTGAACAATAGTTGTGTCCAAAGAATCTAAGTGATCACTAATAGGGCCATTTCGCATTCCGATCCCGTGAGACGTACTTATATGCCTTCTTGAAGGTTCATCTGAACGTCCAAATCCTTCCGAAGATTGCTGGTTATCTCATGGAGGTTAGTGATGAACTTCCTCATTTGGTAGGTTTGAGCCTGGATTTCCAATTGAGCTCGGAGAATTTCCTATAAGAGTTATTCAGTTGTAGGTCTAGGAGGAGCTCTCTGTAAAAAAAAAACATCTCACAAGTACGAGAATCCTCGGGAATTATGCAGTTAGTAGCAATATCAATATGGTATATATATCCAAAGCACATAAATCCTTTTTAGGCATATTAGGTAGAAAAAAACTTCACGGTTTCATCATCAAAAGGAAAGAGGATGAATCCATCTCGCACATCAATAAGGGCACCTGTAGTGGCAAGGAAAAGACGTCCAACAATGATTGGGACGATTGTGCCTACATCTACTGATAACATGATTTATCGACCTGTTGCATTCATGCATTTAGTTAGATTTTCCTTTTCCGCATTCATGTTTTGGCCTTAATTTGTGTCATTTATGCTTGTTTAGTGTTACTTTGTAAGAATAGATGTCTACACACACTATTTGTGGCTTTGTAGGTGATTTGACACATTTTGGAGCTAAAACGACGTATTTGAGGATCAAGCCTCGAAGTGGACGCATTGGAATACATGCACGGGAAAGGGTTAGGAATCGAGCTAAAGACACGAAGGAACGAAGAATGGAAATCTCGGCTTTGATCTCGGTCTGACCAGACCGAGATGGCCTGATCTCGGGCCGAGATCCATTGATCTCGGGTCGAGATCCATTGATCTCAGGCCGAGATCCATGATTTCGGTCGAGCTGGAAAGTTACTGTTGTGAAATCTCAGTCCCGATCTCTGCCGAGATTTTTTGACCAAGATTTCTTGGATGCTGAACCTAGAAGACGATCTCGGCCCCGACATGTTAAAATCTCGGGTGCCGACCGAGATTTCTTGCCCGAGATCCTGTGCGCCGATTTATTTCGTTCTTCCTGGATCAGTTTTGGCCCAGTCCGTTCTTTGGAAGGTTGTTGGTTATAAAAGGAAGCCTTGGATTCATTCCAAGGTGTGCTGGGTTGTTCCCAGAGTTTACCCTAGAAGGGAGGAGCCGTCTCCTTCCCTCCCATTCTCTTCTTCTCCACCATTGTTCTTCATTAGTTTAGATTCAAGATTCAGACTTTTGCATTGAGATTTGTAGAGAGATATTGTTGGATTCAAGAATTGAGAAGATTGCAAGTTTTCATTAATTGAAGTTGAGTTCTTTTTATTCCCTTTTGTTATTTATTTATTTGCCTTTTGATATGATTGTTATTGGCTAGAACTTTATGGTTCCAAGGTTGACAGGGATTTGTTTATGCTTGGATTATGATGGATTAGATAGCGCTTTGAATTGGCTTTAAATTGCTTGAAATCCTAATGGTTAGCTTGTTCTTGAATCTAGTTAGAATCCTTCTAGCTAGTAACCTAAATTGGAGTTGATACTTACCCGGTGATATCCCTTCTTAGATACCTTAGATAACTGATCCTAGGTAATAAAGATTTATCCTTTATTGGTTGAATGTGCTTAGATTTCTTTCTGAGTAGGGTAATACCTGAGACTTACCCGGTAAAGGGTTACCTGATCCTTAGTTTGTAATCTGGTTTGTTTAGAATTTCCTACCTCTCTCCCTGGAAACTTACCCGGTAAAAGGTAGTTGGGTTTGTAATCTGGTAAAGGGTTACCCGGTAAAGGGTTACCTGATCCTTATTTTGTAATCTGGTCTTGAGATTTACCCGGTAATAGACCATCAACTTAGAAATGTTCATCCCTATGCTTGCCAGTCATAGAGGCCTTATGAGTTTACCTGAGTCCATATGCATAAACAATGATCTTGAACCCTTGGAATCCATTTTCTTTCCTTTAATTTGATTATCTTTGTTTTCCTTTTTGTTTATTTGATTTTCAATCAATAGTGACAATTGATTGTGAATCCATCAAACCCTTTTCAAAACCTTTTGACTTTTTTTCCTTATCTTTTTCAACCTCCTGTCTTTATTCTAGATCTATCCTATCTTTAATCACTGATATAGATTAATCCTCCCAGTCCTTGAGATCGACTTTGGAGTACTTATCCATACTGTGATTAACCCATACACTGTGGGTTCGCTGCAATTTGGATATTTATTTCTAGTTTTATAAATTTAAAGCATACCGTGATTTTTACTAACTTATATGTCTTTATCATTATTGATAAAGGTTTATAGGGGTGTAAAAATAGCGAACAAGTTTTTGGTGCCGTTTCCGGGGACTGAGAAAGATTAATTTGCGTGTTTTGATTATTTATAGTGTAGATCTTTCTTGTTACTTTTGATCGCGGTTTCCCTTTTGTCTTTGTGTTTCTAGGTTCAACACAATGGCACCCAAAATTTTTGATGAGCTGAAGGAAACCAGAAATCGAATTGATTATCTAGAGCAGGACCTGGAGTATGAGATTTATTTGGTCAACCTACTGGGAGAAAGTGAAGAAAGCTTGGAGCAGATCCGTTATCTAGAGGACGAACTGAACTACCAAAGATATATAGAAAAGCGACAACAGGATCTTTGCTACGCAAGTATTATAGAGAGGCTTGACAAGCTTGAAAACACCTTGACCCGCAGGGAAGAACCCCAAACGCTGAAACAATTGTGGAGGTTAAGGGAGAAATCTGAAAGCATCTCAACTCCCAGGGAAGAGGTTCGACCAAAGTAAGAGCACATCGAGGAGGAAGAGCTGACGAAGGAGGACGAAGGATCGGCTAGTCTTGTCTCAATCTCGGCCGAGATCATTCCTATCTCGACCGAGATTTCACGACAGAGAGTGATCTCGGTCGGCATCTCGGCCGAGATCCAAGCTATCTCGACCGAGATCACACCCATCTCGGCCGAGATTCCTGTGCACATTTGAATTTGTACAACAATATCCTCAACAATTCCAACAGGCTTAATAGGAAGTATTATCAGTAAGAGTAAGACTAAATTTGACAGGCACGGGATCACCAAGGTTTAAGTCTTTGCATATTTGAAGGGAAATTCCGCTCATACTAGCTCTAAGGTCACAAAGACATGAATGTTGCTTTCCACCACTGGTCAAAGGGACGAGCCTCTATGGGCGTCCTTCTTTGGTGGAAACTTCTTGTTGAAAAGGACACTACATTCTTTAGTGAATTTAATGGAACCTTTGAAGTGCCTCAAAGACTTCTTTGAGAGCAAGTCCTCATAAAGTTTGACTACTTAGGAATTTGTTTTAGTGCCTCCACCAATAAAATCTCAAGATAAGGCTTGTTCATCTTTTTTCAAGAAATGGCCATATTCTTCATCCATCTTCTTCTTGTTATGAGCATGTGGAAAAGGAAGGGGTGACTTATAAATTTTAATAGGAGGTGGAGCAATTACCTCTTCAACAAAAACTTCCTAAACAATGGGAGGAGTAGTGGTGGATTCTTTAGGTGCAACTGTGTCTGATGTTTCTTTTCCACTCCTTAAGGTGATGACACAAACTCCAAGGGGATTGGTTTCCGTAGTTGTTGGGAGTTTGCCTTGAGCTTTCTCGAGTTGTTGGCTCAATTGAATGACTTGAGTTTCCAGCATCCTGTGGCTCTTTCCAAGAACTCCAACGGTTATTTCTACTTTGTTGATTTTCTCTTCGAATCCCATGATTGAATTCTTATTTTTGCCAATCGATCCTGCGAGAGCCTATTGTCCATTGATGAGCTTCTCAAGCAAATTTTCACGCGCATTAGGTGTAGTAGCTTGTCCTGAAACAACTTTATTAGGGATGAGATCTTTGGTTGAGAAACTCCTTCTTACAAATTAAGGGAAATTTCTTTGAGGATAGGAAGGCCTTTGATAAATGTTTTCCCTTTGGTTTCTAAGGTAGTCTATGGATTCCATTGCTTTATAGCAGTTCATGTGTTTGTTGAAGACCAAACAATCCTCAATTTCGTGCCATGTACCCTCGGAAAATTGGCAATTAGTATCTAATTTATTAACATAGAGGGACGGGTTACCTTCAATTTTCTTCATTAGAGCCTTCACATGCTCAACTAGCTTTTCAATTCTATCATCATCTTGAATGTTATACACTCTTTTTTTTCTTAGTGTGAGTCTTTGATTACTTCCTTGTGTGCTCAGCAACATTGACAAGGTAGTTTTAAGCATCTTCTTCATTCATCCGAGTAAATCCATGAGAGTATTTTTGTATCCACCAAGTTCCTAGTGCTATCATTTAATCCACTATAAAAATATTCAAGAAGGGCACAATTTTCAAATCCATGGTAAGGGCATGAGTGTAGCAACTCATTGAATCTTTCCCATGCCGTGTGTACGTTTTCATTATCCGCCATCTCAAAGTGTGATCTTCTCCCTAAACTCAACAGTCTCGTGGGGAGCAAGGTATTTGCTCAAGAAAGTAGTGGTTAGTTGTTCCCAAGTAGTGAATGTGCCCGTAGGGTGGTTTTGTAACCAATTTGCAGCCTTCCCTATCAAAGAAAATATAAAAGCACGCATTCTCAAAGCATCAGGGAAAACATTAGCATAATTAAGGATATCCACGATATTCTCAAAGTTAAGGTTCTTAAATTTTGATGGGGATTTTCATTAAGCACTCCTGAGAATTGTTCATTTTGGATCAGCCTTCTAATATTCGTCCTGAGGTTGAAGTCTCCATCTATAAGCGCAGAAAGCACAAAATCATGATTATGGATGCTTTGTCGAGGATTCATCCTTTCATCCAACGCTTGGGGTCCATTCCTAGTTCTAGCAGCATCCAGCTGAGCAGTGAGCCTTGCAATTTTAGCTTCAGGACTCACAAAAGTTAATTGTTTTTTTCTTCCATTTCATCATCTTTCTTCTTAGATTTTTGTTTGCGAAGGGTACGTTCAAGCTCGTTGTATAGAGGTACAAATTTGCTTGAGTCACGGACCTTATGCATCCACCGAACTCAACTTGAGAAGAGGAAGGAACAACAAAAGTTGAAAATAATAAATAAACGACGGAAACTTTCAAAAAACAGCAAGAAATCTTTTTTGAGAAATCACTGACAGTTATGCTCAGCTTACGCTCGCTTACGGTCCATTATGACTAGGTTACGGGCGTAAGGGTGAACGTAAGGGAAGATTTTTTTTTCTTACGGCTTTTTTTCCAAATAAAAAGGAGAAAAGGGAAGAAATTTTGAAAATTAAAACCAACGAAAACTGAAATAAAAAAAAAATAAAGTTAATCGAATCAATCAACAATCTTCGACAATGGCGCCAAAAACTTGACCGTGTAGGTTTTACCGAAATAAAACTACATTCCCCACAAGGATACGGGATCACTTGTAGTATGCGGGTTATCGAACTCAGGGATTGTATATGATTTAACAAACCTTAAAATCAGTCAATTTAGTATTATGTAAGCAATGATGAGAAAGTAAAGAAGGAGAACAAAAACAATTCTTAAGTTGGGACGATTATTTGGAGTAATGATATAAGGAAGAAAAGAATCTCCACTTTAATACAATAAGACTATTGATGCATATATGTTGTAGTGAACATTGATAAAAGAGAAAACATGTAACCATCTATAGTAGCCTTGAGCATAAACAAACCAAGACCGTGTTTCCAACTCATGTCGCTCTCAATCAAGCGGTGCGGCGAGTATAGGAAAACACATCCGCACTTAGAAACCCGGAAAAGATCAAGAAAACCTTCACAGTTAAGCCCTTCAGTTTGAAATATACAAAGACCGGTGAAATCTACGATGAATAGGCTTCTCCGATACCTCGATTGACTAGTATTCTCTCAGCCAAGCTCTTCTCAAAACATCCAATAAAAACAAAACTATTTGGTTCTTCACTTTGTTTTATCTAAACCGGTTCAAAACGCCACTCCGGTAAACGAAGGTAATTAAAAGGTATAATTATGCCCTTTGAAAAGAAGGATTATCAAAGATCTCAATTCACAAACATATTTGCAAACAATAAAATTAAGGCATTATAGGGATCATCTCAGTCCTTAGATCAGGGAAGGAGACTAGCCACTCATGCTAACAATTAAAGAAAGAAAACAATATATTGAGAACATAAAAGAGTAGAATTCGCAAGGTTTGATTATAGGGAAAACCTTACAGAACAATTCTAACAATGACATCCTACTAGAACAAGAGAGAGAAGAGAATAGAGAACGGGAATGAAGAAGTCAGTTGACGATCGGATGCCCTAAACCTAACCCTCGGACATGCTTATATAGTGGATCATGGTGTCCAGGGTTTACACAAAACCTAGAAATGTTTTCTAAATTATCTGCTTTGAAAAGACGCAAAATTGCTTCGGCTGAAGATAAGGTGTTACGCTCTCCTTACGCCCTCTTACGTTGCATTACGGGCGTAACCCCAACGTAAGAGGCCATAGCAGACATCGTAACCTTTTTGATGGGTTGGGCTGGCGTTTCTGGATTTCTGGCGATGTAGAGCTCGACCCTTACGCACCCTTACAGCGGTAACCAGGGCGTAAGGAAGAAGAAATCTCGTTTTGTTCTTGAAATTCCAAGTGTAGGAAAGAATGGAGACTCTATGTTCCAACTCCTTAGTCGTATTTGACGTTCTTGATGCTTTGACTCTCGAGAGGATACAATTCTGATGCTTTTGGCTTAAAAAGCTTGAAACACAAAGAAGCCAAAGTAGATACCGAAATGCTGAAAATGGAGTTTTCCCATATTAAAAGGTATTGTAATGTGGAATTGAAGGTATGAAATGCATGAAAACATTAGAAAAAAAGACATTGTTTTAAAACTCATCACATCTCCCACATCCTATACTTCACCTAAGTCTCAAAAGACAACATTGCATTTTGTGAGTCATATTCTTATCTCTTTATTTTATTTTTGCAATTGAAGACAATGCAAAGTTTAAGCATGGGGTATGGATGTCTCACAAATCATTTATAAATATGTGTTTGCATGTTTTTTTTGTTTCTTTGTTTAATTTACATTTTTGTGTTAGTTGAAAATTTTCAGAAAATCCAAAAACATTGAAAATTAAAAATTTTAAAAAATAAAATTGAAAAAATTTTGTATGCTTCTCATAAAATTGAAAATGATCATTAATAATGAGACATTGTTCAAAAATATGGCAATAATATTTTAAAGACTTGTGTGATTAGAAGTTGTATAGACTTGAACATACTAGAAGCATATTGATTGATTCATTCATAAAATGTATATGATTGATGATTTTAGTTGAACACTTATGATTTTTATTGGTTGATGTATGACTTGTTGAATCTTATGAAAAGGAAATTTGAGCTAAAGTAAGAACTTGTTTAGGTCCATGATATTATGTATTGGTTATGAACTCTCAATTGCGCAGCCTAAGGAAGCTTACATTGGTTGACACTCAGTTGAGTGAAAAATACTAACCCGTAAGAAAAAAAACAAATAATATGAAAAAGCAAGAAGAAGCCATGAAAAAGAACATCAAAGTTCAAAATGCCACTTGGCAAGCCACTTGATGGATGATTATTTTTCATTTTATTTTGCTTTTATGTCAATGAGGCAAAATATTGCACATCAATGAATGAATGCAAGTGAATGTATTACCATGTCAAATGAACATGAAGGTCTTTATTTGATAGGCCAAGTTCAAGGAGAAATGAATTATAAAGACCCGATCATACTTATTTGTACTTGAGCATTTGTGAGCCTTTAGCTATGGTTTTGATCATATGAAAACACAATACAAGTCATATGCAAGTATCATATAAAACTTCTAAGTATCATGAATAAGTTGGAAAACTTAGGATTCTTGACTATATGTTTTGTGATTGATTTCTTAGCATATCTTATAATTTGTTGATTTTTATATTATTTATTCTCATACATGTCTGAATGCCTTGCCATGGCAATGAATAAACTGAAATGTGATCTAAAAAACCGAAACATGCTCCAAAAAGATTTTTATTTTTCTTTCTTTTACTTTCTTTGTTTTCTCTTTATGTTTAGAAGTTTACTTGCAAACAAGTAAATATCTAAGTATGGGATATTTTGATAGGATGTTTTTATGCTATCTTTTATAGAGTTGTCTTCATGTGTTTTTTGTAGATTTGCATGGGTTTGGACATTTATATATTTGGTAGAGCTTATTTGCATAAAAAAATATCTACCTCACTTTGTCTCATGTGTTTAGGTGATTCTAGGCCTAAAAGTAGCATAAAAGGACAAATCTATCAAAGGCCCAAGGAAGCTCAATACATCATCATCAACTGGAAGCAAGGAAGGAAGCAGCAAGAAAAAACCCCGGAGCAAAGCTTGGAGAAATATTAGAGCATACACGAAGAAAGTCAAATATCACCAAGGAGAGGAAAGTCCTAAAGATCGAGTGTTTGTGCAAACTCAACTGAAGGCTCCCCTTCACTCGCACAAAGAAGAGGGACTCGACTCGATCCAGAAGACTTAGGCTCTTCCACCAAGACTTGTCATGACATGCCCTGAGTTGTATGTCCTAGATCTAGATCTGAATCCGAAGTTCAACTCTTATTCATTTTGTTCATTTTCATTTTAGCTTCGATTATGCGTTTTGATTGATTTTGAGTGTATGTTTGTTTACTTACGGATACATATGCAATCTATGCTGTTGTTATATGTCTGGATTTGATATTGTTATTTCTCTTCGAGGTTTCATACTTTTGGATACAGATCGATCTTTGTGTTCTTTTGTAATTCTGTGTTCGTCTTTAGGATTTAGTTGCGTAAATACTGATTCAACGAGTTATAAATAACCAAATCGAACCAATTAAGCTATTTTTGTGACTATTGATTACGATCGGAAATGCTGTCACCGTAAATATATCGCATCTTTTGTTGTTTAATATTTCTGGAAGCCTTACGATTGCTATATTTGTTGTATTGGTTTAGCAAAATGGGGCTATCCTTCACCAAGCTGTTTAGTAGGCTGTTTGCCAAGAAGGAGATGCGAATTCTCATGGTGGGTCTCGATGCTGCTGGTAAGACCACCATTTTGTACAAGCTTAAGTTGGGAGAGATTGTCACAACGATTCCAACCATTGGTAAGTTTCTGTTCGAGCACAAAATATTCACCTCGCCCTTTCAATTGATTGTGATGTTAGGTTTATGCATTATGGGAACTCTTCTATGGTGATTTTGAAAATGAATTTGAACTTGGGCTATTGCTCATTACTACTTACACCCATTTTTGTTTTTTCGATTCTTCCAGTAACTGAAACATGCATGCAACATATAACATTGTATACCAAAAAAATTTGGATGTGAGACTTATCCAGCCACATTTGGTTGATCATTTTTATTGCAGTTCGATTTATATTTGAAGTAATTCTTTTCTCGTGAAGATTTAATTGTTTTCATGTTCTTTAAATTTTCATTGCAAATTTGGTATGAAGGATTCAATGTTGAAACTGTGGAATACAAGAACATCAGCTTTACTGTCTGGGATGTCGGAGGTCAGGACAAGGTATGTAATTTAAGACACTGTAGGGTTTTGTTTGTTTAGCCAAGCAATCTTTGAATGGCCAGCGGTTGCTACCTTGTGAATGTGGCCTTGAATGATATTTAAATCCTTAATGAATGAATGTGCTTATGGACGGTCCGGTGCTGGTTAGTTAATTTGCCACCAGCACTTAACATATTCATAAGCTTTAGAACTAAAATTGCTGCCATGTCTTTCAACTTTCCCCTTTTGATTACATATGGGGAGAGTATCCAAGATGTAGCATACATATATTGCTATCATGTTTTGTGCAACATTATGTGTAGTCTTTCTTCATCTTTGTGAAGCTTTGCTTGTTCCAATTTTGTCGATGTATCGAAATTCTTCAAGGTGCTCTTGTCACTCTTGTGCTAATTCCTTGTGTGTACCATTACCAGTTGATAGTTATAAGTTACTTTTGCTGTGCTTCCTCTGTTTTAGTATTCCCTATTCACTGTTTTAGAGCAGCTTGTTTGGTGTAATTGCTGCAAATTTTTTTGTCATCAATTTGAATGTTAATAACATATCAGAGGTTGTATGGATCTCTTTTCTGTTGTTCATGGAAACTAGACTTCATGAGTGCTTAGGGACGGTCAAGTGTTGATTAGTATACCATCAATACTTAACATAATACCTAAGCTACATTGTTGGACTACTGCTTACAAGCTTTCCCACTCTTTATTAGGGAGTGCGCAAGTTGCATCCTAAATTGTAGATTTTTATCTCTTCTATAAAGTTGTTTGCTATTCTGTTACTGATGCAAGCTAGACTAGGTGGGTGCTTAGGGACGGTCAAGTGTTGATTAGTATACATCAGTACTTAACATTAAAACCTAAGCTACATTGTCGGACTACTACTTACAAGCTTTCCTGTCTTTATTTGGGATTGCACAAGTTGCATCCGAAATTGTAGATTTTTATCTCTTCTATAAATTTGTTTGCTGTTCTGTTAGCTATGCAAGCTAGACTAGGTGGGTGCTTAGGGACGGTCAAGTGTTGATCAGTATACCATCAGTACTTAACATTAAAACCTAAGCTACATTGTTGGACTACTACTTACATGCTTTCCCACTCTTTATTAGGGAGTGCACAAGCTGCATCCTAAATTGTAGATTTTTATCTCTTCTGTAAATTGTTTGCTATTCTGTCAACGATGCAACCTAGACTACCGGGGGGTGCTTAGGGACGGTCAAGTGTTGATCAGTATACCATCAGTACTTAACATTAAAACCTAAGCTACATTGTTGGCTTCCTTCTTACAAGCTTTCCCTGTCTCTATAAGGGAGTGCACAAGTTGCAGCCTAAATTGTAGATTTTTTATCTTTTCTATAAATTTGTGTGCCTTTTTGTTACCGATGCATGCTAGAATTGTTGAGATCTTAGGGACGGCCCA
>CM008280.1:28901957-28914253 GCA_002319775.1 Fagopyrum tataricum
ATTATTTGGTATTATTTTTATTTATCCTAGAGTTTATTCAATTAAATTCGGTTGTTGATGTGAGAACCCTAAAACTTTAAACGCAATCCTTTTAAAAGGATGATACAGACGGACCGTAGTGCGGAGGGTTGAGAACATACGCGCACATGCAAGTTATGTTCAAGTCCAACACATGCAATATATATTTTGTTGTTTTTCAAATAGAAGGATAGGAGAAAGTCGAATTATGATATGAAAGTGGTAGTTTTGATCATGATAAATGTGCAATTAACAAATTTTAATAGAAAATGGAATGATCAATGATAAAAGGCTATAACAAACTAGCGGATTCGATTTTGATTGATTTGAATCAAATATCAAAGTTCGAGTCTTTGAGTGAGGTATGGTCGCGTCAACTAGGATTTGGGGTTTTGGGTTTGTTTCTTCAAATTGTAAGTACAACAATAAATGATAATAGAAATTGAATTGACATTATGAAAAGATAATGAAACTCTACCCGATTCAATCTAGAGTGACTGACTCAATATCAAAGTTGAGCACAATTGAAGAGAGGAGATTGGTGGCGGTTTTGAGTAGATTCGTCTCTTGGTTCAACAAAAACAATTAATGCACAATATCAATCAATTGCAAAGTGATATTTACAATGAGTATAAAACCTCTAGTATGTTATAGGACTCTAAGGAGATATAACCAACTCTAATTATAGAAGGTAAAAGTACTTTAAGATAGAACTTGAATAAAATAATAAAAGGATAAACAAGAAAGTAACTAAATTACCGGAGCCAAACAAGATAACTCCAAAACAACTAACTACGTAAGGATACTATTAAAAACTCATCTATATCTCAAATAGGCATGCATATGTCCTGATTTTGGGCTCGGACTTCCTTTGTCTAATGTATAGTGAGTGTGAATATGTAGAATGATATCTAGTTTTATGTTTTATATTGTTGCATGGATCAGTTTAATGAATAGATCATTCGGATCGTGATTAAATTAAAGAAAAAATGTTATCAAATCTAAATTCAAAAACTTCATTAAATTGTTATAACGGAAATTTCCGCCTATATTTCTTAGCTTTGTAGCTTCATCTTCATATGTGTTAATTCTAGTTTCAAACTTTCTAGCTCATATAATATCGATTGCTACCGTTTTTTAATTCAAAATTGTAGAGTAATAGTTTAAACACTGTGTAATATTATTAGTTAATATTTTGTTTACTATTCTGAAGTTATATTTTTAAAACTATCTTTTAGTACAAGTTTATTATACCATTTGTTAGTTCATATTATATAGTTTACTATAGTTTATATTTGGTATGAAATATTACTATGAACAAAATTGAGATTTTAAAATATAAATGAATGGTTGTCATCTTATTATTTTTTTTTGATAAATAGAAAATTCATGAATAAGTGAAAAAATAAAGTTTAACCTAGTCCTGACCAAACCTATACAATAACAAAGTACATTTGTCATCCTATTAACTTTTATGTTGGTAAGTAGTGTGTTTCATCGGCCGGCTCAAATATTTTTTGTATTATTAGTACATATTTTATTGTATTATCTATATTGGTTATGTTTGTTCAAAATTTTTATAATATTATACATTTTGAACTTTTATATTATTAGTTTAATATTTGTGTATCATTAGTTCAAACGTATAGTAATAAAAAAATAAGCGTGACTAACAAATAAATCATATATATATATATGAACAACAAGTACAAATATATCGAAACTAATTGACTTGTTTGATACGATTTTCATAGAACCATGAACCCATAATGTAATTACTAATACCTTTGTGTTTGGTAAAAACATTAAATGTAAATATAAATATTTTCAAAAATGAGTGATTCAGGTTCATTAATAAATTTGATTTTCATATATACAAGTATCTTTGAGTCATTTCAATATGTAAACTATTTCAACAACATATACACTAAACACTTTTTTTAATTTTTTTTTTATAAAAATCGGGTTACATCATTCTTAATTCCAATCCCGAATCCTGATTCAAACCAAACAAAACTAGAAGTTATAAAGTTTTATTATAAAAATATATGAAATAATATATTTTGAAGGAATATAAACTAAAACTATAGTTGTAATTAAATTTTTCTATAAAAAATAAATAATCCGGTGGAAACATGACTTTGTACGTCTATACCGTATGAAGTACTATACACCTATGATACATTACTCTTCCTATTATTAATTAACCGTACTATAAGATTTAATATGTAATGATGCGACTATACAATGTGCAAAAATAATGTTATAAGACTCGTTGAATTTTTTTTGGAACGAACGCACAATTTCTTTTGGGAAACTATGATATCTATAAGTATTTTTTATTTATCCATTTGATTGTTTTCCTTTGCAACATAGACTTTGCAATCGAAGGTAATCATAGAATGATTGTTTTTCATTCATTGAATACATAGATCATCTCTGCATAGAGATTTGATATACATACATCTAGTTTGTGGCACGTACTGATGTAACATATGGGATCCAACAATGGCGTAGAAACAGTGCAGCAAGGCAACGCAAGGAGAAAGACAAAGGGTTTGTTGGGTTAGAGTTATTATTGGTTGATGGTAAGTGCATGGTGGGGATAGAGAGAGAAGGACGAAAGTCTCTTTTGCATGGTCTCCGAGGAATGGGTACTGTTATGATGATGATGATGAAATGGTCCAAATTATCTAACGTATACTTCTTCTTCTTCTCTTCCTGATTCTTATGATTACAAAACAATTTGCAAAATTTCTTTACTTGTTTGATTTTACGTGTTTAGACTCATCTTTAATGGCGGAATCTTCTATCTGTTAACTCCCCACTGTCTCATCCCATGCACATATAATTATCATCACCTTCCTTTTCTTGCTTGTCTACAGTCGGGGCATGCATTTTACCATCATTGTTCTACACTAAATGATTTGACTTCTATTATTAGATTCAAAAGGGTGTACACTCATATCAAACATGAAGAAATAACTACGCTTTCAGACAGAAAAGCACCGATATGCCTCCCGAGTCCATAAAAAAAACCGATCATATGTAGAAATTTATGATTTAATTTTTTTTATTTAATTAATTGATTGATATATATATATATAAAATGAGAAGATAATAATAAAATAAATAAAATAAATTAATAAATAAAAAATAAATTTAAATATACGGTTCAATATATGACCCAATAATATAGCATTTTATTAGGCTTGTTGTACGAGTAGACTAAAAAAAATCATGTTAAATGACTTGAAAATGAGTATATCAAAGTCCATAAAATAACCGCCCATCATAGACTTCTTATGTGAGCAAACTTGAAAAATTCAGTTTGGGTTAGTTCACTAATTAAACACGTATAAGCCGCTTGTGAACATATATTTTCTAAAACCGATCAAACTTTAGACTTGACTCATTCTATGTAAGCCAAAACACGTTGTGATATAATATTAGGCATAGTTATCAAAGTTATTTTATAATCCGTAAAATCCGTACATTACGGTATTAGACATGAGTAGAATTATTCGAATTTCTTTCGGAAAAGTTTGATTTAAAACTTAAATTTAACTCGATTAAATAAATTGAACGTGATCTCGTCATGTGAGTCAAGCTCGAAAAATCGGCTCAAGCTTGTTTACTCACCTAGACACATAACATATTTCTTTTCAATAATTGATGTAAAAACACATTCATGAAATGATAAAAGGGGTTTACTGAGGAAGGGAAGGTGAAAAACTTAGACATGTCCTAAATTCTCTTTTTATGTACTGCAACTTTGTCTCTTACAATGTAGAAAAGTGAAGGTGTTGGCCATGTGACTTCAAAAGACACTATAAAGAGCTAATAATAATCATATATAATTAGTTACCCTAATTCACTTCTACTATCCTATTCATTTTGTTGCACGCAATTTACTGCGGTTAATCAAATCTTGTTTCATCATCTACCTGTATTCTCTCCATAATCCCGTCATCTTTGAACTTTTGTCACTCTATTCTTTGTTCTAACCGATCCTTATAGTATTTTTTATGTATATTTGTTGTTTTGTTGGTTTCTTAATGGATCTTATCGGCCTTCTAATATGTCGGGATTATCTGACGTATTCGAATCCCTTACCCTATTATCACAAAAGAAAAGGTTCGATGAATGATATTAGGTATATCAATAGTTGTGTAGAGTGAAGAGTCGAAGAGTGCAGTAGTGCAGTAGGCGCACTATATGTGTATGATAGTGGTCTGACCAAAAGAATAATTCTACAATAATGATTATGGAAATATGTACAATAATAATTACAAAGAAAAAGCATCTTTTTCCCTATTAATTCGACTTTTGGAATAGGTGCATTTATGAACCTTTTAGAATCGGGGCAGTCGCAGACAAAAAGAAGAAAGTCTGGGCCGTGGAGCATATGCGCTACCATATTGGATTAGGGATTTTGGATTAGACTGATGACAATAAAGAACATACGTCCTATCCTGTCACACCCAAATTTCACCATCTCGTAACTCTTTGAGTCATCGGGTTATATGGTAACCGAAAGACGGTCAAAATGGGAGAACATTGGTACATTTTACTAATACAAGTATAACATTTGTGGGTGAAGTGTTAGAGAGAACGGTGGAAAAAAGTGTCGAATAACACATATGTGTAACTATGTAGTTATTGAGGTTACATCTTCTGTTGTTGATATATGTCAATGTGTCGAGTAATTATTAAGTTCACGTACATGCGTCCCATTAACTATATATATATATATATATATATATATATATTTATTGATGCAACATATATGTAGTCATCTAGCAATCTTTCACTTGGAGATTGATCTTAAACACAATCGTCTTTTTCACATACAACCTCTCTGGTAACAGTGTATAGCCTCCAACTCAGTTACCAAGACTTGTTGAAGCTATGGAAAGCTTCAACTTCTCTAAAGTCACCACCTTAGTCAGCATATTTGTAGGATTTTGACTTCGTAAATCCTTCATCAAACGCAAAGTCCAAACTCTTCTTCACATACAACCCTCATCTTGAATGAAATGTTAGATTCTTAACCAAGTGAATGATACTTTGATTGTCACTGTAGAGGGGCAGTAGACAAAACCACAATTTTCTGCAAATTTGAAGCCCAAGAGACCGTAGTTCCACCGAATGTAAAGACATGTCCGATTGTACTTCTTCTTCTATCAAGATCATTTGATTTCGATTCAAGTATGCATCAACATACCGTACTATCTCGACCTTCTTGCCTTCAAAACACAAGACACGTTTAGTAGTACCTTCAAGTATCTAAGGATCTATTGTAATGCTTCATAATGTTCTTTTCCTAGATTGCCCATTAATCGAGTAACAACTCCCACTGCATGTGCAATGTCAGGCCTTGTGCACACCATTGCGTACATCAAACTTCCAATTGTTGAAGAATACATAGTTCTTTGCATTCGGATACGTTCTCTCTGATTTGTAGGTGATTCCCTATTAAATAGCTTTAAATGGCTACCTAGTTGAACGTTAGACGGCTTAACATTTTGCTTATTGAATCTGTTCAAAACTTTCGTAATGTATACAATATGCGAAATATACAAATTTCCTACCTTCCTATCTTGAGCTATTCTCATAACCAAAATCTGCTTAGCCTCTCCAAGATCCTTCATAGAAAACCGCTCAACAATCTATTTTTTCAACTTGCTCACTTCCCGAACACATAATAGAACTTGCTATTAACATGTCATCAATATATAACAAAATTATGATATGGCCTTTGTCGAACTTCTTGAAGTAGCAACAATGATCAAATTCACTCCTCATGAAATTAAGAATCCATCAAAGTTCTTGTACCATTTATTGTCTAGCATCTTGTTTCAGGCCGTACAAGCTCTTCAAATCTGCATACAAGATCATTGTTATCCTCAATCATGTATCCCTCTAGTTGTTTAATGTAGATCTTCTCATCTAAGTCACCATATAGAAAGGTTGTTTTTACATCCAATTTTTATAACTCTCAAGTTTCTACAACCACATACTTAATACTAGACAAATAGTTGTTAGTCTGATCACAAGAGTAAATACATCAATATTTATAATCTATACCATATTTCTACTAAAATCTTTTCATAACCAGTCTTGACTTGTAACGCTCACTTCCTCTAACCTCCTTCTTGATTTTGTAAACTCACTTGTTATGCAATGTCTTCTTATCCTTTGGGAGCTTAGCTAGTTCCCAAGTCACATTGGTTGTCAGCGAAGTCCACCTAATCATATACTGCAAGCTTACACTTGCTTAAATGCTGACCGTGAGAGGCCTATGTATAACTTTCAAGGCTCACCACTATCAATCAAACAACATATAAAGGGGGGGGGGGGGGGGGGGTATATACTTATCAAGCATTCCACGTTTTCTAGTAGCTACACAATGGAGCTTCTTGTGTGCCTGGCTCTTCCTTAACACTCATTTTTCTTCCACCGAGTTGGAAATGTGCAACTTCACCACTTCAGGTTCATCATTGGTAGCTTCTGATGCCCTCTATATATTTTTGTACAATATTTTCTCATTGAACACAACATCTCGATTACGAATAACCTTTCTTAAATGCTTATCCCAAAACCGATATTTGGAGTCATCTAAACTATATAAGAAAATGTGTATGATAATTGACTTATCATCTAGCATGCTTTTCTCAACATCAACTACGTGAACATGTGATAAACATCCAAATATCCGAATAAAGGACAAATTTATCTTTTTTACCACACCATAACTCTTTTAGAATTTTATTCTCTAGGGGAGTTGATGGTCCTCAGTTATCAAGAATGAAATAGTGTTAACAACATCTACCAAAACATCTTCAAAAGTCCACACTTCAACCTCATGCATCTTGCACGTTCGCTAACGTATTATCCATCCGTTCAAATACTCCATTTTGTTGAGGGGTACCTTAATTTAAAGGTCTTTCCCATGTGAATTTCATTTTCATCACAAAAATCTTTGAACTTTTTACAAGTTATACTCTCCTACATTATCTGATCTTAGACACTTTACATTAAGACTTGTTTTTGTTTCAACTAAGGCTTTCCATTTTGTATAAACGTTGAAGGCATCAAAATAAATATCATTCTCGTAGATTCATCAATGAGTGTCATGTAATATGACGCTCCGCCTAGAAACTTTTCAGGTGTTGGACCCCATAAATCGTTGTGAACCAACTCCAATTTCAGCTTCTTCGAAATTCTAACACCCTTCAAAAAACTCACCCCTTTTTTGTTTCTGAGTACACAATGCCATAAATTTACATTGTCTTCTACTCCCACAGTACCAATATTGTGTTAGATGTTGTTAGTTGTGTACTTATCAAGCATTCCACGTTTTCTAGTAGACCTACACAATGGAGCTTCTTGTGTGCCTGGCTCTTCCTTAACACTCATTTTTCTTCCACCCGAGTTGGAAATGTGCAACTTCACCACTTCAGGTTCATCATTGGTAGCTTCTGATGCCCTCTATATATTTTTGTACAATATTTTCTCATTGAACACAACATCTCGATTACGAATAACCTTTCTTAAATGCTTATCCCAAAACCGATATTTGGAGTCATCTAAACTATATAAGAAAATGTGTATGATAATTGACTTATCATCTAGCATGCTTTTCTCAACATCAACTACGTGAACATGTGATAAACATCCAAATATCCGAATAAAGGACAAATTTATCTTTTTTACCACACCATAACTCTTTTAGAATTTTATTCTCTAGGGGAGTTGATGGTCCTCAGTTATCAAGAATGAAATAGTGTTAACAACATCTACCAAAACATCTTCAAAAGTCCACACTTCAACCTCATGCATCTTGCACGTTCGCTAACGTATTATCCATCCGTTCAAATACTCCATTTTGTTGAGGGGTACCTTAATTTAAAGGTCTTTCCCATGTGAATTTCATTTTCATCACAAAAATCTTTGAACTTTTTACAAGTTATACTCTCCTACATTATCTGATCTTAGACACTTTACATTAAGACTTGTTTTTGTTTCAACTAAGGCTTTCCATTTTGTATAAACGTTGAAGGCATCAAAATAAATATCATTCTCGTAGATTCATCAATGAGTGTCATGTAATATGACGCTCCGCCTAGAAACTTTTCAGGTGTTGGACCCCATAAATCGTTGTGAACCAACTCCAATTTCAGCTTCTTCGAAATTCTAACACCCTTCAAAAAACTCACCCTTTTTTTGTTTCTGAGTACACAATGCCATAAATTTACATTGTCTTCTACTCCCACAGTACCAATATTGTGTTAGATGTTGTTAGTTGTGTACAACGTTCCCTCTTTATTGCCCCGAGCCAACACCATGACTTCTTTGTTATGTTCCAATTACTGTAGCCAAATATTTACGACATAGCCTTCCTCATCTAAATTGTCCAACCGAAAGCAAGTTCCTTTTTAGACCAGGATTGTGCCTTACCTCGTGCAAGTACAATTCTAATCCATTTTAAGTGTGGATCCAAACACCTCCTTTTACGATTTCTAAGGACTCATCATTAACGAGATAAAGCTTCGTTGCCATGAGTGCAACGAAGCTTCAAAACCAAATATTCTAAATGGGGGGGTTGCTCACACACAAGAGTAAGACGTCTGCAACTTCCTCAGTGGCCGCATTTGTTTGACTTGTTCAACGTTGCAATACATTAATTCGTGTAGTGACTATTCTAATTACAATTCCAACACTTATTTATCTTTATTTTGTCTTTGGGTTTGTCAATTCCTTCCGGATTTGATCTTCCATGATTCGATCTTGATTCTGATATACCCAAATTTCTTGCGTTCAAGGTTGATCGTGAAGTAGACCTGGACTCCTTCCTACGAACATTTTCGTTGACAATTATTTTCCTGGCATCATCAAGCTTGGGTTTTTCCTTCCTTGATGAGGACTTACAAAATGTAAATATTCCCTCTAACATTCTGAAAGCAAGACAAAAAATATCAAAGCTTTAATTTCGTCTTCAAAAGTGATCGACACATAACTCAGTTATGCGGTGATCATATTGAATTTGTTCAAGTGATTGGACACCAATACGTTTTTCTCCCATTTGTATGTTAAACAACCACCACATTAGGTGAACCTTGTTTATCACAAAAGGTTTCTCATACATAGTAGATAAGGTTTATCAGTGCACAACATTTCTAGACAACAATAGACGTATCACGCTCCATTGCTTTTCCATTCCACCAACTTCCATTCATTAATATTGTCCTTCATGTCCGGCCTCCAGTTTTTATTTCAAAGGTTGATACATATCTTTACCGTGAATGTAATCCGCGATCTGCATCTTCCAGAACCTGAAATTCCTCCCATTGAATTTCTCCACTGCTTATTTTCCATCTTCAATTTCAATTGCAAGAAAAAAGCTCTAATAACCTCCGGATTATAATGCAATCAAGACAATAATAAGACATAAGAATGAGATACCCAATTCGCCACGAATATAATTTATTACTACATCTAGAGACACTATCAAGTCATAGTTTTACACTATATTTTGTAATATCGATTATAATAATCAACATTATCCACCCCTAACAAGCTTAACCCTAAATATACATGAACCGAAAACTATAGTTCAATATACAATACCTCGACCTCTTTACCCACCAAAATTACCACCCCTATTGCCGTCACCGCCACCAAACCAAGGCCCTTAAAACATCATGAAATCGTGAAGCGAAGCCTTTTGGTGTTCCTATTCCCCTAACTTGATCCTTAAAACATGTCTTAAATACTTATTTATGTATTATTTGAAATCTCAAAACGTTATATATATGCAGGAAAACAAATACATATATTTTCTCGCAGGCACACTCGATTCAAAAACCTTATACTACAAAAAGCCAAAAAAAATCCTAAGAAAAACAATCAAATTAACACAAAGCTAGGGATTCACTTTTTAATGAACCAACCAGAAGACATCTCAAACCCTAAAACACATGACCTCGTTCTCATGATAGCCTCTATATTCTTAACCACGTCTACAGAGCAAGGCCTGACATCAGCTTCATCTGCACAACACCGGAGGGCGAAGCTCATGATCTCCACCATCTGATTTCGATCGCTCGACGAACTCTTGATTACTGGATCGATCCATGTGTCAAGGTGGCATTCAGCGTAGGAGTGTCGAGCCCATCCAACGATCCCCGGATGCGCCACCTCACCATGCTCCAGGTCAGACGGGGATTTCCCGGTGAGCAGCTCGATTAGCATTATGCCAAATCCATAGATGTCATTCTTGTCCGTCACCACTTTTGTTTCCCTTGTTTCTGTTGAACAAAATTAAATTGTCACATATTTAACAAGTACATACCTTTCAAAATTTTTTTTAAAAAAGTACATAATATACAATAGTGATTCAACTACTCGTGCACGTGCATGAAGTCATATTGCGTGTCAAATGATTATGGCACAATATATGTAGAAAATTGCACCGTAATGATTAGGATTATTGGTGAAGGGTTTCACCGCAAGTACGAGCGTAATGCGTAGGTGTGAGCCTAGAAATCCAGTAAGATTTCGGCCTAAAACAATTAAAAAAAGAGCGTAATGCGCGTTAGCCGTTAGGTGTGAGCCTAGAAATCCCCTAATGTTTTGGCCTAAAACAATTAACAAAAAGAGCGGTAGTCCACTTATATTTTAGGTTATAATATCTCCTATTATAGATCATAAAAGATAAAAGATTGTGTATAAGTATATGTCAAATTGATATTTTGATATATATATACTCTAAATATAGACGTCTAAATACATATTTCTCTTACTTTCATATACTTCAAAATCTAGTTATATCACATATTTTATATCTTTCTATTTTTCATAAACTTTCTCTAAAACCTATCAAATAAAGATGTCTGATATAAATCTCATACCTATTTGATACCGATATTGACATACTATATCTATCAGGCCCTTAATCCTTCACGATATATTTTTAAGCTAAATCTTATATGTTATGATTATCTTTTTGCCAAGCCAATCTCTATTTCTTAAATTTTAAGATTATGTCTAAGGGGTGTAATTTAGGACATATTTTTAACTTCAATCTCATGCAATTAAGGGAATCAACTTAATAAGTAAGATAGAAGTTAACCAGGAGCGACGTAGGGAGAAGAGGCGAAGCATTTGGAATCAGCAAGCTTGGTGAGAAGTCCAAGCCGGAGACGAGCTTCTCCTTCAGCGTCCACAACTACCATCTCCGACGACAACTCTCCGACCAACACAGGCGGAGAGCAGCTCAAGTGCAAATACTTCAAAGCCCTAGCCACCCCAATCGCCGCCTTCATCCTCCGTTGCCAACACAGCTCATGAACTATCTCACTCAACCGTCTACTCCCCGCCGCCAACGCTTCATACACCAAGAACCGGCCACCCTGGCCACCGGAGCAAACTCCCACAACCCTCAACACATTCCGGTGACGTATCTTCCCAAGCCGGAAAATCTCTTCATCGTCACAACCTCCGTTCTAATGTCGGCGTTGGTGTCGAGAGACGGAAGGAGATCGTGGACGGAGACAGATTTGGAGTCGTCGAAGAGACCCAACTCCCAAACGGACCCATCTGTGTTCCTTTGGTACTTGGTGAAGGTGAGGGGTGAGGTTGACAAGGGTTTGTTTGCTTGCCTTCTTCGGATGAGGATGAAGACGATAAGGTGTAATGGCTGTGAAGGCAACAACGCATGCGGACCCAAAAGCCACGAAGGTGCAGTAGTAGTGCCTTCTTTTCTTGCACTTCTTTTGCTGCATCGAGGCAGTCCTGTTTCTGGATCCCCACCGCATAATGTGTTGCCTATTCAAAGTACACATCGAATAATCAGTCAATTACTTGTTAGGTGAAGATAATCACAATCAACCCAATCAAACAAATTTCAATCTTCATGTGCTTTCATAACTTTGTATTATGCATAAAGGATTTTTGAGAAAAAAACAAAATCATATACTCTATTCCTTAGCTAGGTTATGAACTTTCGAATCGGCCCGGTTCAGTTGTTGGGTAATTTCCAGTCTCGGTCTTAGTCCGGAAAAACTATTGACCTGGGTCGAACCAAAATTAATATAAATTTTTTTTAAAAACTAAATAAATCCTAAGAGAAATATTTTAGATATACTCAGATCGGACCAAAATTTCAGTATGGGTCCAAAGCTCTGCACCGGTTGAAGCATCCCGACTATTCATTTAACTTTTCTATAAATATTTTACCATATGACGTATTGTTAACTTTTCTATAAATATTT
>CM008280.1:28924253-28939571 GCA_002319775.1 Fagopyrum tataricum
TCCTCTATGGCCCACTATCATGCTTTGGTACTCACGAAAATTCTCGCATTATAACGATACAATATTACATAGCTTTGGATTGAGATTTTCACCCCAATCCCTAGTATAAGACTACTCACTCATGTCGATTGATGATGCATACAACACAATCAAACAAACTATCAAAGAACTCATAGAATCAAAAGAGGAAGAGAGAGATGATTATGAAAGAACTAAGAGAGATTCGAATTACCAAACAAATTAAGGAAAATAGAAAGGGATCCATCTTGTATACGACTCAATTCAACTCCAACTCGGCACTATCTCTTACAACTCGGACATAACTCGGACTCTAAACTAAGGAGACTCAGCTTCGAAACTAAGATAAACCTAAGAGAAAATTGTGGAGTGGTGAATTGGTATCTATTACATGCAACGAAACCTCTTTATATAGACTGAAAATAGAGGGAATTATGCATGGATCATGGCTAGGAATTGGCATGGATTGCCAACATCACCACACAAAGAATCTTGTATCCGTTGTCACATGGCGATTTGGTTGCATCGGCATTACTAATTGATCGAGTTGACCTTGAAGTGACTCGACCGACGTTGAAAAGTAAGTCCGTGACATTGTTGTCTTCTTGAGTCGAGTGGGTTTCCAAACTCGACTGCCACTTGAGCGATGCTTGACATGTCTTCCGCCTCGGCTCGACTTCTTCTTCTTCTTGGGAGAGCCGAAGTCTTCAGGCCCGAGTCAAATCCTCATTCTTTGTGCGAATAAAGGGGAGCCTTCAGTAGGGTTGCACAACAACTCGGCCTTCTGGACTTGCATCTCTGAACTATCTTTTGTCATTTATTCTTCTACTTTGATGCTCTAAAGCTTCTCTTTTCTTCTTCCTTCCTTGCTTCCAGCTTTGATGAGGGGGTTGTTTTCTTGAGTCATTGTAAGTATATTTTTGCTCCATTTTGACCTAAAATCAACTATGCACAAGAGACAAATGAGAGTAGACATTCGTTGATGCAAATAAGATCTAGCAAAGAAGGTAATGCCTAAACCCATTTATATCTACTAAAAACACATGAAACCAACACTACAAAAGATAACATAAACACATGCTATCACCCAATTGATGAGGGGGTGGAAATTTGGTCCCTTGTTCAAGAAGAAAGATCTATTTATTTGATCAATTTATTTATGAATGCTTGCAGGAAGCATGAAAGATTGCATCAAGTAGATTGGTTTTGCATTTAGGTTGACTTTTATCATGGTTGTTATACCTTCTTGAGAGAGGGATGAAGCCTTCTATTTTACTAGTCGTTGTTCAGTTTTCAAGATGACACTATTAAAAGTGTCTTTATTTACTCACCCATTTATGATCGGGCATCCTAGGGATTTTTCTAGGTTGTTTGTTACTACAATACTCATATGTGCATGCATTCTTCTCTTAGATGTCGGGTCTACATTTACTGTTGTTTGAAGTTCTGATTTGTGGTAGTTTATCACATGGCTTGAGACCGAGCCATAGTTAGTTAAGACGGATAAAATAATATTGCTTGTGTCGTTGTTCTCTTGGTAAAAATTATTATGTCATCTGCAAAAGCCAAATGAATGGTGGGATCCGTTTTTGAAATAGGAAACCCTATTATCTTCTGGTTTTTATTACTAATTCTATGTATGTTTCTAGCAAGAATCTCGGCCCCTAGGTTGAAGAGCAAAAAGATAATAGATCTCCTTGTCACAGGCCTCTCTTTGGGAGGATAGTATTTGTTGGGGAGTCGTCAGATACATTCTTCAATCCATGCCATCCTCTGAACTTGTCTCCAAATCCAAATTTAGCCAAAACTGCTTCTAGGAACGACCATTTTACTTTGGCATAAGCCTTTTCCATATCGAATTTGATTGTCATGAATCCTTCTTTGTCTTTTTTGGATCTAAATCTATGGAAGATCTTGTGCGATGAGTACATTATTGTGATTTGATCTATTTTGGGTGAAAGCACCTTGTAAAGGGTGAATCAGTTTTGGCAGAACTACGCTTAGTCTTATAGCTAGGATATTTACAATGATTTTTGTAAATTGTTGAGCATAGATAATGGGTATATAATGGGTAGTTGTTGATGGATTGTCTACTTTGGAATGAGGGTGATAAAAAGTATGGTAATTTGTTTTAGAATTTTCTAGTTATAAAAAACTTTGAATGCTCTTATAACTTAGGTCCAGTGATATGCCAATATTTGTTTTATAGAAACTGCCCGCATGTCATCCGGACTTGGTGATTTACCACTACCAATGTTGAAAATTGACATTTTAATTCTCTTGTAGTGAATGGTTTTGCTAATTCCATGTTGTCATTTTTTGTTATCTCCGATTGGATGACTTCAAGTTATTTTTGCAGTTTATTTTGGTTTAAAACTGATGCCTTAAATCTATGTTCATAGTCAACCATAAATTCTTTATTTATATCTTCTTCTTTTGAAAGAATTGATCCATCGATTTAGTAATTGTTGTATTATCTTTTGTTTCTACGACCCGTAGTTTTTCTATGAAGGAAACTCGTATTTATTTCGGCCAAGTTGTAAGTGGGTTGTTTTTTCTCTTTGCATCCAATATTTTTGTTGGTAATCCAAAAACATTCCCTTTTTTGTTGAGTTTAATTAGTTTATCATTCTTTTGTTGATTAAAACACCTAAAAGTTTAATTCTGAAGGTTTTCAATTTGTTCATTAATTTATTTAAATTGTCTTTTTGTTACAAAAATTATCTTCACTCCATTTTTAGTTTGGTTTTAAGTAGCTTGGTTTTTTAACCAGATTGAAAATGTGAGTTTTATGATGTTTTCACAATCTTTGACGTTGCATCCACATTGATTCAAACCTAAAGGGTTTGTTTCTAAAGGCTATTGGTGAGGTTTGTAGATTAAAGGAAATCATAACAGTGATCCGAGGAACATAAATGCATGGTTCCAAGTATTAATTTGAGGATATTCTTGTATTACTTCCATCGAGGTCGTAATTCGGTTTTATTTTTCATATCTGTTATCTTCACCATCATTTTTATTTTTCAAGTGAATTCATTTCCTTTTTCCATCGAAGTCGTAATTAGGTTTAGGGTTCATTGACAGTGTATTTTTCCATTGGTCTTTCAGTTGGTTCTCCGTTGCCTGATTGCATAGCAGGAAACACTCTCTATTAGAGTAAATTCATGTAAACCATTGCAATAATCTATATAAAATAAATTGTAGATATCAGTTTAAGTACTCGGCGTTTCTAGTAGACAAAGTATGTGCTGGCATAGGTGTAGGTCGTGAAGTACTGTGTTTAGAAAGATCACACATGAAACTCTTTCAAAGTTGCATGGGTCAGCATGTTTTTTTTTTTTTGACTTGATCTGCTGTTGAGATTGCGTTGTATGTAACTTTTTTTTGCCGTTCACTTTCTTGACAAGTGCTCAATTTGGCTTTTGTGTATCTATATGTCTTTGTTCTCCAATTTTCTATGTCATTGTTTAAAATTCCCTTTTTGTTCTTAAATTCATGTAAAGGTAAAACATCAAAAAATTCTGAGGACATCATTTGCATCTTTGAACTTCAAATGCACACATCAATTACATATTCCATATTACTTGTCTCATTAATATATATATAATATATATATATATATATATATATATATATATAATATTCTAATTTTATTTTCTCATTTAGTTGACACTCGATAAATAATCACGGATCCGTAATGAATAAATATATAGTTTAGGTGAATATAGGATTGTATGATGGTCAATCTACTTTGCTGTCAAGAATAGTAAGGATTTTAATTTTAATTTTTGTTTTGATATTATTGTGTCGGTAGTCAATCTTAATATGAACTCGCAAGAAATCAACTTGAAGGAAAAAAGCATTTATATCATGCAATAGGTTCAGATAACATGAAGGGTCGGTAGTCATATCATCCACCTCCATTTCAATAAATTCATCATCTTCTTCAATCAATTCACCTAGTTTTGCAACATTTTTTTTTTTGTTTTCTTTATTCCCAAGCTTTGGGACAATAGGGTGGTCCAGAACAACAACTTCAATTTCTCTACTTGCATCACCAGGGAGAGAAGTAGAGCCCTCAAGAGGTTCCTCAATGGCTAGGACGCCATTGTTCTGGCCGTGTTCAACAGTTTCTTCACCAAGCTTCTTTTCACTACTCTTTATGCCCTAACTTGGCCTTTACTGGGCAGTTTTCATCATTTCTTTCTTGTGTCTTTTTCTCCACTTTAGTTTCTAATTCATCATGTGGATATTTCGAGTTGGTTTTTAGAGCTTTGTGATGAGGAATTATCCACATGCATATACATGTTATGTTTGGATGACAAGTAAGGTCTAAAGCCCAACTTCTTCCAATGGTACAACATTTCTTTCTCTTTTGTTCTCTTGGTTGTCTACTTCTCCCAATGGTTCTCATCTTCTTTTTGCACCTATCCTATTATGAGATTTAGAGTTTGTTGTTTGGATCGGAGGCCCATCTTTGGCTCTGTTGTATTTGGTTTTGAAGCATCTAGAGGGAAAACTTTCATAAATGTGGTCTTTAAGGACACAAAACCACCTCCCTTAAAGAAGTATTTGTACCAAATCAGGAATTGTTTAGTCTAGAAATCTATCATCCCTTAAAGAAGTCTTTTTGCACCTATCCTCTCAAGGAAGGTTTATAAGTTCATATTTCATAAATGTGGTCTTTGAGGAGCATGCAAGGAAGAAAGACCAAAGATCAAGAAATAAGAGGCAAATACTCACCTTGGAGACTGCAAGCTCTATGGATCGAGTGAGTGCTCACTCGTTGAAAAAAACATTCTCACTCTATAGAAGAAGAAGAACTCGATCTAGAAGACTTAAGCTCTCCAAGAAGGATGATACTCTATATAGCCTTCTGAGTGAAGATTCTCTCGATATAAGAAGAAATGCCACTCGATCGATCAGTTGATTGACGTTACCATGAGCCAAGCACTTGTCATGACAAAGCAAACTTCTCTCTCTTTTGTAATTGGCCGAAATTCAAAGTGTTCTTGAATGTGCTTCTTGAAACAATAAGAATTAGTGGAATTGAATCCCCGGAGTTAAAACTAAGAGCTTTCTCTTTTTCTCTTAGGGACAAGGCTAATCAATGGTATCAAGTTATACCATCTGGAAGCATCACCTCTTGGGAAGAGTTATCAAGGGAGTTCCTCAACAAGTTCTTTCTTCCTTATAGGACGGCCGAGATGAGAAGTAAGATTGCAAGTTGGTGATAATTTGTATCAAGCTTGGGAGAAATTCAAGGACCTACTATTGGATTTTCCTTACCATGGTGAATCCAAGCTTGTTCTCTTGGAATTGTTCTACAAAGGGCTTGACAAACAAACAAGAGACAAGATTGATTCATTATCCGAGGGCACGTTTGTGGAAATGGACATGGATGAAGCTTGGGAGCTCGTAGAAAAGCAAGTTAACATTGCGAGAGATATTCATATTAAATGAGGATATATAAGGTGTCCGAGGAGGTGGCACGTGATGCTAAGGTGGATGTCCTCACCAACCAAATCAATGAGCTTAAGTGGATCATAGAGGACAAGAACAAAAGGGAATCTTACATCTAAGTCTATTACTTGTCAATATTGTTCTAGTGTAGATCATTACATATCTAATCGTGATTCTTATCATAGGATATTAGAAATTAAGGAAGAGCAGTTATTTTATGCCAACCAAGGGTTTGAAAGGAGGCCACAATATCAACCACATCGGCAAAGACCACAATACCAACAAAGGGAACAACAAGCATATATTCCTCCTCAAAGGAAAGGGAATAATTTCGAGGCAAGCTTTGAGGTGAATATCAAGCAACTGCTAGAGAAACTTTGTGAAAAGGTTGAGGCCTTAGAGAAGAAACAAAGAATGGTGGAGAATCAATTGGCTTCTAAAGCTTTAACAAGTATGACTCAAGGAGGATTGCTGGGAGACCAAGCCTAACCCTAGGGAGACGTGCATTATGGTGGAAGGAGAGTCTTGTAAAGCTATTTCCGTAAGATGTGGAAAGTAAGTGGAGTTAGGGGTGCCTAAGGAGCCAATTGTGGTACACAAAATAAAGGAGAACGTGGTAGAATAAGAGCCTAGAGAAGATGAAGCTAGCAAGATGTATAACCAAAAGGACTAGCTTCAACTCCTCATAAGCCTCCACTTCCATTTCATCAAAAGACGGCTAGAACTATGCTTGACAAGCAATTTGGGTAGTTCATAGAGAGGATATGCAAGTTGTACATGAACACTCCTTATGTGGAAACTCTCAAAAGGTATCTTATGGAAAGTTCCTTACAGAAGTTTTATCTAAAAAGAGAAGCTTAGTTGATGTTGAGGAAGTAGAGATGACAAGAGAGTCTACTTACCACATCAACCACCAAAAGATGGCAGCTAAGAAGGAAGTTGATCCGGGGAAGTTTAGTGTGCGATTTCAAATTGGAGAGACTAGTATTGAAGCTTTGTGTGATCTTGGAGCAAGTACGAGTGTGATAACTCTATATTTGTGCAAGAGGTTGAACTTGGGAGAGCCAAAACCGGTGAATATGGGGCTATACATGGCGGACAGGTCTTCCAAAGTGCCGAAAGGGATCTTAGAGTACGTGTCAATACAACTTGATAGGTTCATCTTGCCTATTGATTTGTGGTACTTGATGTGAAAGAGGATGAGAAGCTTCCTATCATACTTGGGAGAGCTTTTCTAACATCTGTCGGGGCTCAAATTGATGTGATGAATGACATGTTAACCTTCAACATTGGAGAAGATAAAGTGATGTACAAGTTCTTGAGGTTTCCTCACCTAAAAGACCAAGGAATCAAGGTCTTGGAGGATGATAGTTCAAGTGATGAGGAAGCCTATGAGGATTTGAATGTCATAGTGGTTGAAAAGGAGGATGAGTCTCCTTAGAAAGGAAAATGTAAAGAGAAAATCAAGAAGAAGAGGCGTAAAGTGATGGTATATGAAACATTGAAGAAATGGGTCAATACAATGAGGATCTTGATGGGTCAAGGCAAGGAGAGTTCATCAAGACTAGATCTCAGATGAGAAGAGATCTGGTCTAACTCAGGACCTTAAACAAGGGTGTTTAATGGGAGGCAACCCATTAGTATGATTTCTTTCTCTTTTTAATTTTTGTTTTCTTTGAATAAATTGAGTTAGTTGTTTATGTGACAAACCAACTTACAAGTGAGGAATGAAGGGAAAAATGAGGAAAAATGATCAAAGGATCGAGCCAAGAGAAAGCCAAGTTGAGCTGAAAAATTTAAGATCGATCAAGTGAAGAAAGTACAAGTCGATCGAGTGAAGGGAAAATTGGATCGAGTGACTCAATAAACTGGCCCGATGGAGCAAAATCACCCGATCGACTCACACATTCACTCGATCGATTGGAATCCAATGGTCGGGTTTTATCCCCCCCAACGACTAGTTTTCAACCAAGTTGAGTATAAATATGCCTCTTTCTACTCGATCCAAACCTTTCCTAACTCGATCTAAGCATTATTCTACCTTTATTTTCTCTCAATTCAAGCTTTCAAAGAACAAAAACTCTTTTGCATCCAAAATCTTGAATTCTTTCCAAAGTTCTCTCTTTTTTCATCCTTGTTCACCTTTTTTCATCCTTGTGGATATTATCATCTAGTTGCTTCAAATCAAGGTATGATTTTCTATTCTTTATTTTGAATTTCTCAATTAAGAGCTATGATTCATATTATTAAGGAAGAAATTTGAAATTGTGGATTATTTGTCAAGATTGATGTTTTCATGATGGTTTGTGTAAGAATTGGAATTAGTTTAGGGTTGGTGACTTGATAATCTTTGAACTATCGATTTGGTTATCATATTTGCTAGTTCATGATTGTCATGACCATGTTGATTGTTCTTGCATTTTTCTTTGTCTTGGATGATTTGAGTTGAATTTCATGATTATTAAGGAATTTTAATCATTATTATATGAGGATTAATGGTATTCATCTACTTGTTTGAGGATATTGTTGCATATTATCATACCTTAGGATTTCTTGATGATAAGATTTTGAGCATGAAAGGATGGTGGATATGGAAGCTTGTGAAAGTATAAGTTGTTGAATGAATTGTTGAATCTTTTATATGTTTTAATGAACTTGAGCATGCTTCATATCAACATAACTTGTCTTGTGTAAAATTGGGAACACTTATATGTATTTCTCTTGCACACTATGAGTCTAACATCAATTATCATCATAGGTACCAATTTAAAATACCTAGAGAAAAGCTCATGAGAGAAGGCTCAAACAAGAAGCTAAAGGACAAGAGGGCCATAGACATGGAAAACATCCCTCCTCCAAGGGAGGAAAGTGAAGATGAATAAATGGAGGATGTTCCTACCCCCATTAAGATTATCGTCCCTAAAAAGTTCAAAGACAACTATCTAAGGCTCAAGGACTTGGAAATGAGGAAACAAGATATGTCAACTTTGAAGACATGGAGAGCTTAGGCATGGGAGAAGACATCCTTGGTATGTCCTCAATAGTAGGCCTTGAGGAGTTTGTGGTGAGCAAGGTGACCACCTATGAGGATATCACCCTAGAATTCCTCTCCACCTTGGAAATCACCTACCCTTATTCCGACCCTTCCATCCCAACATTGGCTTTTCGGCTTGGGAATGCGATGAGAGGTTATACATGAGGGACATCAAGAATATTCTTGTGATGCCTAACCATGAGAACTTCCAATACCGCTTGGAATCAAGCTTTTGGTCAAGCATTGCTAGCTCTAACTATGTATCGAGGAAGAGCAAGAGTAGGAGCATCTATCACCCCACCTTTTGAGTATTTTTCCAGATCTTAGGGGGAGAGCTTATTTATCCGAGTGAATAGTATCTCCATACCTACCTCTGATGAGGTTTACATTGCCTCATGCATCTTTATGAATGTGTTACCCACATTCCCCTCTTATGACGGTGAAGTTCCTAGGAAGGGTGTCAAGGAAGACCACCAATGTGATTTGCATGGGAGGATTTGTGAGTATGATTGCAAAATATTTTAACTTTAACCTCCATTAATTCACCCTTTCAAATCCCACAAGATCATGGAGGTAGACAATAGCTTGCTTAAGTTCAATGACTTCTTGAAGATAGGAAAGTCGGGGAGCATTAGGATGAGTGGGGATGATACCTTGTTACCTTGGGGCCTCACCAAGACCATCTTTGATGTAGAAAATAGACTAATGTATTGGTTAGGCTTGCTTAGGAGACATGAAGGTGATGATGATGATGATGATGAGGATGAGGATGAGAATGATGGTGATGATGAAGGAGGGCAAGCTCATGGAGCTTCCGGATCTGGTTTCTACCACCAAGAGGGGAACTACATGGATGAAGAAGAGTGAAAGGTTGTTCGAGAAGGATAAGAAGTGGAAGAAGAAGACAACAACACTCTTAAGGAGCACATGAGTGAGCAATCCGACATTCATGAGGAGCTAGGGGCCTTGAGTAAGAAATGAGAAGATTGGGGATATGACTCGAACTCTCCAAAGTTCTAGGTTTCACCTAAGCCCCGGAAAAGAGACACTTTGCATTTTGTAAGTCTTCTTTACTCTACTTCCTTCATTTTTGCTTGAGGAAAATATAAGTTTAAGTATGAGGTATGAAATGTGCTTACATTCATATGTATATATGTGTTGCATGTTTTTCATTTTTTTGTTATTTTCTTTTCTAGTTCAATTTTTTAATTTTTGTGTTAGTCAAAATTTTATAAAATCCAAAAACCTTGGAAATTTTTTTTTGAAAATCCAAAAAAAATTGAAAACTTTTAAAAATTGTGTATGCTTCATACGAGGTAAAAATGATCTTAATGATGAGATCATGTTCTAAACCATGTCAATAATTTGTGACTTGCTTGATTGTAAAGTGTGTGAACTTGAGCATATTAGAAGAATGATAATTAGTTCATTCATGAAATGTATATGATTGATGAATTTAGTTGAACTTATGATTTCTATTGGTTGATGTATGACTAAGTGAATCCTATGTTGAGGAAATTTGAGCTAAAGTAAACATTGTCTAGGTTCATGATATTGTGTATTGGTTATGAACTTTAATTGCTCGGGCTAGGGAAACTTACATTGCTCGGGCTAGGGAAGCTTAAAAGGAAATATCATGAAAAAATTAAAGAAAAAGTCATAGTTTCAACACATCAAAGTTTCAATATGTCATTTGGCAAGCCACTTGGCTGATGTGGTGAATACTTATTTTTCATTTTATTTTATTTTTATGCTAATGATGCCCATCAATGAGATGAAATGCAAGTGATGTAAACCATTCCAAAAGAGCATGAAGGTTTTTCTTTGTTAGGCCGAGTTCAAGAAGAAAAACAATATAAAGGACCCGATCATGTCTTGATTGAACCAAGGAAATGTGAGCCTTAAGCTATGTTTTTTTTATCATTTGGTGAAACAATAGAAGTCATATGCAAGCATCACTAAAAACTCTAAGTAGCATGAATAAGTTGGGAAACTTAGGATTCTTGACCGTAGGTTTTGTGAGTAATTACATAGCATATATTCTCACTTGTTGATTTTTATGCCCATTGTTTTCAATCATGTCTAAATGCCTTGTCATGACTAAGAATATTATGAAAAGTGATCTAATATGTTGAAGCATGCTTCAAAAATATTTTTCTTTTGTTTTTCATTTCATTGTTTTCTTACTTTGTGTTTGGATCATACTTGGGGACAAGTAAGAGCTAAGTATATGGTCTTTTGATAGCATGTTTTCATGCTATCTTTTGTGGTGTTATTTTCATGTGTTTTCCTTAGTTTTTGCATGGGATAAGACATATACATATTAGCTAGAACTTAAATGCATCAAAGAATGTCTACTCCGCTTTGTCTCTTATGTTTAGGTGTTGTAGGTCCAAAATGGATCTTAAAGAGATGAAATCCATAAAGGCTAAAGGAAGCTCACTTTATCTCATCATCACATGGAAAACAAGGAAAGAAAGCAAGAAGAAAATTGATAACATGAATTATCGACCTAGTTTAGTAGAGCATTTAGTTAGTTTTTCCCTTTTCGGCATGCATGTTTTAGCCTTAGTTTGTGTTCTTTATACTTGTTTAGTGCAACTTTGCAAGTATAGAAGTCTACACACGCTTTTGGTGTCCTTGTAGGTATTTTGGCGTGTTTCGAAGCTAAAACGATGCATTTGAGGACCAAGCCTCGGAATGGACGCTTTGGAGCGATCACGCAGGCACGGGAAAGGAGGAAAAGACGAGCCACGAGCAAACAAGAAGGAATGCACGAGATTAGAGCAATCTCGGTCGAGATCCACATGATCTCGGCCGAGTTCCCAGCCATCTCGGCCGAGATCCGATCCATCTTGGCCGAGATTCCATTCCAGAAGTTTCTGTCGGCGAATCTCGGTCTCCATCTCCGGTCCCAATCTCGGCCGAGATTTGTGCCAATCCTCGACGAGATTTTGAGACTTAACCGAGATCACCCGACCCGAGATTTCCCTCATGCTGAAACACGAAGCCAATCTCCGTCCCGAGATTCCGACCGAGATTTCTGTGCGCCGAAATATTTTGTTCTTTTTGGATCAGTTTTGGCCCGGCCCGTTCTGTGGGAAGATTGTTGGGTATAAAAGGGAAGCTCTAAATAGTTTCCAGCGGTTCCGCTTCATTTTACTCTAAGGCTTCTATTGGAGAGTGCCGCTTTCTCCTTCTTCTTCTCCCTTGCTCTACACCATTGTCACCATTGTCGAACTACATTGAGTTTTTTAGGAAATATTCAGGCTTTTAGATTTAATTCAATTCAGATACGCTTCGCGATACTGGAGTTTGTCATTTTCTTGGTTTCATCTTAATAAAGTTGAGTACTTTCTTTATTCTCTCTTTTAGTTCTCATTTTATGAATTCTTCAATTGAATTGAGTATTGCTTTTGATATGTTGATTGTTGGCTAGAACCATTGTGGTTCTAAGGTGAATAGGGATTTATTTATACCTAGACTATGATGGAATAGTGTTTAATGCTTGGTTTGTATAGCTTTGAAATCCTAGTGTGTTAGTTAGGACTTGAACTTAGTTAGAATCCTTCTACCTAGTAAACCTAAGTTGGAGTGAGACTTACCCGGTGAAACCCCTTCTTAGATATCTTAGAGATTGACCATAGGTAATAGAGGTGAAAACCTCTATTGGGTTGAGTGTGCTTAGATTCCTTCCTAAGTAGGGTAATACTGAGACTTACCGGTAATGGTTTACCTTTCCCCTTAGTTTGGAATCTGGTTTTTTTAGAATTTCCTACCTCTCTACCTTGAGACTTACCCGGTATTAGGTGGTTGGTTTGGAACTAGATAGTCTTGAGACTTACCCGGTAATAGACTGTCAGCCTAGAAATTTCTTCCCTAAAGCTTGTTAACCATAGATCCTTTGAGAGATGTCCTGAGTCCATGCGTATAAATAATGACCTTGAATCCTTGGAATCCGCTTTCTTCTTTATTGATATACCTTTCGTTCGTTTGTTTACTTAGTTTTCAATCAAATCCGATATTTGATTGCGAACTCTACAAAATCCATTAAAACCTTTTGATCTTTCTTCCCTTCTTTTCCAACCTCTTTCTTTTACTTTGATTTATTCTATTTTAGATCACATTTATAATTCAGACACTTGGTCCCTGAGATCGACCTTGGAATACTTATCCTTACTGTAATTGACCCATACACTGTGGGTTCGCTACAATTTGGGTGTTTATTTCTTGATTTATAAATTTAAAGCATAACGTGGTTTTTACTAACATGTGAGCTTTTATCATTATTGATAAAAGATTATAGGGGTGTAAAATCAGCGAACAAGTTTTTGGCGCCGTTGCCGGGGACTAAGTTATTTGATTTGTTTTGTGATTTCTTATAGTGTAAGTTTTTCTTTTACTTTTGATCTCGCTTTTGGTTTTTTTGGAATTTTCAGGACTTTAGGTATCTTTCACAGTGTATGCGAAGAACTCGGGGTTCGAAAGAACTAGTTCCGTACGATCCCGAACCTGAAAGAACACTTGGAGAGAGACTAAGAGCCCGGAAAGCTTCTAAAATGGCCGAAAACAGAGATTACGAAGCTGAACTTAGAGATGCTTTAGAGCAACTAGAAGCTGAGAGACGAACTGCTAGAGAAAGAGAGGAAACTACTGAGAGGAAAATGGCTGCACTGATAATTCAAATGGAAGAGATAGCCAGAGCCGTGACCAAGGGCAAAACGCAGCTCCCGCTCCAGCTCCAGCTCCAGTGCAACAAGTAATTCCAGCACCACAATTAGTTCCAATTCCTCCTCAAGTTGTAGCTCCTCCGCAAGCTCCACGTCCCGCTCCTCTTAGACATGACCTTTACCAGCCTTTTGTGGAAGTTCCACAAACGTTTGGATAGAGAATGGATCCTGCCCAAAGAGTTAACCGTCCTGGAGTTAACTTTGGAGATCCCGCAACCCACGAGCATGAGCTGCGACCTCAGGTAATACAGATGATCCGCCAGAATCAGTTTGGAGGGACAGAGACGGAATCTCCTCATCAACACATGAACAACTACGAGACTCTCATGGATGCGGTAAGTCCAGCCCGTATGGAAGGTAACAATCATAAGCTAAGGGGGTTTTTTCTTTCTCTTAGGATAAAGCTCTAGCTTGGTATCAATCAATACCACACGGGCGGATTAACACATGGGAGGAGTTGGGTTTTGAATTTCTCACCAAATTTTTCCCACCCTGCAAGACTACTGAACTAAGAGGGAAAATAAATGCCTCTGTAATGAAAGATAAGGAGAGTTTGTATAAGTCTTGGGAAAGATTTAAAGATATTTTGCTATGTTGTCCCATCATGGAATTCCTAAGATAGAGTTGCTAGAAATTTACTTCAAAGGACTTGACGAGGACACTCAATTCAAGCTACAATCTCTATCTGGAGGTACTTTTATGGAAAAACCGGTGGATGAAGCTTGGGACTTTATTGAGAAGCAAGCTTTGGTGATTGAAAAGTATTCTCACAGGAAAGTTGAAGAGAGAAGGACTAGACCCGGAGTATTTGAGGTAAATGAAAGTACTCTTAATGATTCAAGGTTAGATGCTTTACAAGTTGAACTTAAATCTTTGAAAGAATTAATTGCATCTAACTTGAAAGCTCAGCAAACTGAAGTGCAGGTAGCATCCAAGGAAGAGGATGCAAATTACATGGTAGAGGTTATAATAACCAAAAGTTATAATAACAATTATAATAGAATAATCAGGGAAACAACTACAAGCCTAACCATAATCATCCTGTGTTTTTCTTATTCTAATCCTGAGGTGCTTTGAACCCTCAGCTTCTTCTAGCAATGCAGGCCAGCCGTCCAAGCCAGCTGAACCCGCTCAACCGAAGGATAGAGTTGAAGCAATGTTGAGCAATTGATGGCTAGGATGGGAAATCTAGAGAGCACGGTCACTAGTGTAACCAAAGCCAAAAGGTTTTGGAAACTCAAGTGTTTAAGAAGGCGGCCGAAAAGAAGACGCTCAAAGAGATCCAGGAAGACTTCCTGAAAAGACTGAAAATAATCCAAAGGGCAAGTCATGGCAATCACTACAAGAAGTGGATTAGACAAATGATCCACAACAAAGGTCTTGGATAAAGGAAAGCAACCAATGGAAGAGGAGCCTAAGGAAAAAGAGAATGTTTACATCCCTCCTCCTCCATACAAGCCACCACTTCCATTTCCTAAATCCCGTGCTAGAGCTCAATTGGACAAGCACTTTGGTAAGTTCCTAGATCTTTTAAATAAATTGCATATTAACATCCCTTTTGTTGATGCTATTCAGGGATGCCTGCCTATGGAAAGTTCTTGAAAGAAATCCTCTCCAACAAGAGAAAGCTAGAGGAATATGGAGAAGTTAGAATGACCCGGAGATCTACAGACCTCATCCAGAGGAACAGTGGAAAGATGCCACCAAAATTGAGTGATCCCGGATCTTTTTGTGTCCCAATCAAAGTTGGAGATGGAACGTACAAGGCGCTATGCGATCTAGGAGCTAGTGTGAGCATTATTCCACTCGTTTTATGCAGGAAGGTTGGACTTGGAGAACCAAAGCCGGTGAAGATGACTCTTTGCATGGCAGACAGGACTACCACACGTCCTGTGGGAATCATTGAGGATGTTCCAATCCAACTAGAGAAGTTCTTTATCCCTATTGACTTTTTTGTTCTTGATATTCCTGCAGATTGTCCCGTTCCTTTATTTTAGGGAGACCTTTTCTTGCTACATCCGGATGTTTAGTTGATTGTAGGGGTGCCACTCTTACTTTTAGAATTGATGAGGA
>CM008280.1:28949571-28969963 GCA_002319775.1 Fagopyrum tataricum
TTGTTTTGATATTATTGTGTCGGTAGTCAATCTTAATATGAACTCGCAAGAAATCAACTTGAAGGAAAAAGCATTTATATCATGCAATAGGTTCAGATAACATGAAGGGTCGGTAGTCATATCATCCACCTCCATTTCAATAAATTCATCATCTTCTTCAATCAATTCACCTAGTTTTGCAACATTTATTCCCAAGCTTTGGGACAATAGGGTGGTCCAGAACAACAACTTCATTTCTCTACTTGCATCACCAGGGAGAAGTAGAGCCCTCAGAGGTTTCCTCAATGGCTAGGACGCCATTGTTCTGGGTGTTCAACAGTTTCTTCACCAAGCTTCTTTTCACTACTCTTTATGCCCTAACTTGGCTTTACTGGGCAGTTTTCATCATTTCTTTCTTGTGTCTTTTTCTCTACTTTAGTTTCTAATTCATCATGTGGATATTTCGAGTTGGTTTTAGAGCTTTGTGATGAGGAATTATCCACATGCATATACATGTTATGTTTGGATGAAAGTAAGGTCTAAAGCCCAACTTCTTCAATGGTACAACATTCTTTCTCTTTTGTTTCTGTTGGTTGTCTACTTCTCCAATGGTTCTCATCTTCTTTTTTGCACCTATCCTATTATGAGATTTAGAGTTTGTTGTTTGGATCGGAGCCATCTTTGGCTCTGTTGTATTTGGTTTTGAAGCCTCTAGAGGGAAAACTTTCATAAATGTGGTCTTTGAGGACACAAAACCACTCCCTTAAAAGTATTTGTACCAAATCAGGAATTGTTTAGTGTAGAATCTATCATCCCTTAAAGAAGTCTTTTTGCACCTATCCTCTCAAGGAAGGTTTATAAGTTCATATTTCATAAATGTGGTCTTTGAGGAGCATGCAAGGAAGAAAGACCAAAGATCAAGAAAGAAGAGGCAAATACTCACCTTGGAGACTGCAAGCCTATGGATCGAGTGAGTGCTCACTCGTTGGAAAAAACATTCTCACTCTATAGAAGAAGAAGAACTCGATCTAGAAGACTTAAGCTCTCCAAGAAGGATGATACTCTATATTCTGAGTGAAGATTCTCTCGATATAAGAAGAAATGCCACTCAATCGATCAGTCGATTGACGTTACCATGAGCCAAGCACTTGTCATGACAAAGCAAACTTCTCTCTCTTTTGTAATTGGCCGAAATTCAAAGTGTTCTTGAATGTGCTTCTTGAAACAATAAGAATTAGTGGAATTGAATCCCCGGAGTTAAAACTAAGAGCTTTCTCTTTTTCTCTTAGGGACAAGGCTAATCAATGGTATCAAGTTATACCATCTGGAAGCATCACCTCTTGGGAAGAGTTATCAAGGGAGTTCCTCAACAGTTCTTTCTTCCTTATAGGACGGCGAGATGAGAAGTAAGATTGCAAGTTGGTGATAATTTGTATCAAGCTTGGGAGATTCAAGGACCTACTATTGGATTTTCCATACCATGGTGAATCCAAGCTTGTTCTCTTGGAATTGTTCTACAAAGGGCTTGACAACCAAACAAGAGACAAGATTGATTCATTATCCGAGGGCACATTTGTGGAAATGGACATGGATGAAGCTTGGGAGCTCGTAGAAAAGCAGCCAAACATTACGAGAGATATTCATATTAAATGAGGATATATAAGGTGTCCGAGGAGGTGGCACGTGATGCTAAGGTGGATGTCCTCACCAACCAAATCAATGAGCTTAAGTGGATCATAGAGGACAAGAACAAAAGGGAATCTTACATCTAAGTCTATTACTTGTCAATATTGTTCTAGTGTAGATCATTACATTTCTAATCGTGATTCTTATCATAGGATATTAGAAATTAAGGAAGAGCAGTTATTTTATGCCAACCAAGGGTTTGAAAGGAGGCCACAATATCAACCACATCGGCAAAGACCACAATACCAAAAAGGGAACAACAAGCATATATTCCACCTCAAAGGAAAGGGAATAATTTTGAGGCAAGCTTTGAGGTGGATATCAAGCAACTGCTAGAGAAACTTTGTGAAAAGGTTGAGGCCTTAGAGAAGAAACAAAGAATGGTGGAGAATCAATTGGCTTCTAAAGCTTTAACAAGTATGACTCAAGAGGATTGCTGGGAGACCAACCTAACCCTAGGGAGGCGTGCATTATGGTGGAAGGAGAGTCTTGTAAAGCTATTTCCGTAAGATGTGGAAAGTAAGTGGAGTTAGGGGTGCCTAAGGAGCCAATTGTGGTACACAAAATAAAGGAGAACGTGGTAGAATAAGAGCCTAGAGAAGATGAAGTTAGCAAGATGTACAACCAAAAGGACTAGCTTCAACTCCTCATAAGCCTCCACTTCCATTTCATCAAAAGACGGCTAGAACTATGCTTGACAAGCAATTTGGGTAGTTTATAGAGAGGATATGCAAGTTGTACATGAACACTCCTTATGTGGAAACTCTCAAAAGGTCTCTTATGGAAAGTTCCTTACAGAAGTTTTATCTAAAAAGAGAAGCTTAGTTGATGTTGAGGAAGTAGAGATGACAAGAGAGTCTACTTACCACATCAATCACCAAAAGATGGCAGCTAAGAAGGAAGTTGATCCAGGAAAGTTTAGTGTGCGATTTCAAATTGGAGAGACTAGTATTGAAGCTTTGTGTGATCTTGGAGCAAGTATGAGTGTGATAACTCTATATTTGTGCAAGAGGTTGAACTTGGGAGAGCCAAAACCGGTGAATATGGGGCTATACATGGCGGACAGGTCTTCCAAAGTGCCGAAAGGGATTTAGAGTACGTGTCAATACAACTTGATAGGTTTCATCTTGCCTATTGATTTGTGGTACTTGATGTGAAAGAGGATGAGAAGCTTCCTATCATACTTGGGAGAGCTTTTCTAACATCTGTCGGGGCTCAAATTGATGTGATGAATGACATGTTAACCTTCAACATTGGAGAAGATAAAGTGATGTACAAGTTCTTGAGGTTTCCTCACTAAAAGACCAAGGAGTCAAGGTCTTGGAGGATGATAGTTCAAGTGATGAGGAAGCCTATGAGGATTTGAATGTCATAGTGGTTGAAAAGGAGGATGAGTCTCCTTAGAAAGGAAATGTAAAGAGAAAATCAAGAAGAAGAGGCGTAAAGTGATGGTATATGAAACATTGAAGAAATGGGTCAATACAATGAGGATTTTGATGGGTCAAGGCAAGGAGAGTTCATCAAGACTAGATCTCAGATGAGAAGAGATCTGGTCTAACTCAGGACCTTAAACAAGGGTGCTTAATGGGAGGCAACCCATTAGTATGATTTCTTTCTCTTTTCAATTTTTGTTTTCTTCGAATAAATTGAGTTAGTTGTTTGTGTGACAAACCAACCTACAAGTGAGGAATGAAGGGAAGAATGAAGGAAAAATGATCAAAGGATCGAGCCAAGAGAAAGCCAAGTTGAGCTGAAAAATTTAGGATCGATCAAGTGAAGAAAGTACAAGTCGATCGAGTGAAGGGAAAATTGGATCGAGTGACTCAATCAGGTAAACTCCTGGTGATATAAACTGGCCCGATGGAGCAAAATCACCCAATCGACTCACACATTCACATCGATCGAGTTGAATCCAATGGTCGGGTTTTATCCCCAACGACTAGTTTTCAACCAAGTTGAGTATAAATATGACTCTTTCTACTCGATCCAAACCTTTCCTAACTCGATCTAAGCATTATTCTACTTTCTTTTTCTCTCAATTCAAGCTTTCAAAGAACAAAAACTCTTTTGCATCCAAAATCTTGAATTCTTTCCAAAGTTCTCTCTTTTTTCATCCTTGTTCATCTTTTTTCATCCTTGTGGATATTATCATCTAGTTGCTTCAAATCAAGGTATGATTTTCTATTCTTTATTTGAATTTCTCAATTAAGAGCTATGATTCATATTATTAAGGAAGAAATTTGAAATTGTGGATTATTTGTCAAGATTGATGTTTTCATGATGGTTTGTGTAAGAATTGGAATTAGTTTAGGGTTGGTGACTTGATAATCTTTGAACTATCGATTTGGTTATCATATTTGCTAGTTCATGATTGTCATGACCATGTTGATTGTTCTTGCATTTTTCTTTGTCTTGGATGATTTGAGTTGAATTTCATGATTATTAAGGAATTTTAATCATTATTATATGAGGATTAATGGTATTCATCTACTTGTTTGAGGATATTGTTGCATATTATCATACCTTAGGATTTCTTGATGATAAGATTTTGAGCATGAAAGGGATGGTGGATATGGAAGCTTGTGAAAGTATAAGTTGTTGAATGAATTGTTGAATCTTTTATATGTTTTAATGAACTTGAGCATGCTTCATATCAACATAACTTGTCTTGTGTAAAATTGGGAACACTTATATGTATTTCTCTTGCACACTATGAGTCTAACATCAATTATCATCATAGGTACCAATTTAAAATACCTAGAGAAAAGCTCATGAGAGAAGGCTCAAACAAGAAGCTAAAGGACAAGAGGGCCATAGACATGGAAAACATCCCTCCTCCAAGGGAGGAAAGTGAAGATGAATAAATGGAGGATGTTCCTACCCCCATTAAGATTATCGTCCCTAAAAAGTTCAAAGACAACTATCTAAGGCTCAAGGACTTGGAAATGAGGAAACAAGATATGTCAACTTTGAAGACATGGAGAGCTTAGGCATGGGAGAAGACATCCTTGGTATGTCCTCAATAGTAGGCCTTGAGGAGTTTGTGGTGAGCAAGGTGACCACCTATGAGGATATCACCCTAGAATTCCTCTCCACCTTGGAAATCACCTACCCTTATTCCGACCCTTCCATCCCAACATTGGCTTTTCGGCTTGGGAATGCGATGAGAGGTTATACATGAGGGACATCAAGAATATTCTTGTGATGCCTAACCATGAGAACTTCCAATACCGCTTGGAATCAAGCTTTTGGTCAAGCATTGCTAGCTCTAACTATGTATCGAGGAAGAGCAAGAGTAGGAGCATCTATCACCCCACCTTTTGAGTATTTTTCCAGATCTTAGGGGAGAGCTTATTTATCCGAGTGAATAGTATCTCCATACCTACCTCTGATGAGGTTTACATTGCCTCATGCATCTTTATGAATGTGTTACCCACATTCCCCTCTTATGACGGTGAAGTTCCTAGGAAGGGTGTCAAGAAAGACCACCAATGTGATTTGCATGGGAGGATTTGTGAGTATGATTGCAAAATATTTTAACTTTAACCTCCATTAATTCACCCTTTTAAATCCCACAAGATTATGGAGGTAGACAATAGCTTGCTTAAGTTCAATGACTTCTTGAAGATAGGAAAGTCGGGGAGCATTAGGATGAGTGGGGATGATACCTTGTTACCTTGGGGCCTCACCAAGACCGTCTTTGATGTAGAAAATAGACTAATGTATTGGTTAGGCTTGCTTAGGAGACATGAAGGTGATGATGATGATGATGATGAGGATGAGGATGAGGATGAGAATGATGGTGATGATGAAGGAGGGCAAGCTCATGGAGCTTCCGGATCTGGTTCCCACCACCAAGAGGGGAACTACATGGATGAAGAAGAGTGAAAGGTTGTTCGAGAAGGATAAGAAGTGGAAGAAGAAGACAACAACACTTTTAAGGAGCACATGAGTGAGCAATCCGACATTCTTGAGGAAGAAATGAGAAGATTGGGGATATGACTCGAACTCTCCAAAGTTCTAGGTTTCACCTAAGCCCCGGAAAAGAGACACCTTGCATTTTGTAAGTCTTCTTTACTCTACTTCCTTCATTTTTGCTTGAGGAAAATACAAGTTTAAGTATGGGGTATGAAATGTGCTTACATTCATATGTATATATGTGTTGCATGTTTTTTATTTTTTTGTTATTTTCTTTTCTAGTTCAATTTTTTAATTTTTGTGTTAGTCAAAATTTTATAAAATCCAAAAACCTTGGAAAATTTTTTTGAAAATCCAAAAAAAATTGAAAACTTTTGAAAAATTGTGTATGCTTCATACGAGGTAAAAATGATCTTAATGATGAGATCATGTTCTAAACCATGTCAATAATTTGTGACTTGCTTGATTGTAAAGTGTGTGATCTTGAGCATATTAGAAGAATGATAATTAGTTCATTCATGAAATGTATATGATTGATGAATTTAGTTGAACTTATGATTTCTATTGGTTGATGTATGACTAAGTGAATCCTATGTTGAGGAAATTTGAGCTAAAGTAAACATTGTCTAGGTTCATGATATTGTGTATTGGTTATGAACTTTAATTGCTTGGGCTAGGGAAGCTTAAAAGGAAATATCATGAAAAAATTAAAGAAAAAGTCATAGTTTCAACACATCAAAGTTTCAATATGCCATTTGGCAAGCCACTTGGCTGATGTGGTGAATGCTTATTTTTCATTTTATTTTGTTTTTATGCTAATGATGCCCATCAATGAGATGAAATGCAAGTGATGTAAACCATTCCAAAAGAGCATGAAGGTTTTTCTTTGTTAGCCCGAGTTCAAGAAGAAAAACAATATAAAGGAGCCGATCATGTCTTGATTGAACCAAGGAAATGTGAGCCTTAAGCTATGTTTTTTTTTATCATTTGGTGAAACAATAGAAGTCATATGCAAGCATCACTAAAAACTCTAAGTAGCATGAATAAGTTGGGAAACTTAGGATTCTTGACCGTAGGTTTTTTGAGTAATTACATAGCATATATTCTCACTTGTTGATTTTTATGCTCATTGTTTTCAATCATGTCTAAATGCCTTGTCATGGCTAAGAATATTATGAAAAGTGATCTAATATGTTGAAGCATGCTTCAAAAATATTTTTCTTTTGTTTTTCATTTCATTGTTTTCTTACTTTGTGTTTGGATCATACTTGGGGACAAGTAAGAGCTAAGTATATGGTCTTTTGATAGCATGTTTTCATGCTATCTTTTGTGGTGTTATTTTCATGTGTTTTCCTTAGTTTTTGCATGGGATAAGACATATACATATTAGCTAGAGCTTAAATGCATCAAAGAATGTCTACTCCGCTTTGTCTCTTCTGTTTAGGTGTTGTAGGTCCAAAATGGATCTTAAAGAGATGAAATCCATAAAGGCTAAAGGAAGCTCACTTTATCTCATCATCACATGGAAAACAAGGAAAGAAAGCAAGAAGAAAATTGATAACATGAATTATCGACCTAGTTTAGTAGAGCATTTAGTTAGTTTTCCCTTTTTCGGCATGCATGTTTTAGCCTTAGTTTGTGTTCTTTATACTTGTTTAGTGCAACTTTGCAAGTATAGAAGTCTACACACGCTTTTGGTGTCCTTGTAGGTATTTTGGCGTGTTTTGAAGCTAAAACGATGCATTTGAGGACCAAGCCTCGGAATGGACACTTTGGAGCAATCACGCAGGCACGGGAAAGGAGGAAAAGACGAGCCACGAGCAAACAAGAAGGAATGCACGAGATTAGAGCAATCTCGGTCGAGATCCACATGATCTCGGCCGAGTTCCCAGCCATCTCGGCCGAGATCCGATCCATCTTGGCCGAGATTCCATTCCAGAAGTTTCTGTCGGCGAATCTCGGTCCCAATCTCGGCCGAGATTTGTGCAATCTCGGACGAGATTTTTGAGACTTAACCGAGATCACCGACCGAGATTTCCCTCATGCTGAAACACGAAGCCAATCTCCGTCCCGACATTCCAAAATCTCGGTCGACGACCGAGATTCCGACCGAGATTTCTGTGCGCCGAAATATTTTGTTCTTTTTGGATCAGTTTTGGCCCGGCCCGTTCTGTGGAAGATTGTTGGGTATAAAAGGGAAGCTCTAAATAGTTTCCAGGGTTCCGCTTCATTTTACTCTAAGGCTTCTATTGGAGAGTGCCGCTTTCTCCTTCTTCTTCTCCCTTGCTCTACACCATTGTCACCATTGTCGAACTACATTGAGTTTTTAGGAAATATTCAGGCTTTTAGATTTAATTCAATTCAGATACGCTTCGCGATACTGGGAGTTTGTCATTTTCTTGGTTTCATCTTAATAAAGTTGAGTACTTTCTTTATTCTCTCTTTTAGTTCTCATTTTATGAATTCTTCAATTGAATTGAGTATTGCTTTTGATATGTTGATTGTTGGCTAGAACCATTGTGGTTCTAAGGTGAATAGGGATTTATTTATACCTGGACTATGATGGAATAGTGTTTAATGCTTGGTTTGTATAGCTTTGAAATCCTAGTGGTTAGTTAGGACTTGAACTTAGTTAGAATCCTTCTACCTAGTAACCTAAGTTGGAGTTGAGACTTACCCGGTGAAACCCCTTCTTAGATATCTTAGAGATTGACCATAGGTAATAGAGGTGAAAACCTCTATTGGGTTGAGTGTGCTTAGATTCCTTCCTAAGTAGGGTAATACCTGAGACTTACCCGGTAATGGTTTACCTTTCCCTTAGTTTGGAATCTAGTTTGTTTAGAATTTCCTACCTCTCTACCTTGAGACTTACCCGGTATTAGGTGTTTGGTTTGGAACTAGATAGTCTTGAGACTTACCCGGTAATAGACTGTCAGCCTAGAAACGTTCTTCCCTAAAGCTTGTTAACCATAGATCCTTTGAGAGATGTCCTGAGTCCATGCGTATAAATAATGACCTTGAATCCTTGGAATCCACTTTCTCTTTTATTGATATACCTTTCGTTCGTTTGTTTACTTAGTTTTCAATCAAATCCGATATTTGATTGCGAACTCTACAAAATCCATTAAAACCTTTTTGATCTTTCTTCCCTTCTTTTCCAACCTCTTTCTTTTACTTTGATTTATTCTATTTTAGATCATATTTATAATTCAGACACTTGGTCCCTGAGATCGACCTTGGAATACTTATCCTTACTGTAATTGACCCATACACTGTGGGTTCGCTACAATTTGGGTGTTTATTTCTTGATTTATAAATTTAAAGCATAACGTGGTTTTTACTAACCTGTGAGCTTTTATCATTATTGATAAAAGTTTATAGGGGTGTAAAATCAGCGAACAAGTTTTTGGCGCCGTTGCCGGGGACTAAGTTATTTGATTTGTTTTGTGATTTCTTATAGTGTAAGTCTTTCTTTTTACTTTTGATCTCGCTTTTGGTTTTGTTTTTGGAATTTTCAGGACTTTAGGTATCTTTCACAGTGTATGCGAAGAACTCGGGGTTCGAAAGAACTAGTTCCGTACGATCCCGAACCTGAAAGAACACTTGGAGAGAGACTAAGAGCCCGGAAAGCTTCTAAAATGACCGAAAACAGAGATTACGAAGCTGAACTTAGAGATGCTTTAGAGCAACTAGAAGCTGAGAGACGAACTGCTAGAGAAAGAGAGGAAACTACTGAGAGGAAAATGGCCGCACTGATAATTCAAATGGAAGAGATAGCCAGAGCCATAGACCAAGGGCAAAACGCAGCTCCCGCTCCAGCTCCCGCTCCAGCTCCAGTGCAACAAGTAATTCCAGCACCACAATTAGTTCCAGTTCCTCCTCAAGTTGTAGCTCCTCCGCAAGCTCCACGTCCCGCTCCTCTTAGACATGACCTTTACCAGCCTTTTGTGGAAGTTCCACAAACGTTTGGACAGAGAATGGATCCTGCCCAAAGAGTTAACCGTCCTAGAGTTAACTTTGGAGATCCCGCAACCCACGAGCATGAGCTGCGACCTCAGGTAATACAGATGATCCACCAGAATCAGTTTGGAGGGACAGAGACGGAATCTCCTCATCAACACATGAACAACTACGAGACTCTCATGGATGCGGTAAGTCCAGCCCGTATGGAAGGTAACAATCATAAGCTAAGGGGTTTTTTCTCTTTCTCTTAAGGATAAAGCTCTAGCTTGATATCAATCAATACCACACGGGCGGATTAACACATGGGAGGAGTTGGGTTCTGAATTTCTCACCAAATTTTTCCCACCCTGCAAGACTAATGAACTAAGAGGGAAAATAAATGCCTTTGTAATGAAAGATAAGGAGAGTTTGTATAAGTCTTGGGAAAGATTTAAAGATATTTTGCTATGTTGTCCCCATCATTGGAATTCCTAAGATAGAGTTGCTAGAAATTTACTTCAAAGGACTTGACGAGGACACTCAATTCAAGCTACAATCTCTACTCTGGAGGTACTTTTATGGAAAAACCGGTGGATGAAGCTTGGGACTTTATTGAGAAGCAAGCTTTGGTGATTGAAAAGTATTCTCACAGGAAAGTTGAAGAGAGAAGGACTAGACCCGGAGTATTATGAGGTAAATGAAAGTACTCTTAATGATTCAAGGTTAGATGCTTTACAAGTTGAACTTAAATCTTTGAAAGAATTAATTGCATCTAACTTGAAAGGCTCAGCAAGCTGAAGTGCAGGTAGCATCCAAGGAAGAGGATGCAAATTACATGGGTAGAGGTTATAATAACCAAAAGAGGTTATAATAACAATTATAATAGGAAATAATCAGGGAAACAACTACAAGCCTAACCATAATCATCCTGGTTTTTCTTATTCTAATCCTGAGGAGTGCTTTGAACCCTCAAGCTTCTTCTAGCAATGCAGGTCCAGCCGTCCAAGCCAGCTGAACCCGCTCAACCGAAGGATAGAGTTGAAGCAATGTTTGAGCAATTGATGGCTAGGATGGGAAATCTAGAGAGCACGGTCACTAGTGTAACCAAAGCCCAAAAGGTTTTGGAAACTCAAGTGTTTAAGAAGGCCGAAGACGCTCCAAAGAGATCCAGGAAGACTTCCTGAAAGACTGAAAATAATCCCAAAGGGCAAGTCATGACAATCTACTACAAGAAGTGGATTAGAGACAAATGATCCACAAACCAAAGGTCTTGGATAAAGGAAAGCAACCAATGGAAGAGGAGCCTAAGGAAAAAGAGAATGTTTACATCCCTCCTCCTCCATACAAGCCACCACTTCCATTTCTTAAATCCCGTGCTAGAGCTCAATTGGACAAGCACTTTGGTAAGTTCCTAGATCTTTTAAATAAATTGCATATTAACATCCCTTTTGTTGATGCTATTCGTAGGGATGCCTGACCTATGGGAAAGTTCTTGAAGGAAATCCTCTCCAACAAGAGGAAGCTAGAGGAATATGGAGAAGTCAGAATGACCCGGAGATCTACTGACCTCATCCTAGAGGAACAGTGGAAAGATGCCACCAAAATTGAGTGATCCCGGATCTTTTTGTGTCCCAATCAAGTTGGAGATGGAACGTACAAAGGCATTATGCGATCTAGGAGCTAGTGTGAGCATTATTCCACTCGTTTTATGCAGGAAGGTTGGACTTGGAGAACCAAAGCCGGTGAAGATGACTCTTTGCATGGCAGACAGGACTACCACACGTCCTGTGGGAATCATTGAGGATGTTCCAATCCAACTAGAGAAGTTCTTAATCCCTATTGACTTTTGTTGTTCTTGATATTCCTGCAGATTGTCCCGTTCCTATTATTTTAGGGAGACCTTTTCTTGCTACATCCGGATGTTTAGTTGATTGTAGGGGTGCCACTCTTACTTTTAGAATTGATGAGGAAGTTGTACAATTTAAGCTCCCTCCTTTGATTAAGGGACCCATGTTTGAAGAAGATATGTACAACATCCTAGAGGATGATGAAGATGATTTTGAGATTATAAATTCAATTCTATGTTCTGACCCTCTTGAGCAAGTTTTGACCATGAACATCATGACAACAGAGCCAAAAGATGAACTATTTGAAGAAGTCCGATCTTTGAGTCTACTCCCCATCAACGAGGAATCAAGATTCGAAGAATTGACGGAGGCAGAGGGCATCTCGGCCGAGATCCTAAAATCTCGGCCGAGATATGGCAACATAACGTTTGGACCTCCGAAGCTTGGAAAATCTCGCCCGAGACCCAAAAATCTCGGCCGAGATCCCGACAAAATCTCGGCCGAGATCTTGACCGAGATGGGCGACCGAGATCCTTCAACAGAAACTTCGGATTTTCGATGATCAAACCATCTCGGCCGAGACCGAAATATCTCGGCCGAGATTCACCCAATCTCGGGCCGAGATCACCTATCTCCACCGAGATGAGTTATCCGAGATTTCCGAAGAAGAACCGGAGCCTCCTAAGGTCGAAATGAAGCCTCTTCCAACACACTTAAGGTACGCCTTCCTTGGTTCTAACTCATCTTATCCCGTCATTGTTAGTGCTAGCTTGAATAAACTTGATCTTGAGAATTATTGAAAGAGCTTAGGATGCATAGAAAAGCTTTAGGCTACACCATAGATGACCTCATAGGGATTAATCCTTCTATGTGCATGCATAGGATCATGTTAGATGATGGACATAGACCTTCTATTGAACCTCAAAGGAGATTGAATCCTAACATGAAAGAAGTAGTCAAGAAGGAGATCCTTAAGTTGCTTGATGCGGGAATTATATTCCCTATCTCGGATAGTAAATGGGTTAGCCCGGTGCATGTTGTACCGAAGAAATGGTGGGATGACTGTCATAACCAATGAGAAGAATGAGTTGATCCCGACTAGGACCGTGACAGGATGGAGGATGTGCATTGATTATAGGAAAGATGAATCATGCTACTAGGAAAGATCACTTCCCTTTGCCCTTCATTGACCAAATGTTAGAAAGGTTAGCCCAACACTCCTACTTTTGCTACCTAGATGGTTATAGTGGTTTTTTCCAGATCCCCATCCATCCAGATGACCAAGAGAAAACCACTTTTACTTGTCCTTGGGGTACCTTTTCTTATAGGAGAATGCTTTTCGGTTTATGCAATGCTCCTGCTACTTTCCAAAGATGCATGATGTCTATTTTTTCTGAATATATTGAAAACATCATGGAAGTCCTTTATGGATGACTTTTTCTGTCTATGGATCCTCTTTTGATGATTGTTTGGCTAACCTATCTTTAGTCTTACAAAGATGCGAGGATTGCAATCTTGTTCTCAATTGGGAAAAATGCCATTTCATGGTTAAGGGAAGGTATTGTGTTAGGTCATTTGATATCTAACCGTGGAATTGAGGTTGATAAGGCCAAGATTGAGACTATTGAGAAGCTACCTCCTCCATCATCAGTCAAAGGGGTAAGGAGTTTTCTAGGACATGCCGGTTTTTACCGAAGATTTATAAAAGATTTCTCTAAAATTGCTAAACCTTTGACTAACCTACTAATCAAGGATGTTCAGTTTGTTTTCTCGAAGGAATGCCTTGATGCTTTTTATAGGTTGAAGGAAGCTCTCATCACCGCTCCAATCATGCAACCCCCCGATTGGTCTCTTCCATTCGAGGTGATGTGTGATGCAAGAAACTTCGCAGTGGGAGCGGTGCTAGGACAAGAAGAAGGAAGGACTTACTCATGCTATCTACTATGCTAGCAAGACGCTTGATGGAGCCTAGCTGAATTATGCAACTACTGAAAAGGAGCTCCTAGCCGTCGTCTACGCATTTGAGAAGTTCCGTTCCTATCTTGTAGGAGCTAAGGTGATTGTGTACACGGATCATGCTGCGATTCGGTACCTTCTCACCAAGAAGGATGCAAAGCCACGTCTTATCCGATGGATCCTTCTCCTTCAAGAATTTGATCTAGAGATTAGAGATAAGAAGGGGTCCGAAAACTCTGTAGCTGATCATCTTAGCAGGTTACCTCCAGAACTTATGGAAGGGGATGACATCCCTATTGACGATGCATTTCCGGACGAACATCTCCACATGATGGAGAAATATATTCTCCAAATTTCAGGTGATAAGGAACCTTGGTTTGCTGACATAGTTAATTATCTAGTTTGTGGTGAAATTCCTCCAGGTTTATCTCCTTCCCAACGGAAAGAAATTCTACAAGGATGTGAGGCATTACTATTGGAATGAACCACTACTATTCAAGAGAGGACCCGAGGGGAATCCTTAGGAGATGCGTCCAGACGATGAGATTGAGAGTGTCATCCGACATTGTCATTCATTGCCTGTGGAGGACATGCTAGCGCCCACAAGACTAGTGCCAAGGTATTACAATCTGGATTCTTTTGGCCTAATCTTTTCAAAGATGTGCAGGTATTCGTCACTGCTTGTGATTCATGCAAAGGACGGGCAACATATCAAGGAGGAATGAGATGCCTTTGAACAACATCCAAGAAGTTGAGATTTTTGATGTATGGGGTGTTGACTTCATGGGACCTTTCCCATCTTCATGCGGGAATCTTTACATTCTTTTAGCGGTTGACTATGTATCTAGATGGGTTGAAGCTATAGCTTCACCCACAAATGACGCTAAAGTTGTAATTAAAATTTTTCAACCGGACAATCTTCCTAGATTTGGCACACCACGTGTTATTATTAGTGATGGAGGGAAGCATTTCACAGCCTAGGAACTTTGAAGGCACTTTTGTCCAAGTATGGGGTAACTCACAAGGTTGCAACCCCATATCATCCCCAGACTAGTGGCCAAGTGGAAATCTCGAATAGAGAAATCAAGGGGATCCTAGAGAAGACAGTGTCTCGCTCAAGGAAAGATTGGGCAATGAAGCTTTGATGATGCACTCTAGGGCATATAGGACAACATACAAGACTCCCATAGGTACTACTCCTTATCAACTTGTTTATGGGAAATCCTGTCATTTGCCTGTAGAGTTGGAGCATAGAGCGTATTAGGCCGTGAAATGGCTAAACTTTGATATAAAAGAAGCCGGAGAAAAGAGGTTGCTGGACATCAACGAGCTGGAGGAGATCCGGATGAACGCATATGAGAATGCACGGATCTACAAGGAAAGAACAAAGAAGTGGCATGACAAGCACATATTGCCAAAGAACTTCAAAGAAGGTGATCTTGTTCTTCTCTTTAATTCTAGGCTCCGACTTTTTCCAGGAAAGTTAAAGTCAAGGTGGACGGGACCTTATGTTGTGAAGAAGATTTTCCCCCACGGAGCTGTCGAAGTATGGGGTGAAAACTCCGGTATTTTTAAAGTGAATGGACATAGGTTGAAGAGGTATACACCGGAACTTCCGGTGGAAAAACTCCCACCTATCCATCTCACTTGACGCTTTAAAGGAGTTAGGTCCGGCTAGAGACCTTAAACCAAGCGCTTCTCGGGAGGCAACCCGAGGTAAGAGTCTTTTTGTCTTTTTGTTTTTACTTTTACTTTTTTGCTTTTGCGTTTTTGCGCGTTTTTGTTGTGTCTTTACAGGACCTAGGTGTCATGGTGAAAAGAAATACAGGAAGCAGCACTCGGAACGAGTTTAAGACGAGAAACGAAGTAAGTCGAGGAAGAAAACAGCCATACCAAGAAATCTCGGTCGAACTGCCCAAAAATCTCGGCCGAGATCCAGCTCAAGCAGGCCGAGATGTCATATCAGAAACCGATCTCGGTCCAAGATAGGGAAATCTCGGCCGAGATCGGAAAATAGAGACCGAGATCGAGTTTTCCTAAAAAAAAAAAAAAAAAAAAAAAAAAATCGGAAAAGGGGAAAATCTCGGTCCCGATCCGAGATAAATCTCGGTCGACGACCGAGATTTTTGACGACCGAGATCGGCCAACAGAACACAAAGTAAACCACGGCCGACTGTTTTCTTCTTCTTTCCTCTTCACTTCTTCTCTTCCTCCATAGCCTCCAAGCAAGAAAAACCCTACCCAAATTTTCCTAAATCCCTCAATACTTCATCAAATCTTCTCATTCTTCCCACAATCTCTCCCAAATCGAATTCTAAACTCTATTCCATCACCAATTTCACTCAATCCTCACCCAAATCTCCTCTCCAACACCAAACCCTAACCAAAAATTTCAATCCCTCAAAACCCCACAAACACACCATTCCACTCAAAATTTCTTCACAAAAACGTCTTAGACTCATCAACCAAGCAAGGATCCGTCAAAAATCCGACGAAAAACCCGATCCCGGCATTACCCAGAAATCTCGGTCGAACCACCCAGAAATCTCGGCCGAGATCCTTGCTTTGCCGACCGAGATTTGCTTCTGCTGAGTTTATTTGTTGGCTAAGGATGAAACGTTTGAAGAGATCTTTGTCAAAGGTTACCGGGACTAGGAAATCAACGCAGCAGGCACCACCGGAGCCGTCGGAACCCTCGAGCTAGTACCCGGACATTCCGGATTCTTGTAAGTCTAAGTACGCTCGACTTATTCGCCTTGATCATCTAGCTCCTAAATATTTGAACCTTACAGAAATTGGAGAATTAGGAATAGGTGATGACATAAGAATGATTAGTGAAACTTGTGGTTGGCATTGTTTGCATGGAAGCCGAACTCCAGATTATCGGGTTCTTAACTGTTGAATTTTTGAGTACGCTTTCCCTTGATGAGAAAAATGGTGAAAGACGTGTGAAATTCCGGGTGATGAACAAGGATTATGAGATGTCTAAAACTGCTTTTGGAGATTTGTTTGATTTCCCTAGGGTTGATGAATACACATTTGATAGAGATTTTGATCAGCGAGCTTTTTGGTATGAAATTGCCAAGCCAATGGGGCCTGGAAGTGAATGGAAGGCAGGGAAGTCCTCGGACAAGTTTATTCTGAACTTGTCTTTGTAGCTCATAGGATTATGAGCGAGATCATGCTACCGAGGAAAGAGACTATGCACCTCATACTTGTAGGTGAACTTTTTGCCTTATGGTGTATTACGCAGGGACGTGCTCCGGACTCTGCTACTCTTATGCTTGACTTCCTTAAAAAGGTTTCCAATAAGAAGAATGGTTTTATTTGTGTGGGTGGGTTGGTCACCCACGTTGCTCGTAGACTTGGTCATGATTTTTCTGACATTGACATGGGTGAAACTTGGCAGCCAGTAGCTATTACCAGAAAACATCTAGCTAACCGGCATCTTTTGATACCCCGAGGGAAGGGAATTTATAGAGTTGCTATGCCTTGGGATGAGCAGCGCGGTGTACTATGGAAGAGCGAGTACACGATTAGGGACCAGAGATGTTGGAGAGATGTCTTAGAGACTTTAGAGGATGCGAGCTCTGATGATGGTGATATAGGGGAGCCCGAGGATGAGGATGTTGCTTGGGATGATGAGGACTTAGAGCCTGCCACTGAGGCAGGTAATTCTGACACTGATATGGGTGATGCAGGTAAACCACCTAGATTGTCCACCGCAGGAGCATCATCATCACATGCTCCTAGGCCCAGCCGCAGAGGCCGTACACTATGGCCCAGCTCGTAGCGGATATGCATGAGATGCAGATGAGTCAGAGGGAATTTTACAAGAGAGTTGAAGACAGATGGGCTGCACAAGATTTGAGGATGACCCAGCAGGATCAGAGGATTGCTGAGCAGGATAGGCGCTATTCTGTCTCGGAGGGGATGTACGGAGACTTATACCGTCATACGTTTGGGCATTTCTATGACCCAAACAACCTCCACTACCCACGTGATCCACCTCCTCCTCCTCCATTCGAGTAGACACGCCGGACGCCTTCTTCATTTTTACATTGTGAGTATTGTTTTTACTTCATATTTATTATTCACATTGGGGACAATGTGAGTTTTAAGTATGGGGTAGGATGCTTGCAATATCTTTTAGCATGTTTCTTTTTTATATGTACTGCATTGAACAATTTCATATTCTTGTCACACGTTTCTTTTATATGTACTGCATTTTTATATGAAAATCCAAAAAAATTAGAAAATTTTAAAAAATTGTGCTTCTAGGATTGATGTGACCTTAATGAGGATATTGTGTATGTTTATTTGGCTATTATGTTTATTTTGAGCTTTAATTGAATTAATGGCAATTATGGGATTTGAATTCCTTGTTTGTAATCTATATGATTTATTTGGATTACCTTGTTTATTTGGATTGATCTTGAAAGGTTGAAGCTATTTGAAAAGTTCTTTTACTTTGCACAAGAATGATTTAGGCAATTCGAATTCTTCTTCTTCTCTATCTTTACCATTTTCAGCACCTCAAACATAAAATTTATTTGCCCTTTATGACCCATCCGGGAATTAGGAAAGTGAAGTTTGAAGGTGTGTGCTTAATTGTGAAAAGTGATTTATGTGCATTATGTGAAGAAGTTGATTGATTTGTGAGATGTGATTTGCAAGCAAGAGCTTTTTATAGGTTTCGTTGGCTATGAAGATGAGTAACTCGACACCATTCACATAATCGGGTGTTTGTGTCTTGCCAAAGTCGGATTGGTTTTAAAAACATTACCTAGAGTTGATTTGGTATGTGCACTTTGGTGTGAGGTACGTGAAGGAAACTGAACACCGAGGTTTCGGCTATTGTGCACCTATGCCTTTCACTCAAAAGAAAAAAATGCATGAAGAGAAGGGATGGATGTTGAGAAAAGAAAGAAAAGAAAAAAAATATGTTATGTTGTCCTCTTTTCCGAATTTCCACCACATTACCTATACACATCCTAGCTTGATCACATTTCTTGGCCTTTTCTTTTGTTAAGTCCTATTGATCTTTGCATTCATGTAATTGACTTCATGGCCTAAATTTGGATTTTTCATGAATTTTAGACATTGGTAGTTTAAATGATGATTTTGGATTCCTTGCAAGGTGTGATTATCCTATATTTTGCCTATCTTACTTGACCTTAATCGATTTATGTCTTTAGCCTTGTGACTACACTCTGAAAGTGATCATGAATAGAAGCACTACAAAAAGAGTTTTTGTTTTTGTTTAGCATAGATGATTCATGCTATCTTGCCTTGAATTTATTATTTGCTTGGGGACAAGCAAAGATAAGTATGGGGTATTTTGATAACATGAATTATCGACCTAGTTTAGTAGAGCATTTAGTTAGTTTTCCCTTTTCCGCATGCATGTTTTAGCCTTAGTTTGTGTTCTTTATACTTGTTTAGTGCAACTTTGCGAGTATAGATGTCTACACACGCTTTTGGTGTCTTTGTAGGTATTTTGGCGTGTTTTGGAGCTAAAACGATGCATTTGAGGATCAAGCCTCGGGATGGACGCTTTGGAGCGATCACGCAGGCACGGGAAAGGAGGAAAAGACGAGCCACGAGCAAACGAGAAGGATTACACGAGATTAGAGCAATCTCGGTCGAGATCCACATGATCTCGGCCGAGTTCCCAGATATCTCGGCCGAGATCCGAGCCATCTTGGCCGAGACTCCATTCCAGAAGTTTCTGTCGGCGAATCTCGGTCCCAATCTCGGCCGAGATTTGTGCCATCTCGGGCGAGATTTCTGAGACTTGACCGAGATCACCGACCGAGATTTCCCTCATGCTGAAACACGAAGCCAATCTCGGTCCCGACATTCCAAAATCTCGGTCGACGACCTAGATTTCCGACCGAGATTCCTGTGCGCCGAAATATTTTGTTCTTTTTGGATCAGTTTTGGCCCGGCCCGTTCTGTGGAAGATTGTTGGGTATAAAAGGGAAGCTCTAAATGATTTCCAGGGTTCCGCTTCATATTATTCTAAGGCTTCTATTGGAGAGTGCCGCTTGCTTCTTCTTCTTCTCCCTTGCTCTACACCATTGTCACCATTGTTGAACTACATTGAGTTTTTAGGAAAGATTCAGGCTTTTAGATTTAATTCAATTCAGATACGCTTCGCGATACTGAGAATTTGTCATTTTGCTGGTTTCATCTTAATAAAGCTGAGTACTTTCTTTATTCTCTCTTTTAGTTCTTATTTTATGAATTCTTCCATTGATTTGATTATTGCTTTTGATATGTTGATTGTTGGCTAGAACCATTGTGGTTCCAAGGTGAATAGGGATTTATTTATACCTGGACTATGATGGAATAGTGTTTAATGCTTGGTTTGAATAGCTTTGAAATCCTAGTGGTTAGTTAGGACTTGAACCTAGTTAGAATCCTTCTACCTAGTAACCTAAGTTGGAGTTGAGACTTACCCGGTGAAACCCCTTCTTAGATACCTTAGAGACTGACCATAGGTAATAGAGGTGAAAATCTCTATTGGGTTGAGTGTGCTTAGATTCCTTCCTAAGTAGGGTAATACCTGAGACTTACCCGGTAATGGTTTATCTTTCCCTTAGTTTGGAATCTGGTTTGTTTAGAATTTCCTACCTCTCTACCTTGAGACTTACCGGTAATAGGTGGTTGGTTTGGAACTAGATAGTCTTGAGACTTACCCGGTAATAGACTGTCAGCCTAGAAACGTTCTTCCCTGAAGCTTGTTAACCATAGATCCTTTGAGAGATGTCCTGAGTCCATGCGTATAAATAATGACCTTGAATCCTTGGAATCCGCGTTCTCTTTTATTGATATACCTTTCGTTCGTTTGTTTACTTAGTTTTCAATCAAATCCGATATTTGATTGCGAACTCTACAAAATCCAAGCGCCTCGTACTCCGCTACACTCTCAGTATCGTATTCCTTCGATCGAATACTTCGCTCTAAAACCGCTATCGGATGCTCCGTAAAAGTATGGTTCGGTCGACCACGGTCTAGTCCTCGTCGTGGTAATAGGCATCGCTCGTGGTACTCTCCTC
>CM008280.1:28979963-29007153 GCA_002319775.1 Fagopyrum tataricum
CTACTCCTAACTTTCAGCCTTGTCCATTAATGATCATATTTAGACAACATTGAATCACTGATGATTTAGTTTGTCCCTAAAAGACTCTGCGTGCGACACAGGAGAGAGTAGAGAGGTTACGTTGGTTGGAGGGCATGTTCTGTCATCTTCACATTAATGCATATATGAACGTGCATTGTGGCAAGAAAGGAAATATTAATTTTGCAGTAGATGGATGAACTGATGGCTTACATGAACGTGGCAAGTAATGTGACACAGAGTTTGGAAGCATTCTCTATATCAGTACGGAGTATATATGAAGGTGAATAACGATTCATGTGCATTAAAGTATGATAATTTTTTTACAGACATTCATGCTGTCGATCATGGCAGCCCCCAACTGTTTACTACTATTATCATTTAATATTTCAGCGCCCCTATGCATTATTGTGCTGAAGTAATCGCATTGATTCAATCAGCAGATGATCTTGGCATATCTTTCTCTGTCAGTACTTCTCTAGCCTCTTTGCTGAACAATGGGATGCAATAGCAACATCCTGATTAAAATTGTTATCACGCTAGTAATTTTTCCGGCTCTTTCAGTTTTGTTTCCTCTTTACGAGATCCTAAGGTTAGCAGCGGGAGCATGGCGGGGTCTTATCTTCTCTGTCGAGAATGTTAAGGGGAAAGTAATTCTAATCACAGGTGCAGCTTCAGGGATAGGAGAGGTGATCGATTAAATAAAGTTGTCTTTGTTTGATTTGTGTGAGGTTAATTTCAATTAAAATTAGATGTTTTATTTATGTTGAAGCAAATTGCATATGAATATGCAAAAAGAGGAGCTCGTTTAGCTCTGGTCGACATCAATGGAGATCGACTTCAGCAAGTTGGCGACAGAGCTCGAAGAATAGGATCTCCCGATGTGATTCTGGTGAATTCAAGTGTATCAAATGCCGAAGAATCGGAGCGATTCGTGAATCAAACAGTGCAACACTTCGGTCAATGTAGGGTTTTGAGATTTCTTGCTTGCTTGATTAATTTTGTTTTGATATCTAGGTTTGACACATGTATATGCAGTGGATCATCTTGTGAACAACGCTGCAATCCTGAAACCATTAGATTTATTCCAGAATGTGACTCAAATCTCGACTCTCCACCCCATTATGGTAATGTTCATGTTATCTTTGATTAATTAGGTTCGGTGCTCAAAAGTCTTTAATTAGTTAATTTTTCAGGAGACAAATTTCTGGGGGTCAGTTTACAGCACTCACTACGCACTACCATACCTGAGACAGAGCAAAGGGAAGATCATAGCAATTGCTTCTTCTGTTGGAATTCTTCCTACACCAAATTCAAGCATCTACAATGTACGTGACAAAGCAAAGCGTTCATCTCTACCATGTATATATGTGTATTCTCTGATGAGTGTGAAATTGCAGGCTAGTAAGGCGGCATTGATAAGCTTATATGAAACGATTCGAGTGGAGATGGGTTCAGAGATCGGGATAACGATAGTGACTCCTGGTTCGATTGACACTCCGATGATAAGGGGTCAATTTCTGTCTATGATGGTAAGTTATGACTGATCGAATGTGAATATGTGTAAAATTGACAGAGGAGAGGATGCTAAATTGCAAACCCTAATCTGCAGGGTATGCTAAGATTGATGCCGTCAACGACGGCGGAAGAATGTGCGAAGGAGATAGTGGAAAGTGGATGCCGTGGGGATGCATACTTGAGAGTGCCGTACTGGATAACACCTGTGCCTATTCTCAAAGCGCTTTATCCTGAGCTCACTTCTTGTCTTATTCGATTCTGTTTCCTCAACAAGGAAACTCTCGCGACTAAACCCCATTTCAGAGTTGAAGACCGTTCTGACGAAGACTGTATTTCTGTTGGTTGTCTTCAACCTATTTTTAGTAAACTATCTACAACACTCAACAATCTTGCTTCATAATTACTATTATATACACATAAATATAATAAGCTAATCGTTTTAAGTTACGAAGTTATAATTTTAACTCTTTAGTATTTTCTTCATTTATATTTATTTGATCGCCTTCTTCAACAATCTCATTTTTTACCTTCGTCTTCTATTTTATCCTACAATAAATTCGTTTCACCGAACGAATTCATAATTATATGAATGGACTTTGTAGTTGAATAAATCTAATTATTTTAAACAATAATATTTATTAATTTGTTTCCAAACTTTAATATGTTAAAATTTATTTTACTTTTTACACAATCAAGTTTTGAACATATTAGACATAAAATTGAACAAATTAACTTGATATTTTTTATAATACTTTGAGAACTAATATTTATTAATCTATTCTCAACTTTAATATGAAAAGGTTTTCTAAACGTTTTACAAAATCAATCCAAGTTTTGAACATATAGTTGAACATCTTAACTTTATAGTTGAACTTGAACGTATTGAACTTTATAGTTAAACAAATCGACTTTGTAGCGAACAAACCACCTTATTATGACTATATTGAACACTAATACTTATTAAATTGTTCACAACTTCATATATAAAAGTTTATTATTACATCTCACAACATCAAGTTTAAACAAATTGATATATAGTTGAGGAAATGTATTTTGTATTTGAACAAAGTGATTTTTGAATCAAACAAACTAAATTATTTAAATTATTTTGAATACTAATAGTTATTAATATGTTCCGAGTTTTATATGCTAAAGTTTATTTTTTATTTCACGAAATTAAGATATGAACAAATTGGTCATATAATTGAAAAAATTGACTTTGTAATTTTGTAATTTTTATTTTTATAAAAGGGGGAGGATCGGTGCCTCCTCCGCGCATCTAAATGTGTTTCTATTTCATAGAAAAAAGGTTAAGTAGTCAGCAACGGGGATAGTCCGACCCCTACATCAGCATTTAAAGTATCTTTAATACCCTCGGGAGGGTCACACAATACATAAAACCAATGTCAAAGCTGAGAGCGTAATTTACAAGGAAATCGATGCATAATTAGTTTCTCTAAAAATATGTCGAGGTTAGATAATCCAATCTCTACGCAATAAGTCTTGACACCTATGAACAAAGCGGGTGACACCGGAGATATTCTTATTGATGAATTGACTTTGTAATTGAACACACTAGTTTTATTTTTCTTATTTTGAATATCAGTATTTATTAATTTGTTTCCAACTTCATATGCTAAATTTTATTTTATTTTTTTTTTTCTACAAAAAAAGTTTTGAATAAACTAGACATATATTGAACAAATTGGACATATATATAGTTGAACAAATTCACAATTTAGTTGAACAAATTAACTTTCAAACAACACATTTGCTCTTCTCTGTCGAGAATAAAAAAAAAATATAGTCGATGACTTCTTCCTTGTAGGTCTTTGGTCGATTATGGTCGAAATATTGTGTCGGTTGCAAGTAGATTATGGTGTTTTCATATTTTAGAGTGTTTTTGAAACTTTACGGGTTGTTATTTGAGAACTATGTTTTAGAAACGTATTGTGTGAATGGTGATTCGATTTCGCTATATTTTTATCGATTATAATTAAAAGATTTGTATATTGAAGCGTCACTCGATCCAACCATCGATTTTGCTTCAGTTTTTATAGATTGTAATTAAAAGATTTGTATATTGAAGTGTCACTCAATCTAACCATCGATTTGCTTCGATTTGTTTTTCTTCTTTGACGGTGTTAAGTATCACTGTTATTCGTTAAGGGCACATTCGGCAAGCACGTTTTATTTTAAGCTAGATAATTTTGGAGATTATGACCAAAATTTTAATCCGGTTTTACTTGAATTATCGATTATTTAAAAAATTATTTGAAATAATAATTTTCAAAATAATATGAAAAAACTGCTGAAAGGACCCCTAAATCTCATTTAATAAGAGCAGTCAATTACAATCCTTAATTTACCTGATCTAATGACTATTATTCCTTTCTAATTTTAATCCTAAATCATTTTTCACATGAAAAAACTACTGAACGAACGTTCTATATTAATGAATCACTAGTGTATTATCCGTGCATTGCACGAGATTCGATAAATTTATCTTTTTAAAATATTTCATTAAGTTTTTATGCATAAAATATTATATTGTCTTAACGTAAAATAAAATAGTTAGATATTATATTTATAATAATTATATATACATTTGAATATATATATATATATAATAATATTATAACCAATTAAATAGTGTATATAGGAAATTTATTTTGTAATATGATTTATTAATTTCTAAGTAATATTTCGGGTCTATATACATATAGTAATATTTGGAAATCAACTAAGTTTTATTGTGATTAACTTTATTAGTTATATAATTGGTCCAATTGGTTGACTCAATTCTAACACAACAAAATAATAAAATATTAAAGTAAATAATACTCATTTTGTAACCCATTTTGATGAAATAATGTGAGTATAAGAGTAGAAAATAATTTATTTATAAACAAAAAAGTATTTATTAAACATTAAGATATTGTTTAAATTAATTAGGTAAGTATGATTTATGGATGAGGAATTATAAATTATAAATTCAAAATTGTTGTTATATTTTTCTTGAAGTAAAAAAGAAATCAAATGTAAATAATTTTATGCAATTGATTGACTCAATTTTTTTTTTTATCAGAATCAAATATATAAGATTCTAAAATTTAAGATCTGATAAATCTTCATTGTCGGTTAGCATTAATTTCTTTTTAATAATCAACAAAATATATAGGATAAAAAAACTTAATTAAAATTTTTGAAGGCAGGTTAAATGCTGAAATAACACGTGGCATGTATCAATTTTCTGCGTGACACGTTCCTCTAATATATATATATAAGATAATAAGTGTTCATAAATAAAGAAGAAATATTGGATCAAAGGTTGGAGATTTAATATCAATAAATAGAAAACATAATTTAGGCAATAAAAAATAACGCTATTATTTTAATTAACGTATGTTTTTCGACCATTGACAGGCCATGAAGCTTGTTGGTGCATCATCTTGTTCGTGTTTACACTAGTGTGCTCGTGCTCACGCTCATGCTAACGCTCATGCTAACGCTCGTGCGCTGCTCACGATGTACTCACACTCGTGCTCACGTTCGCGCTAACGCTAATGCTTGCACTCCGCTCACGTTCGCGCTAACACTAACGCTTGCACTCCGCTCACATTCATGCTTATACTCGCTACGCTCTGCTCTCGCTCGTGCTTACAGTCGCTACGCTCGTGCTATCACGCTAGCGCCCCACTCACGCTCGTGCTTGTTAGAGTAAGATTAGACTTAAATTTTGAAATGAGACAATAATGTTAATAACAAATTTGATTAGGCTTAAATTTTACGTTAACGGTTCTTTTTTTTTTTTTTTTTGGTTTCAAAATTTAAATCTAATTTTATCATAATCTAATATTATTCTAATAAGCACGAACGTGAGCAATTTTCCAGCATGCTGGCTAGTTGTCCTAACTTAAGTCAACGGTGTAGAAGCCCGTACTGTATTGGTCCGATTTACATTATATTAATAGCCAAATACAGGTTGAAAATTGAAATACGTGTCCTTTGACCAACTGAGCTAAATTGCACCAAAGCCATTTAGTCCTAACCACAAGTTTGAAGATGAAGCCGGAGTATAAGAGGTTATAACCCTAATTGCCTGTTCATTCACTTACTGCCGCTTGCCACAAACCCTGGTTGCATTGATTCAACCAGCAGATGATCTTGACATTTATCTTTCTCTGTCACTACTTTCTAGCCTGTTTGCTGAACAATGGGACGCATCAGCAACATCCTGATTAAAATTGTTATCACGCTACTTATTTTTTCGAAATCCTAAAGTTAGCTGCGGTAACATGGCGCGGTTTTATCTTCTCCGTCGAGAACGTCAGGGGAAAAGTAGTTCTTATCACGGGTGCAGCTTCAGGGATAGGAGAGGTGATTAGCTAATGTTGTCTTCGTTTGATTTATGTGAGGCTAATTTCACCTGAAATTAGCTATGTTGAAGCAAATTGCATATGAATATGCAAAAAGAGGAGCCCGTTTAGCTCTGGTCGACATCAATGGAGATCGACTGCAGCAAGTTAGTGACAGGGCTAGAAGAATAGGATCTCCCGATGTGATTCTGGTGAATTCAAGCGTCTCAAATGCCGAAGAATTGGAGCGATTCGTGAATCAAACAGTGCAACACTTCGGTCGATGTAGGGTTTTGAGATTTCTTGCTTGATTAGATTTGTTTTGATATCTATTTTTGACATTTGTATCTGCAGTGGATCATCTTGTGAACAATGCTGCTATCCTGAAACCATTGGTTTATTCGAGAATGTGACTCAAATCTCTACTCTCCATCCCATTATGGTAATGTTTTCCTAACTGATTTCATTTTTACTTTTGATTAATTAGGTTCGGTGCTCAAAAGTCCTTCACTAATTGATCCTGTGAATGCAAATTTTTTAGAATACAAATTTCTGGGGGTCAGTTTACAGTACTCATACGCACTTCCATACCTGAGGCAGAGCAAAGGGAAGATCTTAGCTATTTCTTCTTCTATTGGATTTCTTCCTATGCCAAATTCAAGCTTCTAAAATGTAAGGGAAAAAGCAAGTGTTCATCTCTACCATTTATGTGTATACTCTGATGAGTGTGCAATTGCAGGCTAGTAAGGCGGCATTGATAAGCTTATATGAAACGATTCGAGTGGAGATGGGTTCAGAGATCGGGATAACGATAGTGACTCCAATGATGAGTGGTCAATATCTGTCTATGATGGTAAGATAGCCAGAAGGGTTGTATGACTGATCGAATGTGAATATGAGTAACAGAGCAGAGGATGCTAAATTGCTAATCTAATATGCAGGGTATGCTAAAGCGATGCCGTTAATGTCGGCGGAAGAATGTGCAAAGGAGATAGTAGAAAGTGGATGCCGTGGGGACGCATACTTGAGGGTGCCATACTGGATAGCTACTGTGCCTCTTTTAAAGCCCTTTCACAGTTGAAGATCGGTCTGGCGATGACTGCATTTCTGTTGCTTGTCTTCAACCTATTTTTAGTAAAACCATCTACAACACTCAACTAATAAACAAAACAAACAAAGGTTTCATTCTATCGACATTCAATACAGACGCCATCTTCATGGCCAGCTTCGGCGGCGTGGTGCCCTCTTTGCCAGATGTGTGGAATGGGATGATATAGTAGAAAAAGACCCCTAAATGGATGACTCTATACTCTTCGACTATGCTTTAATATTACTTTTGACTTCCTTAATGCATTGAGTTGTATGTATAAAGACGTGTTACTAAATTTCATAACATGACATTGTGAGGATTATTTACTTTATATACATTTTTTTTATTGAGTGATTTTCACTATTTTTTTCATTCTTTAGAACTTATTATAAACTCTCTTTCCAAATTATATGTTTATTATTTTTTTATTTATAAATATAATTTAGACATGTATTTGTTTAGCTTATTATTCCGTTCCTACCTTTTTTTTCATCTTAATTAACCTTTTCTGGTTTGGTTGATCGACCCACTCAACAAAAATTGCTTATCCATGTTGTTAGCCTCACCATTCGGGAATTAAAAGGAGAAACCATGCAAACTGTGATGAAGAAAAAGTCCAAGGAGTTGTCACTGAAAGGTACTAAGTGATGTTATTGTATAAAGTTCACTATGGTGTTATGCATAACCGAATAAGAAGAAAACTAAATATTATATTTACAAACCGAATAAGAAGAAAACTAAATATTATATTTACAATTATGCACCACTTTAAGCTGGCTCTGGAAAGACATTGATTTACAAAGCATGAAGTGATAAAATGAAGAATGTAACGAGTAATAACGAGTTTAAGTGTGAAGATATCGGGCTACTACAAAAACAGACTTTATCGTATCGACCAAATGGAGTAATCGACTCAATTAATGACGAACGATCGATCCGACTGGGTACATGTATCGAGTCGATCGAGCGCTTTGATACTTCTTAGTTCTTGGATATCTAGCATCACGGAGTGAAAATAACTCCTTAACTTTTTACTCATTACCCTTGACCACATTACACTATTACAGCATTATCAAAGACCTCTCGATTAATATTACAATTAGATTACATAGAATGAAGATTAAGGATGCTTTGGTAATATTATATTTGAATCTTTGTATATGTGTTGAATTTTAGTGATTATTGGATATGTCTAACCATGCGTGAGAAAATTATACACATGGCCTTTTGAGAAGTCTTGAAATTTTTAATGCTTTAACTTTTACATATGACCATAATATGCATGATGATGATAATGGTCTTGAAAATTATGCATTTCTAGCTGAGACATGTTTATTGTTCTTACAGAGATGTCTTCGGATCTTACTTGAAGACAAGGTTTAATTATGTGGTATTTGATAAGATTCAATTTTAGTATGTTTTCACCCTCATTCTTATCCATCACTTAAACATATAGGTTGGAATATCATCATATTATAATATATTTAATTTATTTTATTACTCGTGCTTTCATGATATTGCAAGCATTATTATCCTGAAGTTATCCTTAGAAGAATGCCTATAACAAGTTAAGGTTCTTGATGCGATGGTAGCCCATGTCAAATATTGAATTGAAAGATCTATCTTTTTTTCCCTTTCCCTTTTATCCCTTAACGATAATGTTAGTTGGAAGATATAGTTTAGACTTTTTAGATTTTATTTCTTTGAAAAAAAAAAGTTTGATTAGAAATAGGCTCAAACCCTAGTGGAGTAATTAGCTTCTCCCCATTATTCAACCATTAGTTTGGGCATCCCGTTTTTCATTCAAAAATCCGTCGGCACGCTTTGCATAGAATTCAATCGACAAAATCCTTACCCTAGGTCGGCTCGATCGACATTATTCACCATTGATTAACAGTAAAACTTTTGTAAGTTATACATACACTAGTACAAATCTCAAGTCTCTAGGGACTTTTTTTGCATTACGGTAGGGACTTTTTTAAGTCCCCTAATACCTTTGGCCGAGAGCTTTCTCTCAGGAGATTATTTCGAAGTCCCGAGAAACCAAAAACACTCTAGGGACTTTTTATAAAAAGTCCCTAGAGATGTCTCTCGGAACTTTTTAAAAACAGTCCTTAGAGATGTCTTTCGGGACTTTTAAAATAAAGTCACTAGAGTTGTCTCTCGAGACCTTATACTAAAAGTCCCTAGAGATGTCTCTAAGGACTTTTTAAAAACACATATTTCGATTTTTTCAAATGTCGTAAGCTATTTATATTTTCTAATTACACATATTTATAGTGGCTTGTTTCCTGCCAAAATTTAGCAACAAAAAAGTTTTTCAGACTTGTTGGTCGTTGTTAGATTCAACATCACATACACTTACGATAACAATGAAATGCACTATTTCGATTTTTTCAAGATTCAACAACACATATACTCAAATATTGTTTCATCATATATGGTTAAAACGTACAAAATATCTAATATATAGAAACAAAATAGTCATATGTTTTTTCAACCTTCTAAGTTCTAACTTGTTGTAGGGTGAAACTCTACTGTTGTGTGTCCAAACAATGTAGCCCTTCCTCTCGTAACTCATCAACATCAAAGGTAGTTCTTCGTTATAGGTGTCAAGTGAAGTGTACTTTTGATTCATCAACATCAAAATTTTCCTATAATAAGAAAATGATGTATAAAAAGGTAAGTGTAGTCAAAACATTATACTTTATAAGACAGATGCCTATTAGAAATAAAGACAGAAATTTTTTTAAAGGAATGTGTAATTACCATAACTGCATGACAAATTAAGCTTTTGACATCTTCTGGACCAACTTTTCAATTGGAGATAGAAATAGGGACACGTACTCGAGTATGGTATCCACTTCACCTGAATCTTTCTCCCATTTCTTGTCAACCTATCTACCTTTGTCATGATAAAGGCACCTTTTCGGTGCTTTTGTATATGAGTAACCTCATCATAATGTCTTGAACTAGATTGACTAGCCATTTGTATGCAAGAAAATCAGCAAACAAGTTCAAAAATCAGCAAAGAAGTCCAAAAATCAGCAGACAAATGCATTACTAAAAATCAGCAAACAAGTACAAAAATCAGCCGTACATAATCAGCAAGTAAGCAAGTCCAAAAATCAGCAAGCAAATGCATTACTAAAAATCAGCAATCAAGTCCAAAAATCAACCATACAAAATCAGCAAACAAGAAAGTCCAAAAATCGCAAACAAGTCCAAAAATCAGCAAGCAAACGCATTACTAAAAATTAACAAACAAGTACAAAAATCAGCCATACAAAATCAGCAAGCAAGCAAGTCCAAAAATCAGCAAGCAAATGATTTACTAAAAATCAGCAAACAAGTCCAAAAATCAGCAAGCAAATGCATTACTAAAAATCAGCAAACAAGTACAAAAATCATCCATACAAAATCAGCAAGCAAGGAAGTCCAAAAATCAGCAAACAAGTCCAAAAATCAACCTTACAAAATCAGCAAGTAAGCAAGTCCAAAAATCAGCAAATAAGTCCAAAAATCAGCAAGCAAATACATTACTAAAAATCAGCAAACAAGTCCAAAAATCAACAAACAGTATAGTGATCAACCATACAAAATTAGCAAGCAACTAAAAAACCATAAAAACCAACAAGCTATAAAATCAACACAGTTTTGTAACTTGTAAAATATTTGGACGATTGACGTAACATATAGTATATGGATAGATCAAACATGGGGACACCTAACCTTTTGTAGCTTCAATCTTGCTGATGCGTGACGAAACGTTCTGCAAGTCTTTCAGAGTTTTGTAACCTGTAAAATCATGCGAAATCGACATACAAAAAGGTTAAAGAATTGCCTAGTATCTTTTTTTTTTTAATCAATTGGATGCCTAGTATCTAGTTATACCACGCATGCATTAATTTCCATTCAGTTAAATCAAAATGAATGTTGAATTGTAGTAAATACTTATACAGTAACATGTTGTAATCTACAAAAAATGAACTTATATATGTGTGCTTGGATGCGTATATATATAGGTGGATATATGGGTATGTGAAATTGTGTAATTTTGATATCATTTAGTTATATTATAGAAAAGACATGGATCCAACAAATTGAATATGGCATAACATTTAGTTTGTAGAATAATAAGGAATATATAATTCAAAGTCAATTATAAGCATCTTGTAAATTTATTAATAGGATACATTATGTAAGAATTATGTGTAGCAAAGAGAATAAGATCTTGATCAAATTTACTTGAATTATTGTACATTCATCAAATTTACTTCAATTAGCGTACACTGCTCAATAGACATTAGACAACCTTCTTCCTTTGAGTATAACAACAAACTAAACTAAAAATAGAGGCACATGTGGTGCAAGGTAAGCGTGATTTCTTTTCTATACGCATTATACACAAATGAATGTGAACATGGACACTGAAAATTAGAGATATTTTAAATACAATTGAAGTGAAAAACCTACTGCAAACAAGTGTTTTGTAAATGAAATTAAGAGCTATTGTAAATGAAATTAAGAGCTATTTTGTCTCACTGTGATCGTGAAGGGAAGATTCTCAGTTTCAATTAGCTATTGTTGAGTCTGGTTAACTCAATCAAAGAGGCTCTATATTAGACTAACCTGGAGGTGCGCGACTTTAGCCAGGAGGAGGGAGATGGTGAATCAATTGGTGTGACGATACTCAGCTTTCAACCATAAACAAGAAGATGAGATGTAGATTGTGCTCAATCCGTTCTAGCCATAATCGATACTCAGCTCTCAGTAATTTTTGGGGGAGACGATTAATAAGAATCGAGTATCGCGCGAGATAGCAGTCGGCCGGGGAAAGGAAATTAGGGTATGATTTTGTTTCTAGGGTTTTTTACAATTTAACTTCGAGAGATATTTTCACGATTTGTTTTGAATATATTTTTATTGGTGAATTAAGGCGCGGCAATTTACTTTAGCAATTTCTCGGGACTTTTTCAAATAAATCCCAATAGCGTTTAAGACGTTCTAGTGACTTAAAAAAAAAACTCCCGGAGCTTAGGTTTTTTTTTTATATATATAAGTTAATATTCCTTTTACGGGATCTTTTTTACGAAGTCCCGAGAGTCTTATTTTTTTACGGGACTTTTTTTAACACCCGAGAAAATAAAAGTCCCTAGAGACTTAATATTTGTACTAGTGATAATTTTGATTACTAATATTTAACACATATTATCAATATACTAAAAATATATATAATATATTTTAAAATACCCCTGCACAACACGGATCCTAAACTAGTTGATTAAAGAAGTATAAATTTTGTAAGTTATGTGATACGGGGTTAGCCGTGAGGTTGCCCGATCTTTCAACACCAAGAACGTAAGATAGAGAGATGATGGTTGAGACGTGGAGATGGTCGAAAAACGTGGAGATGATGGCTGAATGATCCGATGATTGGGGATGGATCGTTGCTGGATAGACTGGTTGAATTCCTAGAAGGACTTCTTCCACTATAATCGAATGCTTAAGAGAGAGCGATTGTTCTCAAAAACACAAGAAGTCGCTTGAAGATCAAAGAGATTCCAATCTTAGAATCGGCACCAAGATGGACGGCTCTCTGACGGCTCCAAACCAGGGTTTTGGACGCGAATCCACTCGTCCAGGGTTTGAATAAGAATTCACCTATTCGTTCTCGAATCAACGAGAGAAGTAAATATTCAAAATGTATATTCAAAATCAGATGTTCCAAACCAGACGTCTAACATGTCTTATATAGGCTATGTGGGACGTCTAACATGAGTCCTACGGGCCTTGGGCTGGATCTAATATCGAGCCCAAGCTAATTAAAAGAAATGAATAAAATGCGAAAAAATAAGATCAAATCTTTAAGAGATAAGATCTTCTACGAAAAGAATATGATCATATCTTTAAGAGATAAGATCATCCTGAAAATAAAATAACAAATTAAAGGGCTGAAAATTAAACAAGTCTAAAACCCAAAACAATAAAATAAAGCAAGCCCGATATTAAAAATAGTCCAAATATGGGCTGAAAACTAAACAAGAAACAGGGCCTAATTTAACCACTTAAATTAGCCCGAAATCTCCTTCCTTCAAAGGCAGCCCGACGCACTTCTTCTTCACGTGAATCTCGTGGACTTCTTGCTCTCTTCACGTCACAGTTGTCCTTCACGTCATGGCCGCTCTCTTCACTTGTTCCTTTCTCTCCTAGCTCGTGGTCTCTAGCAATCCGTCTCTTCTTGACTGGTCTCGTCATCCGGGGTGTTGAGGTTAAGCTTCCAGATGCTCCTGCGTCATTCTCCCTTTCTTGGAAAGGATTCGACCTCAAATCCGCGAAGATTGGGCTTGATCCCTGTGACAATGGCAGTCCTGGTCGAATTGAATCCAGCCGTGGCTTCTGAATTGGTCTATTCCTTCCGAAGGTGCCAACACGAATTGCTAAGTCGCAGCTACCGTTCGGGTAAGGGGTGAAACTAACACCTAGTAACCTCAATGCCTTATCTCGAAGAGATGAGAACATTTCCCTGCGACGAATACTATGATCATAGGGTGTGGGAATGAGGTCTAGAAGATCAACCTGCACAATGGTCTTTAAGCGAATGTCCTCAAAGAGAGTGACAATACTCAAAGAAGAGTATGGAGGAGCTATGTTTCTCCAGTTGTAGACCGCTATCAACTCGTGTATGTCCTTGAGAGATCCTATGAGATTCTCCAACATATCTATCTCGAATGTAGAGGATAAGAACTCCTTGCAAATAAAACTGAAAACAGGACATGAGAATGGATCTGCACGTGGTGGTCCTGTCCTTTCTACTCTCCGGGTCATCAAGGTTTTTTTCTTAGCATTATCCTCTTTGCTCTTCTTCTTCTCATAGTACTCAGTGACCTCCGTGGGTGTCATGGGCTTGAGTATGCAATCCTTGCCCTGAAAGGTAAAACAAAAATGATTTGTCTTCCCTTTATGCGTGACATCTCGATCGTATTCCCAAGGTCGCCCAAGTAGGATGTGGCATGCGTGCATAGGGGCGATGTCACATAGCATTGTGTCCTCATACGTTCCAATCTTGAACGTGATGTTGGCCTGCTTGTCGATCCTGATTTCTCCATAATTGTTCATCCAACCCAGCTTATAAGGGCGTGGGTGCTGAAAGGTTCCTAGCTGCAACTTTTCAACAACTTCATTACTCACCAAGTTGTTGCAGCTTCCACTATCAATGATCATGTTGCATACTCTTCCCTGGACCAAACATCTCGTATGAAACAAATTCTCCCTTTGATTGTCTTCATTCTTAGAAGGTAAGATGCTCAAAGCTCTTCTAATGATAAAGCAATCAAATAACTCAGCAGTTAAGGGGTGAGGAGAGCAAACATAACTCGTCATTTCAGCTCCCTGTAGGCCGTGAGATGTAGGAGTAATCTCGGCCTCCCTTGTATATACTAGTGAAACGGACCGCGCTTCTCAACCGATCCGGAAGCATCCGGAACGTTCGGGACGCTCGTAGAAGTCTCCGGACATGGCCGGAAGACCCTAGAGAATTGAAATGTGGAACCATCTAGGCATGGCTAGAGCCTTGCGGAATATTCTAGATAAGTAGAGAAACTTGTAAGGAGTCCTAGCCAAGAAGGATCCGGATTGTCCAAGACTTGTCCAAATCCGGAACCTTCCTAGGAGGGGTGGCCTTGGGATATAAATAGGGAGTGCCACCCCCTCATTTGGACCATCCAAGTTCTAAGCTCTCATCCAAGCATTGTAAAGCTCTCTTATAATACAAAGCTTTCTTTCCCACACACAAAGCCTTCAAAGTTCTCTTAGCCATCAATCTTAAGTTCTTTCGTTGGCAACATCGGGAATAGGCTGATCTTATCACGACAAGGGTTCGAGACAAGCTAAGAGCCGCACGGTTTGGAGTTAGGGAAAACTCAGCCCGTGACAAGTGGTATCAGAGCCAACAACGTTCCCAAGGGAGGTTTCGATGGATAGCCAAGGAGGTGTGTCGGAAGTCGTTGACGTGAGCAAGAAAGGTAAGAAGGCCGCAAGGGATGCATCAAGGGACGTGGTGTCAAGCACGGAGGCTAGGCTGGAGAATGTCGAGTTGGCCGTGGGCGAGATGCGGGACTCCATCTTCGACGCCAACAAGCGGGTTGATGACGTCGAATCCACGATGGACTCCTCTATTGAGGAACTCAAGGGGGAGTTCCAAGGGGCCATGAACGTGTCTCACAAGACCCTTGCCGTAGAACATGAAGTTCTCAGGGCCAAGTTTGAGGCGCTGACCGACAAGCTGGAGACGGTCATAAGGGAGTTGGCGGCATGCAAGACAGCTATGACGGTTGGCCTTGTCGGAGTTGCCCCACTGCAGAAAGTGAACGCACCTAAACCAACGACGTTCAAGGGAAGTCGTTCCGCCAAAGACGTAGAAAACTTCTTGTGGGGCATGGAACAATACTTCCGTGTCACGGGGATCGCGGACGAGGAAAAGAAGGTAAGTACGGCTTCTCTATATCTCGGTGATATAGCTTTATTATGGTGGCGTAGAAGGACCTGCGAGAGGACCGGAGGGACCCCAATCACCACCTGGGCCGAGTTCTCTGCAGAGCTCAAGAAACAATTCTACCCCATCTATGCCGACGACGAAGCCCGGGTCAAGCTTCGCAGGCTCACTCAAAGAGGGACCGCCTGAGAGTACGTGAAGGAGTTCTCGGAGTTAATGTTGCAGATATCAGACATGAACGAGAAGGAAGACTTCTTCCAATTCATGGACGGTCTTAAGCCTTGGGTAAGACAAGAGCTTCACCGACAGAAGGTTCAGACCCTTACCGAGGCCATGACAGAGGCGGACTCCCTCATTGAATTCAAAAGCCAAGACCGAAGTAACTTCTCCCGTGACAAAGGAAAAAGTGGGGGAGACCAAGGACGGGGAAGGCCACCAAGACGGGAAAATAACGAGTCATCCAAGGATTCATCCAAGGACTCGTCCAAGCCAAAAGACAAGGAGCGGTACACAAGGACCGACAAGGGCAAGAGACCAACCGAGAGGCAACCCTTGAGTTGCTTCCTATGCGGGGAGAAACACTTGATGCGCGACTGCCCTTCATGGAACAAGTTGAGCGCCATCATAACACGGGAAGACCCGCCCGAGGACGAAAAGCTGTGACTTGGGGCCATGATGCTTAGCTCCATCAAGACTAAGCGGTTCACCAACAAAAGGGGACTTATGTTCGTAGACGCCATGGTAGGCGGCACTAAAGTAAGCTCGTTGGTGGACACCGGGATATTCATGTCCGAGGAAACATCAAAGAAGTTGGGGCTCCAGGTCACCAAGAGTCATGGATGGATCAAGACAGTGAACTCCAAGGAGGTCCCGACGCTCGGGGTAGCACAAGGAGTAGAGTTATCATTGGGATATTGGTCGGGCAAGGCCACGATTGAGGTAATCCCTCTAGACGACTACGACTTAGTCATTGGCTTAGCATTCCTCGATCGTATCAATGCTCTCCTTGTGCCATTTGCCAATTATATATGCATCTTGGACCCCCATCACCGCTGCATCGTGCCGGTATATCGTGAAAAGGGGCCAAGTGCCAAGGTTGTCTCGGAAATTCAACTTGCCAAGGGAGTAAAGCGGGAGGAACCAACATTCTTGGCAACTCTCAAATTGGGCGAGACACCATCTGGGGAAGACCCGACACCGGCTCAAGTCTGCCAAGTCTTGGAAGACTTCAAGGACGTTATGCCACCCGAGCTTCCGAAGAAGCTCCCACCTAAGAGGGAGGTGGACCACAAGATAGAGCTCGTATCCGACGCTCGACCCCTTGCACGAGCACCATATCGCATGTCTCCGCCAGAGCTAGAGGAGCTAAGGAGACAACTTAAGGAATTATTGGAAGTCGGTTACATCAGACAGTCCAAGGCAGCTTATGGAGCACCCGTGTTATTCCAGCGAAAACATGATGGAAGCCTACGCATGTGCATCGACTAACGGGCGCTCAATAAGCTGACTATCAAGAACAAGTACCCGATCCCACTCATCGCTGATCTATTTGATAGGCTTGGAGAGGCTCGGTGGTTCACCAAGCTTGACTTAAGATCGGGATACTACCAAGTCAGGATCGCGGAAGGAGATGAGGAGAAACCGCGTGTGTCATGAGATATGGGTCATACGAGTTCTTAGTCATGCCCTTCGGCTTAACAAACGCACCGGCGACATTTTGTACTCTCATGAACAAGGTACTCCAAACCTTCCTTGATCACTTTGTCGTAGTTTACTTGGACGACATTGTTATCTATAGCCGCACATTGGAGGAGCACGTGGAACACCTACGGCAAGTCTTCCAAGTACTACGTGAGCACGAGCTTTATGTCAAGAGGGAAAAATGCTCGTTCGCTCAACAAGAGGTGCCATTCCTGCGACACATAGTCGGCAAGGGACGCATACGGATGGACTCCGCTAAGGTCAAAGCAATCAGAGATTGGGAACCGCCGACTAAGGTAACCGAGCTTCTCTCTTTCTTAGGGCTAGCCAACTATTTTCGCCGCTTCATCTATCGGTATTCGCACATCACGACACCCTTGACAAACATGCTCAAGAAGGGGATATCTTGGGCTGGAGCAAGGAGAGTCAAGAGGCGTTCGATCAGCTTAAGAAGGCGATGACTGAAGAGCCCATGCTAGCCCTACCCGACTATGGGAAGCCGTTCGAGATACACACAGACGCATCAGACTATGCCATAGGGGGAGTTCTGATGCAAGAGGGACATCCGATAGCTTTTGAGAGCCGAAAGCTTAATGACACCGAGCGGCGCTACACAGTACAAGAGAAGGAGATGACGACCATCGTCCATTGCCTAAGGACTTGGCGTCATTATTTCCTAGGGTCCAAATTCGTGGTCAAGACGGACAATGTGGCCACGAGCTACTTCCAAAACCAGAAGAAGCTAACGCCTAAGCAAGCCAGGTGGCAAGACTTTCTTGCCGAGTTCGACTACGAGTTGGAATACAAGCCGGGCAAAACCAACCTAGTCGCCGACGCTCTTAGTCGTAAAGCGGAGTTAGCTGCCATCAGTCGACCGATAGGGACTTTGGAAGACCGCATCAAGGAGGGCCTTGATCATGATCCAACTGCCAAGAACCTAAGGGAATACGTCAAGGAGGGCAAGACAAGACGATTTTGGGTCGAACGGGACTTGATCTTCACCAAGGGCCAACGGTTATATGTGCCCCACTTTGGAGGATTAAGACGCGAAGTCATCAAAGATTTCCATGACTCCAAGTGGGCCGGACACCCAGACATGCATCGTACCTTAGCTCTTGTAGAAGAAAAATATTATTGGCCGCAAATGAGGGACGACGTCGAGATATACGTCAAGACTTGTCTTGTTTGCCAACAAGACAAGGTTGAGCAACGACAACCTGCGGGACTCTTGGAACCTATGCCAATACCGGACCATCCTTGGCAAAGCGTTAGCATGGACTTCATAGTTGGTCTACCCAAGACGGACATATTCGGGAGTATCATGGTGGTGGTAGACCGACTCTCAAAGTACGCAACCTTCATACCGGCAACAAATGAATGCCCCGCAGAAGAGGCGGCCAGGTTGTTTATGAAGAACGTGGTCAAGTACTGGGGCTTGCCACAATCCATCATCATAGTTCGAGATGGAAGGTTCACGGGGAGATTTTGGACGGAGTTGTTCAAGATGCCTCGGGTCAGACTTGAAGTTCACTACCGCCTTCCATCCTCAGACGGACGGACAAACCGAGAGGGCTAACTGTTTGCTCGATATCTACCTTCGGCACTATGTCAGCGCATCACAAAAAGATTGGCCGAGGTTATTGGACGTCGCTCAGTTCTCATACAATTTACAAAGGAGCGAGTCTACGGGAACGAGTCCGTTCGAGATTTATCATGGGCTTCCAACCAAAGTACGCCAAGTACTATCGCAACGAGCTACACCTGGACCCGACACCAGCGGCGTACAAATTTGCCAAGAGTTGGCAAGAGGAGTTGGATTTGACACAGGCTTGCCTTGTCAAAGCCAACAAGAGGAAAAAGAAATGGGCTGACCAACACAGGAGGGACATTGAGTATCAAGTTGGGGACTTAGTCATGGTCAAGCTCCACTTCATCATGCGGCACACCGGGCTACACAAGGCATTGATACGGCGGTACGAGGTGCCCTTTTAGAGTTCTTAAGAGAATCGGCGCGTACCGCCTACAGCTCGAGTTGCCATCCAAATTCAAGATACACCCCGTCTTCCATGTGAGTATGCTCAAGCCTTACCACCAATGGAAGACCCAACTCGGGGAGACGCTCAAAGGGCGCCTATGGGAGTTCGGAATTCTTTCGACAAGGAAATCGAGGAGATCATTGTCAGATCGGGTCGTCCGCGAGAAGTATCGGCGTCCAAGGCTCGAATATCTTAGTGCGATGGAAGGGACTTCCTGAGGCAGAGATGACGTGGGAACCGGCCGAGTCCTTGTGACAATTCAAGGACAAGATCGAGACATACGAGGCCAACGCGACGAGGACGTCGCGGGATTCAGTGGGGAAGGATGACACGGACCGTGCTTCTCAACCGATCCGGAAGCATTCGGAACGTTCGGGACGCTCGTAGAAGTCTCCGGACATGGCCGGAAGACCCTAGAGAAATGTGGAACCATCTAGGCATGGCTAGAGCCTTGCGGAATATTCTAGATAAGTAGAGAAACTTGTAAGGAGTCCTAGCCAAGAAGGATCCTGGATTGTCCAAGACTTGTCCAAATCCGGAACCTTCCTAGGAGGGGTGGCCTTGGGCTATAAATAGGGAGTGTCACCCCCCTCATTTGGACCATCCCAAGTTTCCAAGCTCTCATCCAAGCATTGTAAAGCTCTCTTATAATACAAAGCTTTCTTTTCCCACTCACAAAGACTTCAAAGTTCTCTTAGCCATCAATCTTAAGTTCTTTCGTTGGCAACATCGGGATAGGCTGATTTTAGCACGACAAGGGGTCCAAACAAGCTAAGAGCCGCACGGTTTAGAGTTAGAGAAAACTCAACCCGTGACACTTACACCAGAAAGCGTCAAGTTTTGATCGTCATTCAACCTGGACTGCACAACCGAGTTTAGTTCGCTAGATTATTTTTAAAAAAAAATGTAATTAGCATATTGTATTGTGGATAATGGGTACATCATTAACCCTCGTACTATGTATTTGCTATGTATCGTAACATTAGTGAAAAATCTAGTATTATGTATTGCACCCAGACAGTCATATTACCAATTTTGGTGTATCATTCTAATTTGTATCATCATTTAACTTTATTTTATTTTGTTGAATGCAAGTGTAATTTGTTATTTGTTATTGTCGATCGAATTGGTGTTTTATGTATTTCTGTTATACAACGTCATATGATGAGCCAAAAGATACATGTTTACTTGTTTATGGTATAGCATTCTTATATATGAATAATCCCAACCAAAAAAAGCACAATAAATATCTATATAAAAACAGCAATCAGCATAAAACTAGAGAGGCAAAGCAATATAAAAAAAAAAGATATATATATATATATATATATATATAATATATATATATATATATATATATATATATATATATATATATATATACTTCTCAAACTAACATATTGATTTGGACAATATACCTTTCAACTTCATGTGTAGCAAAAAAAATGTTAATCCTATGATCCCATCATAAGGTAAAGTCGATATCTATTTTTGTATAGGAGGTGAAAATATAGTTATGCTATTTTCATATTTGAGAATATGAACAACTTTTGTCTCCAAAAACAGCGCAATAAATATGCAGTTTGTTTCCAAAAGCTACCTTCAATGTACACATGAAAACAACAAAGATGGGTACAACATTGCTTGCACAAATATTCACAAGGTTTTACTAAACACCACTCCTTCCATGAGTAATGTTACACTTTTATGAGCTTAACAAAAATTTCCGGGCTAAATACACAAGTATGACCTTGAAACTCAAGAACAAATGAAGAACCAAGCGTCAATAATCAACAGCAAGATCAAGCCAACAAACAAGGAACGACTATACCGTATGCCTTTTAATGATCCGCTTGGTTTCTTGCCTCTATTAAGTGTGTAAGTTGATACAAAATGACTCAAACAACGGGTCTTCGACCAGAATCGAGCTGCTGAATATACTTCTATGGACATTGGACACTGCCTCTCGAAGAACCGTGTCTAGACACTTGAGCAGAAGTCATAGGCTTTTGAAATGGCTTCAGTGCTGTCATGATTTCTGCAAACGAAGGTCTCAATCTTGGATCCCTACAAAATCAGATTTCAACTTCTTTTTCTCTCAGTTTGCATGATCTCATGTTATCATATAAGAAAACAATGACAGAATAAAGTTCTCATATGCTGAAAAACAGCAAACTAACAGATGCCTGCTAATAGGCATGACAATGAAGAATTGAGAATACTTAGCAAGAGTCAACAGTATGTCAAATTACTCACGTTTCCCAACATTTTCGAATAATGTCTGCTATAAGAGGATCAATGTCATCCGGAATGTCAAGGCGCCTATGCTGAAACCCAACTGCACCAACAACTTGCATTGGGTTCATTCCTCCCCATGGTTGCTGTAGAGTACAAAGCTCCCACAGATCACCCCCGAAGCTAAACACATCACACCTGCACATTCGCCTTTTCTTTATCAGAAGCTGAATCAGATTAACTTCGTGAAAATCTGTATTAGCTTGTGCTACTGTAATACTCAAGTCGTGAACTTTTTCGGATACAATACATACTTTTCATTTGAAGGCTCGTTTCGAAGCACTTCTGGAGCCATCCACTCAGCCTGAAAATTGAAGTTACTTGTAACAAATTTGCATTGAATGATGAAGGTGATGACTGATGATGAAGGAAAAGATACATAAAACCAAAGGCACAACTGTACCCAGTTTAAGCTCCAGATCAATGATATAGGGGGGTTTCAGATACGAAGCATTACCCTGCAATTTTAGATGCAGGGGCGCTGTCTTACTGAGGATCTTCAAACCAAAAACATAGTTTGAACTACTATTTGACGGCCAAAATACAGACATAATATTCATCTATCTTATTTAGCCCGTTATAACCCAAAGAGAAGAATTGCTAGCTAGAAATTGTCACTTCCACTGAATATACACAAATACTCGCCAAAATGATTTGAGAAGTTGTAGGGTTCTCTACTACTACACTGCACGTATATATTAGGCCACTGGTAAACACCGTCATAAATATAGGAAGGTTTTGGTTAAGGGGTAAGACATAAAAGGAGGATTTACCTGATGAAGTGGGGGTGAACTGTGATTCTGTAGTCATGATCTCTAGGTGGTTAGCGTGAGGCCTTATGGCTGTTAAAGGTATAAATTACAACTAGTGGAGAGATCGAGAGAGGGAGGGATTATCCAAATTCATCTTTGTATTAAGCTTTTCGGTTGGGATTTTAGGAGTTTGTCTCCTTTGTGTGTTTTGAATTATTCCTGAATTGCATCCAAATATTATTGGGCTCACAAAACATGAAGTTTTTGTATTTGCTTTCTCATTCAGTGAGAATATTATCCTGTTGTGATACGTTTTTAAAATTCAGAAAGAACAAACACAAGAGTAAAGCATAGTTAAAAGTATCACTTACTGTTCCAGCCATTGACTTTGAAGAAAGAAAGGTGCTATACTTCATTCGTGATAGACCGAAATCGCACACCTGAGGGTGAGAGGAGGTAAGGAAAAGAAGTCAGTGTCATATATAATTACTGACCATAATCTCATTTGGCATGCATGGTGATGACAATCTCACCTTGACAACCCAATTTCTGTCAACCAGAAGATTTGGTGACTTCAAATCACGATGAACTATTACAGGTGAACAGTTATGTAGATAGTTCATTCCCCCGTGCCTATCATATTTAGAAACTTAATTGTTATTCATCTATTAGAAGGGGGGAAAAAACAAATTTATTCATTATAAATTGAGACATACGTACCGCATCATAGGCCATCCTCATACGTCTACGCTCATCTAGTTGATTGTTAGGCCGATGTAATAGTCTATATAAGCTGCCCCTGCAACATGGAAACAGTTTTGGACATTTCTACTGATGTACTAATGTGAAGAAAAGATGAATCTATCATAAATGAAAAAATACAGAAGCCACTGTAGTAGAAGATTATCCTACTGTGGATTATCCAAATTTCTAAGGGCAAGTGAAGTATTGCTCAACTAGGACGAAAAAGCAAAAATAAAATAATTGAGACCGTCATATTGGATGCATTTGGCTTTCTACAAAAATCTATTTGCATAGATTTGGAATGTGCCTGCTTCATGTTCAGATTGTGAGGTGATCTTTAACTAATAGTGTGTCGGATATGGCCATCTTAATAAAGTCGTACATGCCGTGTGTTGTAAAAGCTAAGATATTGCTGATTGCCTAGTGTTTAGTCCTAAATACTGGCACTAAACTTATGATACTATGGTACTTAAGCAAGGCCATATATTTCAACACGTCGATCATGTCAACGCTTCTTTAAACATTTTCAAGAACTGCTTCCTAGCTTTTAATGGATAAATTTTGAACCATTGGATTGAGGAAAGATGCAGATTTGTTGGGTTTTCACCCAATCACAAAGCTCGTTACCCCATCAATTTTTATAGCCTTTTAGGTCGAGGCAACTTCCTATCCTGCAACAACAATATATTGGCCTTGTCCCCTAGCTGCCCTACCCTCTATGGACACGGAAGTCAGTTAGCCAAAGCTACCACATTTCAAACCCACCTGTCCTACACGTAAATGGCCCGAACCAATGCTACCAAATTCAAACACATCTTGTCTGACTGGATTGTTAGATCTAACCAATATCTCTTTCAAAAACTGCAGAACTTTTCTAACACTTACACTGGCTATAGCAGCCATGGGAAACTAACAGGTCATTATAGCTTTCACTATAAAACTAAAGCTCCACGGAGAATTTCTCTGGTACCTATTCACAGTGTTTGAGATCCCAGGGAGAGAAGATGCAATGAGCTCACTACTAAGTTGTTCCTGAAGTTTACTATATATATACAAAGTTGCTGTAAATGTAAAGCAATTTTAAGTGCTCACTGTAGCAAGAATAATTCACAAGCTTGTACACACCTGGGAAGAAATTCAGTAACAATTGAAAGATTTGGAGGATGAGTTACTGCTCCCATAAAAAGAACAATATTTGGATGCCTAAGCCTCTTCATAATAAGAACCTGGTGCACATAAAATGAAGATGTTACGCACAATTATTGAATGGAATTAAAGAGAAACACTTGTATGAATCTAAAAATCGCATAATTTGTAGTTTTAGATGAAGTATCTAAATATCTCCATTACAAGAAGATCATATTAAGCATCAGAAGTTAGAGTGCATGGGAATTAAGAAAGTGGCAGCTTATAAGTAGGGGGCTGACCATCACTTATAAGCTGTCACTATTTCATCTTGTGTCCAATCTAAAATGACCTGCTCCTAACACTGACAAGCAACAAAAGAGCTTGAAATGCAAATATCCCTTCTTTCTTTTTGTTAAGGCTAGGAGTGGGTCCATAGTCCAAATGCACTTCATATGCCAAGAATGCGTGTTTAAGTCGTCCAATAAGTTTTTCAGATGCACTTAGAAACATGAAGCTCAACATGAATACCTCACTCTTAAATTCTTCGAGAGATTCACCAAAAATATCTTGGTCCAGGAACCTCTTCACAGCAACTTCCTGCAAATTGTAAGAATCATTATGACTGCAGCCAAAGGCAAGGCTGAAAGGAAGAAACAAACACTTTTAGCTTCTGCAAAGAAAGACAAATTGCTTAATGGTAAGCAAACACAAACACGGGGTGAGCAAATCCAAGAGCGGACTGGGTAGATTCAATCGGGTCCTTGGTCCACATATTTTGGGGTAATGATTTTGGCACAGTATGGTGTCCAACGTTATTCATCTGAATCAGTTTATTTAGAAAAAATAATTAAAGATTTTGTTTTATCCCACTTACCTAAAAATAATATACAGTATTTTAATCTAAAATGTCTTGGTTCCATTTCTTCCACCAATTGGATGTTTGTTATAGTTTTCCAACATTATTGGAAAAAAAAACAATTTTTTTTAAAAAATAGTAATTTTAGCCCAACCTATCAACGGTCAGGACCGAGCTGGTCAGAACCAGAGTGAAACAGTATCAATCTGTCTTGGTCCGCCAATTTAAAATTTTGGTTTCAATTTTTCACCCGTTGCTCACCCATACAAAGAAATATGAGATGCCTCACTAAATCATCGTATTGTTCTTTCTATAGTATTCTCCCATGATATTCCAAGGGAAGACATTTAAAATAATTTGTGGAAGTAATATCTGAAGATAACAATAGTCGTTTCTTGTTCTGATATTCGAGTATTTGAGTCAACTTAGCTCATGGCAGCCATTTTGTGATACTCAACAGATTATTATGTATAGGAGCATAATTCCTTCACATTCTGTTTCTAGTCTAGCATAAAAATGAATGATGGATTTAGCAATAAGTACTTACAGTTCCATGCCAGTCCCCATGGTAAACTTCTCCATAGGCCCCTGGTAAACAAAAAATATGAAGTAACTGTACTAACCATGAGAAATCTACATCACATGCTTTAAAGGATATAAGATCAGTACCAAGTCCGATACGCTCACCCAACGTGATTTCCTCCCATGGTATTTCACAATCTGCCACGTCACTAAATGGTACCTCAGATTTTCCACTGTCTGTACCAGTGGATCTGTCCGACGTTCTTTCACCTTCAGAATTTTCCCCAAAACCATCACTCTTCTTTTCTTCACTACATTGAGGCTCGTGACCAGAACTATCTGCATCTCCAATTTCTTCTCCTGAAACTTCCAGAGCTTTGGGATACTCTTGCTGCAAGGATGAAGTTACTCTATGTACACCTGCTTGGTGTGGCAAAGGGGGCAAGAACTGTGGGCAGCTCAGTGTAGAAGACATAGATTCATTCTCTTTTCTATTCTTTCTCTTTTCTTCTCGTTGAAGTTTGGCCTCTGCTAATGCATCAGAAGGTGCAGGATTAAATCCAGACAAAAAATTAGGTGGAGTAACAACTCCACTTTCAAGCAATGCATCCTGAAGCTTCTGGGCGAAGTGCGGATTTCCTTTGGCAGCATCAATCACAATTTGTGAAACATCATTTACCTTCATTTGCTGCATAGCTGGGTGGCTAACTCCTTCCGTCCATGAAGGAGATCGGATGTGTGGAGGATAAGAAGCCCTTGCTAGAGGCAATTCTTGTACCCGTATTATCTCTACTTTGGGCAGATTATGTAAGCTGGAAACAAGCACGGGCCGGCCATCATCTCCAGGTTCAGTTCCAACTCCAGGTTGTGTTTTTAACCTGCTTTTGTAATGCATTGTTTCAAAACCTGGTGATTCTTCAAATGAGCTAACTGCCTCACAGCTGGATGTTCCTAAAGTAGAAGAGTCAACATCTCTGGACAAAGGACTAGGGGGCCATAAAGCTTCTTCGTATTCAACATGGATTCCAAACCATCACAAGGGATTAACGCACCAGGATCTGCCATCAGATCAACTATGAATTCCCTAGAAGTTTCAGAAGATATATTCAGATTAAGTATTCACTAAAGCAATGAATTGGGTTGAAAGAACACAACATCAATAGTCTAAGAAATTACCTTCCTTCATCAATTTTTACTATATTCATTGCCGTCTCATCAGAACCAGTGTACTGCTGACCTTTCACTAACTGGCATGGGATGCCCACACTATCAGCTAGAACCTGAAAGAAACATTTAACAATTTTTATGTGCATCTTGATGAAATAAACATCATTATACCAACCAATTGCCCAACAACTTTACTTTACAGAAGAAGAACTGCAGTATTTGAAAGAACGACTGCAGACTACTTCTATAGCATTAACAACAATAAAACTAAGTCATACGTCGGAAGTATTGGATTTTTCGAACTTCGCCTAGAGTAATTTTAGGATAACAAGACCCAGTAAAATGTTACATAGCGAATCACAAATTTAGGTGGGATTATATAATGTGGGATCCAAACGATCTGTAACCAAGCCCGTGCTTCTCCGTACTAAAACCAATTGGCAATAGGAGTTGTTCACCAAGCTTATTATATACTAGGTTTTTTTCATCATTTTATGTGCAATAATTTCCG
>CM008280.1:29017153-29048570 GCA_002319775.1 Fagopyrum tataricum
CAAAAGATTTACAAATAAAGATCTCATGTATCACTCAACAAGATTAAAAGTTATACTACCAAAATTAATTCATCCCCTCCAAAGTGCCTTTGTCCAAAATAGAACGATCCAAGATAATATTTTTATTGCTCATGAGATTTTCCATGGGTTTGGAACGAAAAAAGGAAAGGAAGACTACATGGCTATTAAATTGGATATGGAAAAAGCGTATGATAGAATTGAATGGGACTTTATCCTGGCTGTCTTGGACAAATTCGGTTTCAATGAAAAATTTATTAATTGGATTATGGAATGTATTACAACAGTTTCGTACTCTATCCTAATTAATGATAACCCGTCGGAATTAGTATTACCTACGAGAGGGTTGAGACAAGGCGATCCGATCTCGACAATGATTTTTAATCTAGGAACGGAGGTCCTTGCTCGAAACATTCAGAAAGGAAGTAATCTAAATAAGAAAATGATAGGGTATCCCATAAATAAACAGGGAAGCATCATTCCATTTTTGCCTTTTGCTGATGATGTGATGGTCTTTGCTAAAGCATCGGTGGGTGCTGATTCAAAAATCCTAGAAAACTCTTCCTGTTTTGGTATTGAAAACTCTTCTTGTTTGGAAAAATATCTAGGCTGTCCGACCATCAATAACATAGTAAATAAAAACGTTTTTTTCTGATGTTATCACTAAATCAAAGCAACAATTAACTAAAATGGAAAGCTTCTCCCTTCTTAACATAGTAAATAAAAACGTCTTTTCTGATGTTATCACTAAATCAAAGCAACAATTAACTAAATGGAAAGCTTCTTCCCTTTCCCAAGAAGGGAGAACTACGCTTATCAAAGCTAACCTAACCGCTAAACCAAATTTTATTATGCAATGATTTATGCTTCCCTCCAGTATTCATAAAGAACATGACCAAATTAATCGGAACTTTTTCTGAAATAAAGGACCAGGTTATCATCCTCTCATTAATTAGGATAAAATTTGTAGACCTAGAAAATTCGGAGGCACAGGAATTAGAAAAGCAGAAGATATGAATAAAGTACTTCAAATGAAGTTATTATGGAAAATTTTGAACGAGCCTGACAACATTTGGGTTAAAGTAGTAAATGAAAAATATCTTAAAGGTGCGTTGTTATGGAATTATAAGATTAAACAGAACACATCTTGGCAATGGAAAAAACTTACGAAACTAAGATCCGAATTTGAATCAGGGTTTAGATGTAATATAGGTGATGGTTGTTCTTGTCAATTTCTGGAAAGATAGATGACTCCTGAATGAACCCTTGATCGAGCATGTTAATAATAATGAACCAACTAACCTAGAGCTCAGAGTTAAAAACTATATAAACGAAAACAAGTGGGATGATAGGAAGATTAGAGAAGAAGTGGGTAATTTATTACCACAGGGAATAATTGACTCTATATTTCTTATCAACTCCCTAAAACGTTCATTCGGGATCGGCTCTATTGGGACCCGGAGGAAAGGGAAAATTACACAACAAAAGCAGCTCTGAATGCTATTTATGCAAAAAGGGGGATCGCAAATTGTGAGAATGAATGGATATGACACTTAAACATAATGTCAAAAGTTAAAAATTTCCTATGAAAATTTATCTATTAATGGACTACCAACAAAGGAAACTTAGAAAAGCAAAGTGTAACAGTTCCTATGACTTGTTGCCTTTGTAACCACCAATTTGAATTTGATGAACACCTATTCTTTAAATGCCATTTCTTGAAGATTTCTCTGAATAACCACTTGATTAAGGATCTCGTTAGGAGTAGCAGTGAGATGGGTAATAAAATCTTAGATAAGATGTTTTGGCTATGGACTAATATGTCTGAGACTGAAATCATTTATCTAGCTCTATTCTGGTGGAACATGTGGTCCACAAGGAATCAGAAATTTTTTAATAAAAAAGATCCAGAAAATATAGACCTTAAAGTTAGAAATCAAATCATGGATTGGAACGCAACTTTTAACAAAGCTAACAAAAACATAGATAAGAAAAGAACCAATAAAAGAAAAACCAATATATCAGATGGGACAAACCCGAGAGTGGGTTTATAAAATTAAATTTTGATGGAGTAAAAAAAGCAACCGCGGAATCTGCTTATAGATTCATTATCCGAGATCACAGTGCTAGAAAGGTCTCTCTTGGATTTGGGCGATGTGGTAACATTTTGTCCTCCATGCTGAAGCATGTGCGTTAAGAGAAGGACTTGTAGTAGCATTCGATCTTGGTTTCAAAAATATTGTTAATTAACTCAGTCAATAGAATTTGGAAGGATGTTGTAGGATGTGGTAACATATTGTTCAGAGAAATTAATAGGGTAGCATATTCACTGGCTGAGTTAGATTTTGCTGATAAGTTGATGTCTATTTCATCAATGGGCCATATTGATGAACTCATCCGAAATAATGTTGTAGGATAGAGATTCTCGAGGAGTTCTTCATCCTAATTTCTTACCTTAGTTTGTCTAAAAAAAAATAAAATCATGTATCACTAGTACAGTATCCTAACCGGATTCGGATCACCAGACGACCCCTAAGCTGCAAAGAGGGGAAAAGAAAGTCGTAGTCTTCTACACACTGTTCCTATTGATTCCCTCCCTTCCCTCGTGCGCCCCTTTGGTGTGAAGTTAGATCAACAATGGCGACTCCCGCGAAGAGTTGGACCAATAATCTTCCGTCCATCGCTTCTCGCATCTACTTCTTACTCATCATCCTTCAAATCCCTCTCTTCAGGTGTGTCCCCTTTGTTTCCTTTTCAATCTCATAAACAAATATCTAGATTTGAATTTCATTCGCGGCATTCATTCCATGTATCGTCTGTGTTATTTCCTTATTTGAGTTCTGATCTGAAGTTTCGCTAGGCTTTTATGCATATGCCTTGGTCTCACATTGTACGTATGGATCTCCAGCATCTAGGTTAAATTACCCGTTTCACAAATCGGGATTTTGCTTCCTTGACATCCTTGTCCTGAAAACTGGAATTCTTTTTATTCCTATTTATGTTGGATACTTGGATCGGAGTTCAAGTTGTCAACGATGAATTACATTTATGAGCTTTGACTAGCTTGTCATCGTGGAATATGATGTTTGAATCGTTGGTTTTTAGAGCATGAAATTCAATCTCAGGTCTTTAGGTACTATCTGAGATGTAAACTGAGCTGCATCTTCATATGACCCTTAACCTTTTTCTGATCCATTTGATGTCAACACGCTTCTACATAAAAAATACTTTAGTTTCATTAGGAAGTTCTAAACCAATCTCTGCGCAACAAATGAATCTCATGGTCCAAAATGCGAATTCTTGCTTGACTTTAAAATGCTAGAAATCCATGAATATTCAGTTTAGTCAAATTTTAATTACGAGCATTGCCAATATCTGTCTTAATTCTAGATTGCAGAACAAGTTTCACTTGATTTCATATCAAATAGGGAAGTGCTGTTACATAATGAAGATGAGATGATAGGTTCTTTGTTTGTTGTGTACTAGCTATATAATTCATTATATAGATGTAATATTCAAGCTGAATCAGTGGTAGGATTTGGTTAATCCTTGTGTATGATCGATTTGTGGAATGTTTTCTCTACAAACAATTCAAGTGATGCTGTTTGGTGCTCAATATGGATTTCGAAATAAACTGATTTTGGAGCATGCAGTATTCAACTGCATGTGAGGATTTTACATTAACTCTATATCAACAATTTTTTCTACTTGACAGTGAAACGTATCAACTGGGTGATATCCCCATTGTAGGAAAGCCCAATTATCTTCCCTTGTTTCATGCCAGAATAGAAATTCAACAAACAGACCAGAAAATGACACAATATAGGTCAAAATAGATGACAAACAGTCCAAATTACGCGGGTACCATATTGTTTGCACCGGGGGCATCTCCGTCCCCTGGACCCCAGGCAAAGGGTACATTGTCCCTCACACTGGCTAACCGGGTGGAGAGAACTCCGTTCTGGACCGAAGGGTGACGCCTCCCCAGACCCTTAATTTGCGAAGTGCAACATTCAACGAATATCAGCACTATTACTTTCACTCTGAAAATTTTCAATTCAGAAACCAGCAAATTGTGAATCCATATGTGCTTCCTATTCTTTCTTGTCTAGATTGCTGTCCAGATTTGCTATGGACAGCATAGGACTGCGGATATGTTCCTAGGCAGATTCATATTCACATTTTACTAATTTAAAGGATTTGGTAGTTTCAAAAGTTTGTTTCCATCTATTTTTCACATCTGTTATTTCCCATTACCTAAATTTTAGGCCACTAAGCTAGTGTCAGCAATTGTGAGTATTTTTATTATAATGAAAATTAGTTTTTTCTAGTATAAATAGGCTGTTAAGATTGTATTTCAGATTGTCTGGGAACCGAATCATCAGAAGAAAACTTTGAGGATTCCCAATCCCTTCGGTGTGTGGGAGATAATTGCCTACACAGAAACAATTTTCTCTTCCCTCCTCACTAAAAAATATTCCAGTATTTTCTACTTTCATCTCCTTCCTTTTCCCTTTTTCACCAAACATGTAAAATTTGAAATTCTTCTGATTCTTTTCCTTTTCTAATTTCCCTTCCCTCCCTTTTCTTTGATTAATGAATGACAATCCAAAACTGTTTTCATTGAGAGTACTGAAGTCAAATGCCAGGTTCTTCAATCCTCTTTAATAAATTGTGTTGGTTATTTTCTTTCAAAAACCACCCTATTCCACTGGTTCCTCATAATAGCATTATGGCTATCATAGGGACTAATAATATGTTTTTCCGTTTGTCTTTTGAATTTTGAGTGGTTGCTTTCTTGTTCCTTTTCCTGTTTCGTTCTGGACCTTGATACACATACACTTGATCTGTGATTTAAGTTCTACACCCCAATTAAAATTTAACACATGGGATTATATAAGAATTTGTATTGAAAAAAGACATCCTAAAAAGAAATAATGATACAATAAAACTAAAAACACTTGACAGTCTTTTATTCGTGGTGTAAAGATACACCAAGTGTCCAAGTGTATGTGAATCTTTTTGTCTGAAAGAACAGTGCTTATAGCTATTAGCCTATAATCAGTCAGCTAAAAACTGTAAGGTGCAAACAGTTACTAGAATTAGGAGGTTTATTTCTAGGTTAGAGATGAGACGTGAGAGTTAGTTATACATACATGCCTTCAGGACTTAAGACGGGAATACGTAGATAGCATATTCAAAAGTTAGAAATGGAGTAGAAATTATTTGATGGTAGGTTGTGGATGACTACATTGTAATATTTTCACACATTCAGTTTGTTATATACGTGTGCAATTAGTTGCAAACACAGCACCCAGTTGTATACATCAAATACTGATCTCAGTTGTAATTCATTCAGTTCATTAAACAAAATGACAGAAACTCTTCTCTTTCATTCTTTCTTCTGCAATACGCAAATCACATATTATCATGGTATCAGAAGTTCTAGTTGAAAATCAACAGGTTTATAAGAGAAAAGCTTAAGCTAGAGACTGAGAGCAGAGAATAGTTACTGAAAACTGACAAATGCAGCTTACAACCAGAAGAGACCAGTTTTTTAGTTGAAGACCCATTGAAACAATGGTCCAATTAAGTTGGTAGACATGTTGGTTGTTTCTCTCCTCCATATGCTTGGAAGAAATATTATGTAATTTGAGGCATCGTTTTGCTTTTAAACTACCAATGTATATGTATGTATATAAAAAGAATCACAAATGGTTTTGCATGAAACATAGGATCTGTTTGGAAACTTGAGATTATTAGAGCTGAAGATGAAGCTTATTGGTAGCTGAAGCCAAAGATTATTGGGTAGGTGAGATATGTAGCCGATTGAACGAGTTTTTGATGGATGTTTGAGAAAAAGAAGCTTATTGTAGTCGATATACGTGTAAAATTACTTAAAAGGGTTTACATTTTCATTTAATATTAATTTTTGTAAGGTTGTATTTGTAATATATCATTTAAATAAACTACCATAAGTTCCGTAAGCTCCCTTAGCTTATGAAATAAGAAAAATGTAAGCTTGTATAAGCCAGCATAAGCTTCCATAAGCTAGGTCTCCTAAACACTCTATGGCCCAACTTTTGTTTTTTTTTTTCTTCATAATTTTCACAAGCTTGATAAGCTCCATAAGCTTCCATAATCTAGTCTCCCAAACGGACCCTTATCCATGCATGTTCTTGAAGAGTGAGGGCTAGTAATGAAAGGGGCGATGTAGAAGTAGGTGGCCTTTGGAGTCTGTCAGTGTAGAAGAATGCTAAGAATAGGAATCTGTAAAAAAAAAATTCCCTTTTCTTCTGAGTAGCCCTGGCAATAATTTACACTTTGGTCGTTTACCAAATGCAGATATATTGCGCCTAGACTTCTCGGTGTTGATCAAAGTTTCATTCATTTTTTTTGTAGGAGTTTTCGTATTCTCTTAATGGTTTTGACATAGGCAGACTATGAGTATCTGGACAAAGGTGTCTTTGTTATTGTATGCTTTTTTCACTATCTGATAACCTTAGTCAGGCCATCAGTTGTATTCTTCTGTTTCAAATACATATGACAAACAATCTGGTCAAACCATGTCAATATCAACATTTGAATGTAATTTTATCTATGTGTCCATTAATAATAATGTTTCTTACATGTATTCTTTATTTTATCACAGGGTACCATGTAGGGCAGGCATATGTACCACACCTCTCCATGTTTCATCTTCGCAATTGATAGCCAGTGAGATCCTTCCACAAGCAGCCATAAAGGGCCTTCTTTATCCTGGAGCCATTGTACATGGTCTTGCTAAGAACTTGAGTATGCCAACTTGGGATAACCTCATCAACATCTACAACTTAACCAACGTAAAGGAAGCCCCGGCAGTAGTTGATCTGCAGCGATTGGAGGTATTCTTGGGTTTTACCTCGTATTTTGTTCTTGGAATATATTTCGCAACTCATGATTATATGACGAGTCTCTCTTTATTTCATCTTTTACCCATTGGAACTACTGAAGATGTTTGTTTCTTGTCAATATTTGTACTTGATTATGAAAAGCGAAGTGAATGATGTTGAGTTATTGGGTTGTTATATGGCTTACATCTCAAATCTTTCGTGGTATTGCTTATCAGAATGACGTGGAGTTATATATTCCCTGTCTTTCTGTTTAGAATAGCATACTTTGTACCCTCTGGACGTAACAATGATCTGTGTTCCTTTCACCTTTATTTTGTATTGAAAGACGTATTCTTATGTTCAAAACATGTAAGTTTTACTTGCTTGATAAATTCGCATATCCATGGGATTGAACAGCTATAGAGTAGTGGTCATTTTAAGTTCCAACTTATTTTTTCTTATAGAATGAATATTACATAGTTTCCCTGCAACTGTTATAGCCCAGTGAATCAGGCTGCACATTAAAAACCAAAATTCTATTCTCTTAATCAAAATAACAACTAGAACCTGCATGATATTTAGATAATATCTTAATAATTAAATTTTAGCCTCAAAACTTCTAACTACTGTCTACATATCTTAGTTTGCTTTACCAGTTATCAATCACTTCCCTCTGCTTACTAATTTGGTGCTTCTGATGGTAGCTTTTTTGGATGTGTTGCATACAGGAAGCTATTGATGGTATTTATTGGTTGATTCTGTTGATGGTACTTCCAGGGATTGTCTATATTGATATTTGACATTGTGGTGTGGTGGTTGTGATTTATTTAAATGACATTTTCGCCTGTTTGATGATTTATCATAAGGTGGAATTTGTCAATGCTTGTTCTCTATCAATGATTTTCTCTAAAGGTGATAACTACATGGTTTGTAAGTATGTCTCATCATGTGCTGTCTATATCAGTTCTGAAATGCTTGTTTCTTTGATTGTGTATCTGAGACTTCATGTTCTTCGGATCTGATTTGAGTTATCGGCCTGTGTTATCTTGGGCTATCATAGTTTTGCCATATATTGATTGTTCATTTGGTATTTCTGATAATTCTGACAATAAGTTCAGGATAGCAACTCAATTATTTCACGTGCAACACTAAACTATGAGATTTGTGTTTAGAACAATTCATCCATGTTTTTGAAACTATGGTTTATCCCTTCCCTTTTGTTTTTCTTCCTTGGTGGAAAAAAATCTGTATATGATTCTGAATTGTATGGGTTTTCCTGTGTTTCCTACAGGTTCTTTCTGGTAGCTACTTCTGTGTTGCGGGTGCTCTAATTGGTATTTTGAAACCCGGTAGGATGACTATGTTCGGCACACTCCTAGTAACGTGGGGCCTTGTCAAGGAGGGACTTCTAGGGAAGCCAGTGAATACTGATCCTACTACATCTGTCTACGTTTATCCCACAATGATTCTCGCCCTGGTTTGTGCCTTTGCATCTATTAAGTACAATATGAAGAAAATGACTCAAAGTGCCGCACCCAGACCCATTGCGAAGCCGTTGCAGAGGTCCTCAAAATCCAAGCTGAAATGAGTTAACAATTGTGAGTAATCCATCTTCTTAAAGATTGTCTTTCTAAAAAGCAAAAAAATCTGGCTGAGTAGGGAGAGAATCCATATCTTAGTAATCGGCTAATCAACACTCTTTGTAAAGAAAGGATGATGAAACACTTGGATGTTTTTATTATTGACGTAATTAGGAAAGATTTTAAGTTGAATATAATCTAAAACTCACACATATCAAATGACAAGCCTAAAAACTACTACTCCCTCCGTTCACAAATAATTGTCTTTTTAGCATTGTACTTTTGTTCAAGAATAAATGTCATTCTAGCTATTTTGGTCTTTACTTTACTCAATTACCCTTCTAATCATTGATATTGGGTTAGTTATGATTTTCAATAAACCAAAAAGTAGATATTGATCAGGGGTATATTGATATATTTCATAGTTTCCTTAATAAGTGTACAAAATGCCAAAACGACAAATAAATTATTTGTGAACTGAGGAGGGAGTATATAATATTGTAGTCACTATTCCTTTGATGACGATATATCTCATTGCTTCTTTGTTTCTTCCCTCGTTGCATTATTAAGCAGGTACTAAGCACATCATAGTTCACGAGAATGAACTTTCAAAACCTTAGCGAGAATCTACAATTTCGGGATCAAAATCTTCTTCAGATGAGACTATATGATTCTGAAAATCTTGTGCTCTCAGCAATGAACATATGTTGTGCTAGTCTCTGATCATACTCTAGAGATGTTCTACCCGCTTGTTTATTCTCAGGTAAGAAATGCATTTTCCTTTTTCAAATTTTATTTGCATGTTTCGGGTATTCATATGTAACTGTTTCTCACAGAAATCAAAATTTATGGGCTTCATTAATTTGTGTGGGAGGTTTGTGATCTTAATTGTGTTGTCAGCGTAGTTGTAAACCAATGAATCCAATCAAATTGATCCTAAACTATAACTATCTGGATTCATTATTGCCAAAAATTCAACCTATAAATTCAAAACCCATATTTCTAGCAAAATCTGACATTTATTTGTATTTTTCATCTTTAAACAACGAAAATATTTCATAATTTGTGGATTGGACATCATTTAAGCCGAACTGATCTAATCCAATTAATAAATCTACATAATTAAAAAATATAATGTGGAATAATACTGATTAGTACAATAGTAGAGTAGTACTAGTGTGATAGGATGAATTAGAGGTTTTAAAAATATATAAATTATGTCAAAAAATAGACAACTGAAAAGCTAAGATAGTGCAATTTTGGCTTTTCCCGAGTTCCTAAGCTTTGAGGTTATCTGTTAGGATTCCATAGAGCCGTTAAGGAAATAAAGTGACACAATTCAAAACATGTTAAAAGAGAATTGACGCATCTTTGAATGCTCTCACTCATGCTTTGAACACATCAATTGCTTCTCACCAAAACCAAAACTTCCTCTTAGGAATTACAATAACCTGTTTGAGTGAATTGAGGGAGATATTAAAGTGCACTGAATCGAATGGAGAGAGAGAGAGAGAGAAAAAGTAAAAAACTAATATTCCAATTATAACTATTTGCTTCTACCCAAAACACTTGTAACTATGTTGTTATCATCATACATGCTAGATTCCTTTGGCTCACCACTAAACTAACTTGTCAAGATCTTCTGTATCACTGATACATCTCTTGTATCTGTCTCATAATTGGTGGAATTTATATTGTTTATAACTATTTTAATTCTTATTTTTTTTAACTTCAATCAATCACAATCACATACAAGGGATACGTGTATCAGTGATACAGGAGATCACTCGTAAACATAAATCTATGATGAACAAATCAAATCCATAGTTTTTGTAAGTTGAATAAAAAATGTTGTAACAAAATTTAAGAGAATGAATGTAACTTGTTTTTGTTAGGATTTATTTTATTAATTTTATGGAAAGAATTAAGTGACCTTTTTTCCACACACATTGCTTTGCTACAGAGCTCTCTTTCTCAAGTCCCAATAAAATGGTGGGTAATCTTACAACTCCAACCCATATTAATATTTAATTTAAAAATAAAAGAAATGGAAAATTAGGGTTTGTTGTAGGAATAATTAGTCCTAGATAGAAGTGAATGGTGGTATATATGATGTTGGTGAATGTGGATGCTTCTCTTTTCCTAAGAAAGGGTCATACTCAACGGGAATAAGAAAAGCATAAAGCTTCATACCATTTTTAATTTTCTTTTTTCAAAAACTCTTTTTTAATAATTGGGTCAAAAAAAGAATTCCTCAGCCTCGAAGACTACTTCTTCCCCATTTCCATCATCATCAACCTTCATCTCACTCTTTATCGAAATTCTACTTACACATTTGCTTTTATTATTTACCAATACATCTCATTTATTTTGTCCCTTAATTAACACAAGTTTTTATGCATATCAAGCTTTTTATTATAAGTTTCATTCTTCGCCTCCATTGCAGGTGGGTATAAATCCCGCAAATTCCAATCCGATTCCGGGCACATCCTGATCCGTCTCCAAACCGGCGGAATTTATTCAAAATATTACAATTACGGTTTTAACTTCTTTGTCCCATAGATCCATCATTTCTCGCATATAATATAAGTTTAATTTGAAATTTAAATCAATAATCTCGACCTTCTCAAACAAGGTTACAACGATTTATAATTTTGCTTCATTAATTATTCACAATCATAGTAATTGGGATTGATTCCGTCTCATCCCGTCCTAATTTCAATCGAAAAAAGGTCCGAAAAGATTCAATCTAAAAACTATAAGGTCATTCCGATACTTTTTCATGTATAATAGTCGGAACGTGACATGTCCGACCCAAATGTTAACTATTTGCAGTGCTTTCAGCTTAAAAGAAGTCGAGGGCATCAGACTTTTATTTTAAATTATAAACCGCACAAACAAAAATGTTCCCCGTATCAAGCTATGTATGAGTTTATATTTTTTTTCTTTTCTAATTTTTTTTTCCATTTTATATTAATAGAGTGCGGTTTATCTACGTTTTTTTACTATTACATGATCGAGTGTGGTTTATTTACCTATTTTTTGTGGATTACTTAAACTATATGCTATTATTTTATATTATATATTTGAATATTTTTATATTATTGGCTAAAAATAAGAAGTAATTATATTTAACTCATCATTAAATTCTTCATATATTTTGTATTTTTAAGTTTCTCTCCATAATTTTTATTTGAATTTTTATGTGTTAAACGTGTTGTATGAAGTATACGTTGTAATATACAATAGAAACATTATAAAAGAGTAGAAAAAATGTTTTGGATAATAGATGATAGAAAATATAACGATGCGTAATCTATATTTGATTCATCGATAATAATGTAATGATACAATGTTTAAATACATAGAATACGATGTAATATATAATACGATGGTGGAAAAGTATATATGAAGCTATATAATATGCAATCTAGAGTTACAGGAAATCTAAATATACTAAAACTTTATGTATATTACAAGTGATCAAATAAAAAAAACAGATATATGATTCGAGGTGATTAATTGAAAACCAAATTTGTATATCAATGTAAAATATTGAATCGATCCACATTATTTTTGTTGTACGTCTCTAAAGTCATAGGAAAATGTGTGTTATAAGAGGCAAGTGAGTATAGGGTTTTGCATCTGTCTCTAAAGTCATAGGAAAATGTGTGTTATAAGAGGCAAGTGAGTATAGGGTTTTGCATCTTGTCTGTACCGATGGATAAAAATTTAGGCAAATTCCGAATCGTAGATCGACTCGGTATTATTATGGTCAGTTCTATTATGGTTCGGGTTTAATTATTAGTGAGAAATACAAGGTTTTAAAATTTACCCGCCTACTTTTTCTTAAAATATATTGACCTCCCGACCTAGCTGGACGGTTTTTTATGGTCCTACATCGGGACCGAACCTTAGATCGGAATTCGCAAACAAGAATCGTGGACTAGATTGTATCTGGTCCGGATCTAATATGCACATCTCAAAGTATGCGCATCCTAAAATGCACTATTATTTCGTGTAAGGTTGTGTTAGTAGACAACCCATACTATATATTTTATTATCTTTGATCTCATTCTTTCTTGTATCGATTTGTTAACCCTTTCCTTTAGTATACTCTTATCAATGCTTAATTCATGGAAAGTATTATTATATTGCAATGATTTTTAGCTGATAAATACTTTAACTATCATTAGTGAATATAGTAAAAGATTTACGTGCATACATCACATAGCTAGCCCATTAAAAATCATGTGTAAATTGGAAAATAAAATTCAAAAGTTACGTGTATTATAGGTAGTCAGATAAATTTAAAAATAAATATTTTAATATATAAACGATATTGAAATGAAAATCTACCGGTGTTTGAATGTAATATATGTTGGAGCCGTACATACGTAGAATTGTATACATGCAGAGACATTTTCCTTTAATTTAGTTTCTCATAATGCATCTTAGGAATTTAAAATAGCATATGAGATAAGTTATTCGAGTACGACTTGTTAAAGTTTGGTTCGACCTCGTTTATTTTTTAAACGAGTCAATATATTTTAAAGTTCGTATAAATTTAAATTTTGCTCGTTTATAAACAAGATGAGTTTGAACATGTCAATGTTTGACTTGTTCAGGTAAAGTTCGCCTGTTCGGGTAAAGTTCGTCAGTTCGGGTTGTTCAATTAAAATAACAATGTAAGAGCATTATTTTAACCGAGTTACTCGGGATCGGCTCGTCAAAAGCTCGAGCTCGTTCACACTCTAAACAAGCACGATATGAACATATTTCAAACATCGTATAAAATTTAGGCTTAACTCGAAATCGACTCGTTTATAAACATCCGAGGTTGATCATGTCACTGCTCGATTCGTTCAGTTCGTATTACACCATAGTCTAATTAGAATAGAAAACATAGCCAAATTCAACTCAAAACACTAAATGATCATCTTAGAGATTTATAAACGAATTAATTAACAGGAAACGTGATAAACAAGACATTTAAAAAATAAAATAGAAAGTAAAGTTGTGTTAGCATGGAATTCGTTTTGAATTGAATTGAATGAGACTTGCCAGTTTGAAGTACGAGAGAGGAATATTCAGAGCTGGTAATATAAAAGTGGGTCCATAATCACTTACTTACCTATCCTCGTATAATATATTGTCTACACTTATATATTTATTTCATGGTTACTATTGAGGCTAAAAATTACAATTACACTATAAAAAGCAGATTCCGCATCCGTCTCAACTTTCAAGCTGAGGTGAATGCGAATTCCGCATCGATCAGATTTATTTATTCAGAAAAAAAAGAAAAATGTATATCATAAACAATTTGACAAAAGCATCAGATATCAACTAACGGTCATATACCTTTGATAATGTTTATGCAAGTCTCATTTCATCCGTCATCTCTAGAAGTCCCTACCGATCTTAAAATGTGTATTCCCTCGCCATCCAAAAAAAAAAAAGAAAAGCTCGTATATGACTTTGAAGGAGAAAGAAACTCGCATCAACAAACACTACACAAACAATTTGAAACTCTTTGCCTTCACCATAAGTTATATATTTTGCCCCTCAAAACTCTTTTTATAACACAATAAGTTGTATATATACATAATTCTGGATCTTTATGATATATATATTAATTAATATGTTTGAAATAGTAGTACGTATCGAACTTATTAATGCACTAGGACCAACATCTTTAGAAGACTTGGCATGTGTGTGCATCTTATGCTTCCTCACGTGTGACCTCATCAGAACTTGTAAAAGGTTTGAATTATTTAATGATTATATTAGAATTAATTATTCTTCTAATTTTACAACGGCTAAATTATCCAACTCAGTTTTATTCGCACTACAGGGAATTTCACGAGGATTAAAATTTGTTCAGGGCGGTTATAAATTTGTGATTCTGAAAACAGACTCGTAACTTGTAATATATCTTTTAGGTAAGTTGTAAATTGGTTGTCACTTGACAACCTGGTATATAATGTTATAACTTTATTCAAAAATTTTGGATTATTCAGGTTCGATATGTATACTGTAAAGTTAAAACCGTTACATTTTATCTTACAAACTCGGCTTTTGATTTTCCTATTCATTTTTTTATTTATGTATTGTATAACCGTTACGTTTTATCTTACAAACTTGGCTTTTGATTTTCCTATTTATTTATTTATTTATTTATTGTATAACCATCTGGAGGGTGTAGTGAACTTGTTACAAGGTGGTGTTGGAGATGAATTATTCGCGTTATTAGGATTATAATGCAATCTAGAGGGTAAAAAATATGAGAATTGATAACCAGTTCGGTACAAATTTATGACTATGTTTGATGACACTATCAATTCATAATTTTACACTATAGCGATTACCATAACTAATGTTTGTATAAATAGACCGAACATACTTAAAAGATAGAAATCCTATAACATATAATCATTAGCTCATTTCTTTCGTATTAATATATAAAAGATAAAAGAAAACCTATAAGCTATAGTCATTACCTAACTTTCGACATATTAAAAAACTTAATGAAAATTCTACCGCGTATAAATTATTTACTTTTTAAAAAATTTAGATGAATTTATTTATGTCTATAGTTTTGACAATGATTTTGGCAAGGAGTAGTTCTCTTGGAACAGAAATACGGAGGGACCGTAATTTGTCATTTTTTTACGACGAACGCTTTTTAATTTTTAAAACTTTTGTACTATTTTTAAAATTATTTTATTCTATTAGTTCAAATTCTTTATCTTTTTAATTCATATATCTTTTCAAAAAATAGTATGTAATTGTTACTTAAGTTCAAAAATTTTGTTCGATTTGTTCAAAAATATTTATACTATTAGTTATAATATTTCTATTAATAGTTCATCATTTTTGTGTTATATTTATTAGTTAAGGTTTTTGCAAGTTTTTTTTTACTTGTATAAGTTTAAACTAATAAAGTACAAACGTTTGAATTAACGAAACATATTTAAATAATTAATAAAACAAAACTAATATTATAAAAGTTTAAAATAAGCAATATTATTACTTTATTTAAAAATAACTAAAAAATATATAAATTAAATATATAAAATATTTGAACTAATGAAACAATATATATGAACTAATAGTATATAATTTTTGAACCAACAAATTAATAAAATTTGTGCTTAATTCTTTGAAAAAAAACCAAAAAAATGAATTGATAGTGTAAAATATATATAAGCTAAATTATTTTGAACTACTACTATAAAAAAATAAATTAAGTACAAGTTATAACAATTATGATTTATGCCTAACTTTTTTTAAAAATATTTTTTTATTAGAATATTACCTTCTTATTGAGTTTAAGTTTATTTTTAAAATTCTAAAAAATTTGGTTATTTTTTATTAACCAAAAGTTCATGTGTTCCCATATAATTCATCTATCCGTATTTTTCCATCGAAAGAAACAATTTTACTTTAATCACTTCCTATATTTTTTAAGTTGAAAATAAATAAAAACTAATTGAAAAATGCTTGAAATGATATTGCAGTAATATGTAATTATTCAGAATGTGAGTTTAGATTTCAAGAATAAATTATTTATATACTTCAAATTTTCAAATACTACCACTTTTAAACATGTTTCTAAAAATCTAGATTAAAAAATATAAATTGAAAATATTTTTACAATTTAGTTTTAATGTGAGAAATGTGAAGGTTTCAGTCATCGAGTGAACTCAAATTCTATGATTAGGCAATACTCGTGCACACTTATAAATTTAAATGATTTTTGGATGTATAATAGATAAAAAAAATTATATTATCTGTGCGTTTTGTATCCCTTATTTGCACATTAATTTTTGTATGATTACTTTTCTTAATATCATAAATCTACAATTTAGCTTTTTTAGATATGTATGCAACTTTTAGAAAAAAGTTGGGATTTTCTTTTCACTTTTAGTTCTTATTTATAATGGGAAATTGATAATTGTCAATATAATATCTATACATTTTAACCTCTTATTTATAATATATAGTTTTCACTACTTTAAATTGATTGTTAAAACTCAAAACTTGGAATATTCTCATTTTTTATTCCAACAATTTTTTGTTAAACCGCAAATGAAAAAAAAAAAAACCCAAGATTTTTTTTTAATAAAAAAATAAAGCATTTTCTTTTCCCTTTCCTCATTTCCTTTGGCGTTTTGTATTGCAAGACTCAGAACATCATATAAACCTCTCACTTGTTGTCATAGTGCTAACTTTTACACAGTGCAATAATCAAATACATATATTGGGAAAAATAATAATAGAATAATGTAAATGTATTATATATGTATATGGATAAATGAAAAAGGAAGGGTATATTGGTAAAACCCATATCTTTTATGGAAAATTGTGTGTTTATTGAGTACTTGCATGAAAATAAACTGATTAAAAAATTGAAATATGGTTATATTTTGTTTTGTTTGAATAAAAAAGATATAAAGCTTTTAAATTTATTTTTGAAATAAAAAAGGCCCTGTTGGGCTCTTCCCTTGTCTTGTTTCTTAGTACGGATGGCACACAAATTTGAAAGAATATTTAAATTAGTGGAGAAATTGTTTTAAAGCAATTTCATTTATTAATAATAATATTATTATTGATGATATTTGAGAAGATGTCGCTCAGTTATCGAGGGTTTGATGTTCATGTATATAAACCACCATTCCCCTTCTTCTCTGCCATATCTCACCTTCTTCCTTTCGTTCCTTCTTTCGCCTACAAGGTCTTGCTTTCTTTTTCTTTTTTTTTTTTTGTTTTAAATTTGAATTTTATTTTTAATCTTTTGATTGATTTTGTGATCCTATTTTATTGTTCTACAGAAAGAAGAAATCATCAAGTAATTAAGATGAGCAGGCCAGGAGATTGGAATTGCAGGTCATGCAGTCACTTGAACTTTCAGCGTAGAGATTCCTGTCAGCGCTGCGGCGAGTCGAAGTCATCTGGAGGCGGCGGAGACTACGGCGGCTTCAGAGGCGGCGCTGGCGGATTCTCTCCTTTCGGGGCAGCCGCTTTCTCTTCTGGGCCAGATGTTAGACCCGGTGACTGGTACTGCACCGTCGGTAACTGTGGGGCCCACAACTTCGCTAGCCGTTCTAGCTGCTTCAAGTGCGGGGCCTACAAGGAGGAGATCTCAGGCGGCGGCGGATTCGACGGCGACTTCTCCGGCGGCCGGAGAGCTTTCGGCTTCGGATTCGGTAGCGGAGGCGGTGGCGTCGGCGGCGGTGCAAGTAGTCGCTCCGGCTGGAAATCTGGCGATTGGATTTGCACCATGTAAGTAAAGCAAGATTTTGAATATGCAAAATATATATATAATTGATTTGTGATAATATATATACATTTTGATGATGAATTCAGGTCTGGGTGTAGCGAACACAACTTCGCAAGTCGGATGGAGTGTTTTCGATGCAGTGCACCGAGGGATTCGACCACCAAATCTCCCTATTAACTAAAAATCAAGATTTTCAGGTGATTACATCTTTTTAAATAAAACCCTAACTAAGTTATCGGATCGTAACCAATCCGATTGCCTAAGATTAACAGTTGCAGAGTTGCAGGTGAAGGGTATGATGTTTGCATGTTATGGCGAAGAGTGAAGAATGAAGACGATGGTGGTGTATCTCTAGCTAGTTTCTTTTTTCTTCATTAGTTTCATAATTTTTTTGCCCTGTTTTATTATTAATATCATTATGATTATAGGATAGAGTGAGTGAATGAGTGAGTGAATGTTTTGTATGCAGAGACGTATTTTCTGTACTTGCCTTCTTCTCTTTATTATATTATATTATATTATATTATTACCCTACTTCTCTTTCATTTACATTTCTACTTTACAACAAATCTATATACTTATATTATAATTTAGAAGCAATAAAATTTACGTGTCGCATTAACTTTCATTTCGTGTCGCGCGCATGTTCGTTTCGTCTACGAACGACTACGTGTTGTGATGAAATTAAAAATTTGTTAAAATTATGTTTTACTTTAATTTAATTAAAATAGAATAAAATAAATTCTATTAAAATTAGAACAACTTATATAATCAGACTATTTTTATTTAAAAATATTTTGTTTTCATTTTGATTAATTGCTATTTAAATTATATTTAACTTTATTTTTCGAAAATGCTAAAATAATTTCTATTAATTAAATTATATATTAATTCTATTGTAAATATAATTTTTATTTAAATTAAATATTACGATTTATATTTATATATATTTGAGTATTTATAAAATCAAAATACATACTAAATATTTTTTATAAAATAAATTATTTATATTAGATCAATGATAAATTAAACCAGTTATATATAATATTTAAAAATTTGAGTAATATTATTTCTGAATATTAATTAAAGAGATATATATTTACTTAGAGATAACCTTTACGTGGAATAATTATAAAAATAAGAGAAGTAAGTGGTCCGGATGGAACTCTATGAGGGTTTGGGTGTACATGTGTTATCCTGCAAAGCTAAATTAAAGAAAAGTTGTTGTGCCTACGTTAAAAGTACTTTTTCATATTGCAGCTTTTTTTTTTTCCCTTGTTTTTTCTCCCCCCTCTAGTCAACTCGGCTCGTTTGGTACTGTTAGAAATCATTTTCGATAACAAAATGATTTTGAATTAATAAAAAACTATGTTTGTTTAGTGGTCTTTTTACACGTGAAAGTAATATAATCATTTTCATTTCCATTCATTTTCCTTAACCGATTTCATTCCGTTTCCATTTCATCATCCAACCAAACGGGCACAATATATACAACATTACAACTCGAGTACATTCATTCGTAGGTTCTTGAATCACTAACTTAAACCTAAAGAGCATTTCAATATTTTATAGTTGGAATGTATTAATTAAGGAATCAAGTCATAGATTTAGTTAACATAATTATATATCAATAAAATAGTTTATCCAATAATATATGACACAATCTTTCTAGTTATATATAAGATATAAACTTTTGGAAGAATTTATGGGTTAACTACTTGATTTATAATTAATTTTTAACTTTTATTTATTTGTTTTCTAACCCTATTGTTTTTTTTCCGGAATAAATTTTATTTTTTAATATTGTTAGGGACAACACAAAAAAATGTATTGTGCTACCACCAATACATAAAAATGTTGTTAACAATACCATAATTCATAGACATAATGACGGTATTATTACTGATACTCAAAATACTATTTTAATGTTGCTATCAAAACCAAAAACACCATCTTAGTATTGTAGCCGACACCTAAAATACAAAAAATACCAATTTAGTGCTACGTTAACATTCAAACAACATTTGACATTGTTACCGACATCAAAAACACTAAGTTGGTGATGTTAGTAATACTCAAAACAACAAAAAAAAAACATCCACCACTAACAAAAAAAAGTATCAATCGACGCTTTTTAGGACATTTTAGACGCTTACAAAGCGTCAAGATTTTTTGTCGCCTTTGGTCGACGATTTTTACGTCGACAATACAACATGTTTTTAGCACATTTTCGACGATTTAAGCGTTGGAATTTATTTTCTCGACGCTCGTTGAGAACATCGAGATTTGCACTGTCCCTTTTGATCGACACTTTTACGTCGACCATCCAAACATAATTTGATGCTTTTGGAAGTAAAAACAAAAAAAAATTCGCTCGACAGTTTTCGTAGTCGAAAAATCTCGACGCTTTTTATGTTGATTATGACAGTTGTTGATGTTTTGAAAGATGGGTTAACCGACACTCAACAGTGCCGATTAATTCACCTTAGATTATAAAAACAAACTTTCTCGAAACTTTCATCCATGTTTACAATGTCGAACAATTATTTTGCTATTTATATCCACTTATGTTTTGAGTTTAATCATCACATAAAGAAACTTTGAGCAAGGGAATTTAGCCCAAGGCTTTTCAAATGAAACTAGCAGTAACTGCAATCTAAATCTTTTCAAATGAGACTAGCAAGGAAGAACTTAACACTATCATCGCTTATTGTTGATGATTAAATCATGAAACAAATCCTTATTACAATAATATAGAGAGTTTTTCTTACAATAGGATTTTTTTTTTATGTCATCGATTTAATTTCTATAAATTTTGCCCTTGTCCTTTGTCATGCAAATTTCGATTATGCCCTTCATATCTTGTGCTCCAAGGATCTTGTGCTCCCTCTTTCTTCTTCTCTCTTTTATCGAATTTCCTTCTCTCCTCCTCTTATTTCCTCCAACTCCAAAAAGAGGGAGTTCCCCTTGCAATAAGGGATTTTCTTTTATGCCCTCAATTTGATTTATGTCAATTTTGTCCTTGTCCTTTGTCATGCAAATTCTGATTATGCCCTTTCAGATCTTGTGCTGCAAGGATCATGCAAATTCCAATTATGTCCCTTCAGATCTTGTGCTCCAAGGATCTTGTGCTTTCTTTTTCTACTTCTTCTCTCTTTTTATCAAATTTTCATTGCTTCTCTCCTCCTCTTATCTCCTCTAAATTCTCTCAAAATCTACGTGTTCTTATTCATGGCTTCCTCTGGACACCTCTGCATGCTCCAAACAATTGATGGGCTCACTTAAAACGTGTGTGTGAAGAACAATTTGTCTGTCGCCTCTTCTTCTCCGGTTTGCCTTCTAGGGTAAGATTTTCAACCTCCTCTCTCCTTTCATATCATTTTACTCTCCCAAGCTCTAGATTTGTGACAATCTATTTTTTTAGGGTTTCTTATTCTTATCTCGTCTACTTTCTTCAATTACAGGCTCTCCCTTCCGATGGCTGGAGCTTCTGCCTCTTTAACCGCTTCATACTCTTTGATCGACCAACGTTAAATTGAATTGGGTAATTTTAATTTTGATTGAGATTTGATTTCACCCTTTTTTTGTACTACTGTCTTGCTTCTCTTCACGTTTTCATCCCTCTAGCTAGAAACTGAGGTAAACCTCTCCTCTCCTTACGAATGAAGCGATTGAATTCGGCTTGTTGTTTTATATAATCGTCAAGCTTGTATCATCGTTCCCTTACTCTAGCATTCGTCGATTGGTGCGACTAGAGTTACTGAATATTCTTCAAGTCTACTTCTCTTGCCGCTTCTAATTCGAAAGACAACGCATATGAGGATTTTATTCCATCGTTGCAACGAAGCTTCGATTTCGGTAAGTTTGCTTCTTCTACGTTTAATTTTGTGGGTCAATAGTTTGTGATCTCCCCTCTCTCTATTTGTCTACTACCTTACCAGGTTGATACTAACGGTGGCGGCGACAACAACCAACACCGTTCCTCCTCGCTTCACTCAATACCCTCATTTCCCGGTTAGTTTCTTTCTTCCATTATTGTTCAAGCTTTCTACTTTTGCTTCTCTCTTTTTCCTTGAATGCTCTAGGAGAGTCCCCAATTTGTGTTCAGATGGAGTACGAGGCTGATTGTCTTTCTATTGGCATTAATGGAGGCTTCTTTTGCGACTCTTTCTCCTTTTGGGATTAACTATGAAGTTAGTAGTTTAAAAAACTCTTGAATCTTTTCCTCTTACTCTTGCTTGTTTAAATCCAATTTCACAGCATACTCGGAAAAAAACCGCCAATAGTACTCCTACTATATAATTAGAACTTAAAAGTGGTCCTGACATGTGGTTTTACATTTATGATCAACTTTTTGTAGTATGTTCTTGTTGCCTTGTTGTTTTAATGTATACAGAAGAATTTCTATAGTATCTATTTCTATAACTTGCAATTTAATTATGTGATCTTAATGTTAGAATATATTGGTATTATATATTCATTTAATGTGGTCCATGTGTCTAGCTTTAATAATAAAGATTAAGTCTAGTATATTATGTGGTTCTAATATAAAGACGAAACCGTAATGGATCGATATCGGTAAAAGACATTAGAATTACGGGATTAATTATTCTATCTCCTTCTGCATATAAATCATTCTTTTATCTATTAATGTAAATAAATATATATAATTAGATAAAGAAAATTAAAAGAATTAACTTCTCCTTTAAAATATTAGGAGAGAGAAAATAGTAACTGACTCTTCTTTTTCCAACGTACTCTCTAAAAAGTCCAACTAAGAGCAAGAGGCAAGGAGGAGAAAATCAATTTATACTCGTTCAATTCGCACGCGTTTGATTCAAAATGAAGAATTCTACGGATAAAGGTTAGTATTCGATCAGTACTCGTGATGATTCGATTGATTCATGTTCAACTATAGATTCCATTAAAGGGTTTGATTTCGAAATGAAATCGTAAAGTATCTATCAATTGGTATCAGAGCGGTTATGGACTTGCTTGATTCATCGATTTATTAGAGTAGAGTTCATTTGATAATTTGTATAGGAATTCACGGTTTGGTGGTTTTCACTGACCATTAGAGTAATCATTTAGACTGAGTGTCAATTGGAGGAAAGAAATTCAATTTGAATAAAAGTTTTCCATAGTTTGCGCAATGTTTGAATCATGTTTTTTTGTGCGTATGGTTGTCAGTAGTTAAGATGCTTACAGAAATTCCTTTTATTTTTAACATTATTGTCATTCTACTGTTCTATATGAATGGTTTCAATAATTATGGAATTGAGGAACATTGTTCCCAAAAACTACCCGGGCGGTGTAATGACCTTGGCTGGGTCCATTCGCTCCCCTAGAGTCCTAGGTGCATAGACTCGATCTCGGCCATGTGCTCTTCTTGGCACTTCTCTATATATTTCCTCATGATGCATGGCATCCCTTGCTTCTTGTGCAAGCAATCGACCTTCAAGCTCCTCAATCCTTTGTCTTTGTTGAGCATCATGCTCTCTAGCTCTAGCCATATCTTGGTCTTGATCCATGGCTATTATATTCTCTTTTTTTCAGCTTAGTAAGCGTCATTCCTATCTCCAAGTCAAGTGGTAACAGTTTGACTTCTAGAACTCTTTAAGTGCACCACTTTTGCAACCTATTATCACAAACACAAACACAAGTGCAATCAAAAGTAACAAAATAACACTAGCACTCTTATAAGCAACTTCACACAAGTAAGGTTCAACTTCAATAGTCCACGACAACGACGCCAAAAACTTATTGTGTAGTCCGGTTCAACTAACAAATGCACATGTATAACATGTGTACCCACTAGAAGAAGACTATATAACCCCAAGAGAAGATTCGCATCACCGTAAATATATAATATATAGGCCAAGTCGTCTCCTTGAGGACTATGTTATCCTCCCTTTACTCTAAGAAGCCTTGTAAGAATATGCAAGTGTTGTAAAAGAAAATAAAAAAGATGCAACCAAGTGGTCGACTTAAGACACTTCAGGAGTGATTTGGGCTAAGTACCCTCAGTCGAGTCCCCTAGACATCTCCAATCGATTCACCCTGACAACTTTGAGCGAGTGTTTTTTTCTGTAGCTTTTGAACTCAAATCGATTCAAAAACAGAGGAATGGTAAAGATGAAATCAAGTAAGAAAACGACTAGTGGTTGAGATTAATTCTCCCAATCCTTTATAAAGTAGTATTTATACATATAATGCCATAGAGTGAGAACAATTTGCTCAAGTGCTCATATAAACGATGACTAAACGGTTGTATGCATGGATAGATGCATGCAAGCCAAAATATGCTAGTCAAGCGAACATAGTACCTCACATGGTGTTTGCTGATTGTAAAATTCTAGTCAACTACGGTCTCAAACTAGTGATCAATATGAGATAATTAAGCCTCACATGGTGTTTTCTGTTGGCTTTCATAAATCATAAGGATCTAGAGTGGACTTGCACTTCATAACTAGCAATCAATTATTCCTCACATGGTGTTTGCTGTTGGAGTAATTGAAGTACTAATCCTAGCAATATAGGCGTCTAAAAAATGCATCACTAGTATATGAAATTACTTATGAGTCTCATTCATACTAGCCGGCCAATTAACAACACATATGATTATGCTTAAAACTAGAATATGAAATTAATTATGAGTCTCAATCCCTAGTATGGAACTACTCACTCATGTTGAGTGAATTAAAACACAACAATCGAACAAGAAATCATGCACTCCATGAAATCGAGAGAGAGAAAGATGATCAAAACAACTAAGAGATAATCAAATTACCAAATTTTAATGGAAAGTAGCAATGGATCTAGTTTGATTCGACACAACTTAGCCACAACTCGGCACAAACTTCTTACAATTCGGGTGGACTCGGACTCGACTCGGCCAACTCGGCCATAAACTAAGGAGACTCGGCTCCGAAAATGAAGAAATTGAGAGAGATTTGTGGAGTAGTGAATTGGTGTTTGATCCTATGCAGCTAAGCCTCTTTAAATAGGTTGAGAAGTGAAGGAAACTAGCACGGATCGCCCCCAAGCATGGCAAGGATTTCAACAACAACACCAAAATTCCCTTGTAACCGTCGTCACTTGAAAAGTTTGTTACAACGGCACAACACCATCGATCGAGTCGACCTTGAAGTGACTCGACTCACGTTGAAAAGTAATTTGGTGACTCATCTGTCTTATTGAGTCGAGTGGGGTAACTAATTCGACCGCCACTTGACATGTGTTCCGCCTTGGTTCGATGTCTTCGTATTGGGAGAGCCTAAGTCTTCAAGCCCGAGTCGATTCCTCCTTCTTTGTGTGAGTGAAGAGAGCCTTCAGTCGGGTTGCACTAGCGACTCGTCCTCTTGGACTTGCATTTCCGGATGATCTTTAGCCATTCCTTCTTCTACTTTAATGCTCCGGGGCTTCTCTTTGGTTCTTCTTTCTTTCCCTTTAGTGTTGATGAGGAGAGGTTTGTTTCCTTGAATATTGGTATGTTCATTTATGCTCCATTTGACCTATAATCACCTAAGCACAAGAGACAAACGGGAGTAGACATTCTTTGATGCAAATAAGCTATAGAAAAGAAGTAAATGCCTAAACCCATGCATATATACTAAAATTATAAGAAAACAACTCCACAAAAGATAGCATAAAAACATGCTACCAATGGCATAACATCTACTTCAATGTGGCTTAGTGGGTTTTGGAAGAATTAACCTCAATCCCTAATCTTTTCCCTTATTGAATTTGAGTTTTTGTTAATACATGCTTGTCACTAGATTGAAGTGTTTTTCCCTATTGTTCACTTGATCAAAGTTGTCCAGAAACTTGATCGTAGGTGTTCTGAAAATCGATCCATGTTAACCAAATCCCCTGAATTTTGCACGATCACTTTATCCTTTTTTTGCTTTCTTTTACACACTAGCATTTGTTTAGTTGGCTTCCTAGAGCAATATTGAGATAACATGGTCCTTTTGGAGATGACATTGACATGCTAGTCATATATTTACATTGACACAGCCGTTCACTTGCGGTTTTATGTGATATCCTTGAGTGTATGCATGCTTTTGTGACACATTATTACATATCTGATAACATGATTTATCGACCTAGTTTTGTAGAACGTATAGGTAGTTTTTCCTTTCTGCATGCATGTTTTAGCCTTAGTTTGTTTCTTTTATGCTTGTTTAGTGCTACTTTGCAAGTATAGATGTCTACACACTCTTTTGGTGACTTTGTAGGTTATTTGGCGCATTTTGAAGCTAAAACGATGCATTTGAGGATCAAGCATCAGAGTGAATGCTTAGGAGCAATCATACGAGCTAAGGAAAGGAGAAGAAGTCGATTTTGGAACGAACGAGACCAAGTGCCGAGTGAAGAAACATCTCGGCCGAGATCCACTTACCTCGGACCGTGATGGAGGCTACTGTTCACATATTTCAGTCCACATCTCGGACTGAGATCCCGGGTGACTTGACCGAGATTCATATGACGTTGAAGATTGAAGACGAAATCTCGGCCCTGACATGAGAAATCTCGGCCCGAGATGCTACCCGAGATTCTTTCCTGAGCGTCGATTTCATTTTATTTCGGACTTTTTGGCCCAGTCCGCGTCTTTCGACTGGTTTTAGGTTATAAAAGTAGGGTTCCGAATAAATAAATGGAGTCCAGAGTGTGCGATTTTTGGGTTAGTTTGGAGGTTTGTTCGGCGTTAGATTAGAGGAGAACTCTTCTCTTGCCTTTCTCCTTCGCTCTATTTTCACTATTGTTAGATCGTTAGTTTAGTAGAAAGATTCAGTCTTTTCAGTTTGTTTCAAACTTGGATACGCTTTAGAAGTGAAAGACATTTGTTTTCAAGATTCAATAAAGCTGGGTACTTTCTTTATTCCCTTTTTCTATTTCAATTGTATACTTTCTTTTATTAATTTGATTTCAGGTTTGATTATGAATATTGTTAGTTAGAAACCTTTTGTGGTTCCAAGGTAGTTAGAGATTTCTTTATACCTTGGACGATGATGGATTAATTGTTCTTATAATAGGTTGTGTAAATCGCTTTAAATCCTATGGAAAGTGATAACATGATTTATTGACCTAGTTTAGTAGAGCATATAGGTAGTTTTTCCCTTTCCGCATGCATCTTTTAACCTTAGTTTGTGTCTTTTATGCTTGTTTAGTGTTACTTTGCAAGTATAGATGTCTACACACACTTTTGGTTACTTTGTAGGTATTTTGGTGTGTTTTGGAGGTAAAACGATGCATTTGAGGATCAAGCCTCGGAGTGGATGCTTAGGAGTGATCATACGAGTATTGGAAAGGAGAAGACGACGAATTTGGAGAGAACAAGACGAAGTGCCCGAGTTGAAGAATATCTCAGCCGAGATCCACATACCTCGGTCAAGATTTGGAGTTTCTGTTGCAAAATATCGGTCCACATCTCGACCGAGATCTCGGGTGACCAGCCCGAGATCCTCATGGCGTTGAAGTACGAAGTCGTAATCTCGGCCCCGACATTGACCTATCTCGGCCAAGATCCAGACCGAGATTCTTCCCTGAGCGTCGGATTTTATTTTACTTCGGACTTTTAGCCCAGCCCACGTCTTTCGACGGGTTTTAGGTTGTAAAAGTAGGTTCCGAAATTAATGAAGGGAGTCCATTCTTGTGCTGAATTTGTCCGGTTTTGAGTGCTAGAGGATCCGGCCGAAGAGAAAAAGTCAGGCTTGTGTTAGTTTAGAAAGGAGAATTATTCTTCTACCTTTCTTCTTCATTCCTTTTCACCATTATTGATCATTAGTTTTAGTTAGAGGAAGATCCAGTCTTTTTAGTTTATTTAGAGTTTTATTAGAGATTTACAAGTGGAAGGGAGTTGTTTTTGAGATTCAATAAAGTTGGGTACTTTCTTCATCCATTTTTCTTATTTTATTCGTTTGCTTTCCTTTACCATTTTGAATTCAGGTTTTGATATGAATATCATTGGCTAGAAACCTTTTGTTGTTCCAGGGTAGTTAGAGAATTATTTATACCTTGAACTATGATGGATTGAGTTGTTCTTATTATTAGATTGTGTAAATCGCTTTAAATCCAATGGAAAGGTTGGGTTTTTGCAGGTCTAGACTCAATCTAAACCCTTAACCTAAGTAGGAATTGAGTCGTAACTGTGATATTCCTATTTAGATACATAAGAGAACCTGTTCCTAGGTAATAAAGGTTTAACCTTTATTGGATAGAATGTGCCATTATTCCTTCCTTTGAGGAAATAATTCCTGAGACGTAACTGTAAAGGGTTATTCGGTTCCTTAATTGAAAGAATAAGGTTTGTTTATCTATTTCTCCCTCTTTACCTTGAAAGCTATATGTATTAGGCTGCGGACCTTAATGTTCTTGAGACGTCACTGTAAAAGAACATTGTTATTAAGAAACATTCATCTTGAGCGTTTCAATCTTATATACACCACGTGAGAATCCGTATATTCTGAGTTCATGTGTATAAATAATGATCTTGAATCCTTGGAATTTCTTGTTTCGGAATCTCTTTGCTTTGAATCATTAGGTTTATACATTCCTTCGTTGATCTTTAATCCTTTCAAAATGGCATTTCTCTCCAATATATTCGTTTTTTTTATTTGTTTGTTACTTGATTTTCAATCAATTCAGATAATTGATTGCGAATCCACCAAAACCTTCAAAAACCTTTTTGATCCTTTTTTCCTTTCTTTTCCAACCCCCTTCTTATTCTAGATTTATACTATTTTAGATCATTCTCATTTTCATCTAACTTAGTCCCTGAGATCGACCTCGGAATACTTGCTCATTATTGCGATTGATCCATACATTGTGGGTTTGCTGCAATTGAGTAAATATCACGAGATTATAAATTTAAAGCAGGCTCGACGTTTTGTACATCATGTGGATTTCTGTTTATTTTTTTATAGGAGTTTATAGGTGTGCAAAACAAGCGAACAAAAATGTTTGGTTTTTGTCAAGTTTAAGAATACCTTAAACCATTAACCTAAGTTGGAATTGAGTCGTAACTGAGATATTCCTTCTTAGATACATAAGAGAACTTGTTCCTAGGTAATAAAGGTTTAACCTTTATTGGATAGAATCTGCCATTATTCTTTCCTTAAGGCAATTAATTCCTGATACGTAACCGACAACCGTAAAGGGTTATTTGATCCTTAATTGAGAAATAAGGTTTATTTATGATTTCTTCCTCTTTACCTTGAAAACAATAGGTATTAGGGTGCGTATTTGTATGTTCTTGAGAAATAAGGTTTGATCCTTAATTGAGAAATAAGGTTTATTTGATCCTTAATTGAGAAATAAGGTTTATTTGATCCTTAATCTGCCATCCCCGAAGCTTTTCAACCATATATATGCCATGTGAGATTTATATAATCCAGAGTCCAATGTGTATAAATAATGATCTTAAATCATTGGAACTACACAATGTGCATAAAGATCAATCTAGACATGAATCTATCATCCGACATTCATATTAGAACAAGCATGGATTAAACATTCAAAACGGCTAAGTCTCTTCTATATTCTCACTAACATACATTGATAATCATATATTTCCTGAGGCATAATATCAATTCAAGAGGACATAGCTTGAATTTGGAGTTTTCACCCCAAACCCTAATATTGGAACTACTCACACACGAACGTAAAGCCAAATATCAATAATCCATAATTAAATGCCACGGAATGAAAGTAGAGAAGAAATGATGAATATGAGAGAAATAATCGAGTGAATTGGAGTTACCAAACAAAAATTATGCCAATAACAAGGTTGCAAATGGATCAAAACTTCACTTTCATCAAGAACTTCACAAAGAACATCAAGAACAATAGAAATTCGGACAATAGTAAAAAAGAGAGAAGTTTGTTGTGATCTACACCTAGAGTGTGTGATATTTTGATCTAAGTCAACCAACTAATTTAAAGGCTTACAAAATTCCAACTTGTCAAAATGAATCTTTCTCTAACAAACTCACGTGCTGGCCGTTACAACTTTTCTTCTTTGTCCGGGTTGGGAACTTCACTCGATCGACGTTGACGATCCACTTAATCAAGTATCATGTAAGTTTCTTCTTCCTCCGGGTTTTCATCTACTCAATCCATGTGGAAAGTTAAGTCGGTGAAACCAATTTTCTTCTTCATTCGAGTGGATATGTAAACTCGAATGACACTTGGTTTTTGTCGCCTAAAGATTCCTTTTCACTCGTTTGAAGTTAAAAGTTAAGTTGGTGGTATGAAGTTTCATCCTCTTCCGGGTAGAATGACAAACTCAATTGACACATCTTCAATTGTCATGACAAGTGCTCATCTCATATCTACGTCGATCGAGTGACATTTCTCCTTCTATTCAATAGCCTTCAATCGCAATGATAGCTTGAGGAAGATCATTCATGGAGAGCCTAAGTCTTTTGGATCGAGTTATTGTTCTTCTTCTATCAATTAAGAAGTTCCTCTTCCATCGAGTGGGCACTCACTCGATCCTTAAGACTTGCATTCTCCAAGGTGAGTCTTTGGCTCTTCTTTCATGGAATTTGCCCTTTCTTCCTTGCATGCTCTAGGGCTTTATTCTTGGTTTCCTTCCTTTTTTTGCATGTGATGATGAGGTTGAGTAAGCTTCCTTAGGCCTTGATGGATTTCATCTCTTTAAGTTCCAAATTGGACCTAAAACACCTAAAAACAAGAGATAAATGGGAGTAGACATTCTTTGATGCATATAAGCTCTAGCTAAGATGTAAATGTCTTATCCCATGCAAAAACTAAGGAAAACACATGAAAATACACTGCAAAAGATAGCATGAAAACATGCTATCACTTGGGATTCTCTTCAATTAAAGATTAAGATTATTGTTCGCTGGTTTTGCACACCTATAAATCCCTATCAAAAGATATAGAAATCCACAAGATAACAAAATGACGAGTTCGCTTTAAATTTATATGTAACGCCCGGAAATTTTAGAAAACGAATATATCGTGTTATTCCTATTTCCGTAAATTATTCTACGGAAATATCCGATATTTATTCCGAAGCCGTGAACCGTAAACTATTTTTACGAGAATGTCGGAAAATATTCCGATCCATTACGGAACTACCTTCTTCTCTTTTCTTTTTCTTTTTCCTTCTTGGGGCTATCTCGGCCCGCCTACCTCGGCCGAGATCAATGCCCAGCCACGCGGGACACAAGCGGGCTTTCTCCCCCCTTCCACGCCAGCCTGCACGTGCCGCCCGCCCAGCCTACGCCTAGGCCTGCAAGAGAGCAGGGCCTGCAGCCGACCCCTCGGTCCGGACCTGGCGTGCTGCACAGGCCGACCCCTCGGTCCGCCCCCCCCCCCTTTCCTACTCCCTCACTGGGCCTCACTCCACGCCTCACTCCCTCACCTCACTCTCCACACAACTCTCACCTCCTCTACACTCTCTTTCACGTGGGAACAGGAACCCAACACCGCGGCCTTCCCTCCACTGCATCCCGGCCGCCCAGTTCGCCGGCCGCCGCAGTGAGCAGCCACCGCTAGGGGCGGCTTCTTCCCTTTCTCCACCTCGGTCGAGCGGCACTCTCTTCTCCTCGGCCGAGACAACTCCCTACGTTCACGCTGCTCGAAGCCGGTGAACACCACGTCGCCGCCACCAAGCTGCCGAGGAAGAG
>CM008280.1:29058570-29223388 GCA_002319775.1 Fagopyrum tataricum
GTCTTATGCGGACAGCTGAAGACGTATGAGGAGAACTACCCGACTCATGATCTGGAGTTGGCCGCGGTAGTTCATGCACTGAAGATCTGGAGACATTACCCGTATGGTGCTACATGCCAGATCTTCACCGACCATCAGAGTTTTTGAAGTATATTTTTACGCAGCGGGAGTTGAATAACCGCCAGCGTAGGTGGCTCGAGCTGATTAAGGATTTTGACTTGGAAATTTTGTATCATCCGGGGAAGACGAACGTTGTCGCCGACGCCCTGAGCCGGAAGACGCCTCGAGAGCAGGCGATCGCGAGATTGACAGTACAGTCTCAGCTGCAGAGAGACCTGAGATGGTTAGAGTTGGACATCCAGTTTCCTGATGAGGATGCCCGACTGAGTATCTTAGAGGTTCTACCTGATCTGTTGGGGGAGATCCAACAGAAGCAGGAGACCTGCCCGATGTTGCTGAGGATACGGGAGAGGATGTCTCGAGATGAGGCACCACAGTTCCTTCTGGGGGCAGATGGAGTGTTGAGACGCCGAGGTCGCGTCTGTGTACCTGCTGACGCAGATTAACGTCAGAGGATTCTACAGGAGGCTCACTGTACACCTTACTCGGTACATCCAGGCACGAGTAAGATGTATCAGGATTTGAGACATATATATTGGTGGGGTGGGCTGAAGCCCGATGTAGCCAGATTTGTGGCACAGTGTGCGACCTGCCAGCAGGTCAAGATCGAGCATTTCATACCTGAGGGCGAGCTTCATCCACTTCCTGTTCCACAGAGGAAGTGGGAAGATGTCACCATGGATTTTGTGACCAGACTGAGATTGAGCCGAGGTTTTGATGCTATCTGGGTCATTGTGGACAGATTGACGAAGACGGCACGTTTTGTTCCGATCAGGGAGACGTGGCCGGTGAGCAGACTGGCTGAGAAGTACACTAGGCAGATAGTGAGACTCCATGGGGTGCCGAGGACGATCGTCTCTGACAGAGATGGGCGATTCACCTCGAGGTTTTGGCAGCAGATTCAGACTGCCCTGGGGACGAGTTTACATTTCACGACGGCGTTTCATCCTCAGACCGATGGTCAGTCCGAGAGGACCATTCAGACGCTGGAGGATATGCTGCGAGCTTGTGTGTTGGATTGGGGACAAGTGTGGACGGATCACCTCCCACTAGTTGAGTTCTCATACAACAACAACTGGCATGCATCTATTGGGATGACCCCATATGAGGCACTGTATGGACAGAGATGTCGGACTCCGTTATGTTGGGATGAGCAGAGCAGTGTCAGCAGTATAACCCCTAATCAGATTCAGGATGATATAGCCCGAGTAGCCCTGATTAGAGAGCGGCTGCTGACGGCTTAGAGCCGTCAGAAGTCGTATGCAGACAGGAGGCGCAAACCTCTAGAGTTCCGAGTTGGAGCCCATGTGTGGTTGAGAGTGTCCCCGACACGAGGTGTGAGGAGATTCGGCATTAAGGGGAAGTTGAGTCCTTGATATGTCGGACCATTCGAGATTTTGGATCGGGTTGGGAGCGCAGCCTACAGATTGGCTTTGCCTCCGAGATTAGAGGGTGTTCACCCTGTATTCCACGTGTCTCAGCTGAGGGAGTATATACCAGACCCGAGACACATTGTGAGTTATGATGATTTGGTGGTTGAGCCGGACCACACGTTTGCTGAGCATCCTATTGCAGTCCTAGAGCGAGGTACGAGACGCCTGCGTTCGAAGGACATTCCTATGTTGAGGATACAGTGGTCGAGACGTGGACCTGAGGAGGCTACTTGGGAGACTGAGGATAGTATCCAGAGGAACTATCCAGAGTTCTATGCTGGGATAGAGATAACAGTGGGATCGCCGGGTAGATCTTAGTATTACCTCGGTGAGTGTTATATGCTTATGTGTTTATGTGCTTATGTGCCATACTGTGTTTATTTCATGCTAGCTGTGATGTGTGTATGATCTGTTACAGATCATGTTGTGCTAGTACGACCGATAGGTATAGCTGGAGATGGTTCTTACCTCCATGCTATCTCGAGATATGTAGGATTGGATGGAGATATCTTCTCCATGCCCCGATGTTGGTTTGGCTAGAGACATTTCTCTCTATGCCCCAGATAGGATGGTGATCTTTTGCGGGAGATGATGTTCCTCCACGCCCGTGTTGAGGTTATAGCGTATGGTTGAGGCCAGGTATGTGTTATGATACCTCTATGATAGAGAGTGTATCCCGGTTTTGAGGTTATGTGCTTTCGAGGTTTATGCAAGTTTCGGGACGAAACTTGTTTTTAGGGGGGAGAGATGTGAGAGCCGTAGTTTTTCGGTCCGAGACCGGACCTTGGCCGAGATTAGCTTTGGCCGAGGTTGGTCTTGCCGCCCCCGCGGTAAGTGGCGCCGCCCCTACGGCTGCTTGGACCGCCCCTGCGGTTTCCGGCGGCTGCAGCCGTCTTCTTTGACCTTGTTGACCCGTGCTTTACTCTTTACTTTTCTCCTTCTTACCTTTGGCTGATCAAGGGTTCTTCATCTTCTTCTCCAGCTTCTCTCCACGTTCCTTGCTTCTCTTGCTTCCTTGGATCTTGTTCTTGAGTTGTGGAAGAGTTTTGTGAGAGTGTTGTGTGTGTGTTACCTTGTGTGAGTGTTGGCGGAGGTTATGCTGGGCTTGAAAGCCAGCCTTGGTGTATGTTGAGCTCTCCTGCAACCTTAGACCACAAGTGTGGTAAGGGTTCTTTTCCTCTCTTCTTTCTTTCTTGCTTTCCTTCATAGCTTAGGATTAGATGATTGCCTAGGCTTGTTCTGATGTTGTATGTGTATACTTGTGTATGGTCTTGGCTTTGGATGAGAGTATAGACGTGATTTGATCACGTGAAGAACCGAAGAGAAGCCGCGAAGTTGCCTTCTGCACTGTCGCCGCCCCCGCGGCCAAAAGCCACCGCCCCGCGGCTACCGTGCCACAGCGCCTGCGTTGCGCCAGCGGCGTGCCAGCGGCCGCCCACGTTCCGTGTCACCGCCCCCGCGGCCACATCCCGCCGCGCCCGCAGCCACCTGTTTTCGTCCCTGCGTCCCTTGTGACCCGCAGGTGCGTTTTGTCCCGGATCTACCTAAGGCTAGGTAGATCCTTTTCCTTCCTAGTATGAGTGTTAGTAGCCTGCTAGGTGCGAGTTGAGGTTAGAATGAGTTGAGTACGGAACTGTTATGCCGGTTACGGCCTTGAGGATTTCGAGTTGGAATATGATCCGTATGGATCCCTTGGGTCTAGGTGTGACCCCTTGTAGGGATATGTATATGATGTATGCGTTATACCTTGTTTAGGTTGAGTTGATCTCCAGAGCGGAGCCGAGTATTCTGAGTTTGTGACTCCCGAGGTTGAGGTAAGTCCACAGGACTTACTTAGCTGCCCTCCATATATTGGATGTGTGCCTGAGTGGTGAATGTTATGCTTTATAGCCCGTATGATATATTGTACTACCGACCTATGGTCTATTGACTGCCCATTGTAGGGCCGTGACAACTTGTCAATTCATCCCGCTGGGAGTCTGGAGGTTCTTTTCGGGCAGGCCAGTATGGCTCAGTGGGCCGGCCACCTACACCACTCCCATAGGGTACACGGGAGGTGGGACCGGATCCCATTTCAGCTGGCACCATTCCCGAGAGGCGAGGGTTATATTCCTCGTGTCACATACGTTCATATTGAGTTATTATTTATACGCTGCATGCGCCGGACTATTATTATAAGATAATAAAATGGGTAAATGTGTGACAACATGTTTATATGTTTAAGTTCTGACGTGTGCATGTGCTCTAGCATCTTCCTTTGTATGTGTTTGGTTAGCTAGCGGTGTAATGCCGTGTTGTAGACTTTGCAGGTTAGGACACTGCAGAGTGATCCAGACGGGGCGATCTGCTGAGGGCTCCGTACACTGGGGTTATACTTGTGGAGGGGTATTTTGGAGATGTATATATATATGATATGTTTTGTTGTACTCAGCAGTTGTATAAACCTTTTGATATGTTTATATATCAGTTTTACGTTTTGGTTTTAATCTGTTGGTGCCTTGTTGTAAGATCGGTGAAATTGTTGTCAGGCTAGGGTCAGGATCCATTGTGAGATCCTAGCCCGGTAGCATCTCGAGTCCCGCGGATTCGGGGTGTTACAAGACCGACTCGAGATAAGGATTGACCTTGACTTTTATTGATAGTCATAGCAAAACACACAGCTAGGGGGAATTGTCTGCTTTGAAAACGGAATGGATATCGAGAATCTGTAGGTGTCATTACCATGCGAGGAATGAATACCAACTCTCCTGCATTACTTCCCGAAATAATCTTAGCTTCAATAAGATGCATCATAAGACGGATGACGATCAATCTCGTACCATTACAAAGACCACCGTACTGATTTATATTGCGCAAAAGCATAACGGGAACCCCTATTTTAATCTTCAGTGAATGGTTTGGGATACCTGATGATCGAATGCCATTAAGGAAATCAACAAAATGCACTATAACATCGTCATAGCTCGTCTTATCTGAGGTACATATACTGTCCAAACTAAGATACTCAGTCTCTTCACCGGGTAATAGAGATAACATATACTCATTCAACCTATCAACAACCTCCAAGGTAGGAGCAAGTATTGCCCTTTCTTGAAAATATGACGAAGGGTCATTGACGTCGTTGATAGTTGGATATGTAGATTCACATATAACTTTAATAGCATCATCAAAATCACGACAACTTAACAAAACATCTTCTGGAAAATTGATAGTTGCTTCACCGTCATTAGTTCCACCTTCTTTTCCATCTCCTACACGGAGAATCCAATCAGAAAATTCTTTAGCTTCTAAAACCTCTAAAGGTGTGTTACCACTCTGAATCCTCATGTTCCTAGTGAGCTTTAGGACCTTGCAGTGTGCCCATAAGGACACAACAGGTAAAATTTGCTTGAAATCACCCCCAAATACAACCACTTTCCCACCGAAGGGCAACTTCATGGCATCCGGATTGGAATGCTTCAATATATCGCGCATGGTTATGTCAAGTGCTTGGAAGGCATACTTGTTTATCATGGGTGCCTCATCCCATATAATGAGCTTGGCCTTTGAAATGAGACCGGCTAATTCTGATCCTGGAAGTATATGACATGTCGAGTTTTCATGGATCTCAATTGGTATAAAATATCTGGAATGTGCAGTTCTTCCTCCGGGCATTAACAATGCTGCAATGCCGCTTGATGCAACGGTTAACACAATATCACCTTTAGATCGTATTCCCGCAGAAATAGACCTCCAAATAAAAGTTTTACCTGTTCCACCATAACCGTACAAAAAGAATACCCCTCCGCCTCCTGAATTAACTGCAGCCAATATTTCATCATATATTCCACGTTGTTCTGATGTGAGCCTTTCAATCAACATACCATGCTCCAAGTGCAAAGATTTACGGTCATATCTAAGCTCATCCCGAATATACTTATTCAACCCATCAGCAATCAGAGAATCATCAGCAACGGGCATGGAATGAAACTCCTTTAAACTACTACCATTCGTTTGTAGGAGTTTTTCAATTTCAGCTAGAGCAAAATTACGCAATTCCTGTTCATCGAGTATTAAATCTGTAGATAAAATTCAAAAAATGAAATAAATAAATAAATTGTAAACAACTAATATTCAACTAAAAAGGAATGCACGATGTACATATTCAAGTTATTAGTAATTGTATGTTTCGTGTATAACATAATAATTTAGAATAAATATTTGTACTTGTTTTTGTTAAAATTCCTATAAGTTGTTGAGCTTGTATGATAAATATGACATAAGTTGTGAAACTCTTTCATATTTAGGGAGTGGTTGAATTGTAGGATTACAACAAATATCGTAATTATTTAGTTAAAGTTTCCATTAAGTTGCTGAAATTCTTATGATTGATATGAATATTATTATTAATGCTTATTTGGATGTAACCGTACACAATCTGATTGTGATATAAAGCAACTTTTAGACATATTAGGGATTGGTGGAAGTATGGTGCTATATATTTTATACAAAATATATATTAGGATATTAATAATAATAAAATCATCTAGAACAATAATGTTTCTTGTATATCAGAAGCTGGAGTTAAAAACCTTATATAAAATTCTTTATTAACGTATTACAAGACCAAATTAGATTGTATTTTAATCGCATAAGGTTTCATATTATATATATATATATATATATATATATATATATATATATATATATATATATATATATATATATATATATATATATATATATATATTTCTGTTATATAACAAACATACATCCCTTTATTAACTAAATTTTATTTTAAATCATATCATGATGTCGCTACTAACATGTATGCTGAGTTTATAGGATATATGTACTTGGATTACGTAGAATTCTGTGTTGATAAGATTGAATATCGTCCGATAAAAGGTGCCAAATACTATTCCAAACAAATAGGAGTCTAGTGATGCTGTTGCTCAACAATAACATTGTAAACAAACTTCTAACCCTTTTAGCAGGAGCAGAAAAACTCGCATCTTCAATTGCTGTAATATATTCACTCTCATCATCTAGCAAACCTAGAGCGAAACATGTGTCTTTGAATGTTTCATGGATGGTCCCAGAAACTGTTCTTAAATCTTCATAAGAAGTTGGACCTTTAACATGATTAAGTAACAGTCGTAGGTAATACTTCTCACCGCATGCAGGAGAAACGTTAAATATGCGACCAATTGATGTCAGACTTCCCTTTCTTTGTGTCCTTTCCTTGTTCCGTTCATGCCATACAAATTTCTTCGAAAATTCCTGATAAGATATTTCTCTAGCTTCAGGGTAAACTCTATTTGCTTCCATCCAAGTTAAGAACATAGTGTTATTCAACCCAGGTCTATCAAGAATATCTTCAACAATATCATTATCATTGAAAACTATAGATTATTCATCAGGTAAGTGAAAGCTTAACCTTAACACTGGAGGAGTTCTATAGTGTATGTCGAACTGAAAAATACGTCACATTGCCTCACACGGTCCGATATACCTATAGAACATTCAAGGTATGCATTATGACATAAATAGAACATTTAGTATACACAACAATATACAAACAGTCAGCGAATATTTATATTACATTATAATTATAGTTGACTTAACATACAATATGATATATATATATATATATATATATATATATATATATATATATATATATATATATATATATATATATATATATATATATATATATATATATGAGTTATATATATACGAATAATTAGAGAAATAAAATGGCCAACAATGTACACGTTACTAAAGAGGAATCACGAAATCCATACCTACAATTGTAGAAATCCTTTATTTCGTCAAAACCAACAGAAGTTGAATTAGAATGATCCCGATCAGATAATACCGCAGTAATACGGTCTGATCCCTTGCTAATATATTTGAACAAATATTTAATGGAGCGAGATTGGTTACACCATTCGACATTGATATGAGCGTTGTAACGAATCAACAGGTCTTTGTTATATGGTATAACATAACGACTGTCTATTTCGTGACCCTTCTTGTTAATGGTGTGCCCATTTTTTCGTCGTCTATACACGGGATATCCATCCTCATCAACAGAAGTAAACTCAATATTGCCCCTTGGATAGTATTTGATACACTTATTGTTATCCATACAAATTGATTTCGGGTTAAGTGCACCGCAGGGGCCATGTATCATTAGGCTAGTGACAATTTCATGAAGCTCCGGTTCAGCCTGAGGATCGGGGATCTCAGCAGAGATAATGTTGTCATCTTCGGGATTTGGGTACTTAGCATTCTTTTCCAGGAACAATAGGATGTGAGCATGTGGCAATCCCCTTTTTTGGAACTCAATCGTACAGAGATAACTGTAATATAATGTTCACATTTTAGAAAATATTAAAATATTACCAGAATTAATAAAAGTATATACAGATATGGAGATACCACATTACCTGACTGAACTGGTCCAAATGGTTTTCCAGACTTTAGGGTCTTAATCATATCATCAAGCTTAATTTTAAACACACGACAAACGATATCTGGACGATCTTCAGCCTTTAATCCTCTTGCGTCGACAAACCTGGTAATTTCAGGCCATTTTGAGTTGCAAGTAAACGTTATGAACAAATCTGGATATCCATAATTCTTGCAAATTGCCATTGCATCTTGATAGTTTTCCATCATGTACCACGGCCCCCCGGTAAAGGAAGATGGTAACACAATTCTCTTACCCAACGAATCGGCATCAATTGAACCCGATAAAGATGCCTCATGTATGTTTTTGTACTGATCAGCTCGTATCTTTTTCTGATGTGTTCTAAAGTAACTCATCCGTTGAGACTCGACCATGGTATAAGAATCAACAACAAATTGCTGAAACAATCTCCTTGAATATAATAGAGATTTTGCTTCTAGGGGTCTTTTTGTATACGGAATGCAAAAAATTCTCTCATACTTACCCACATCCTCTTTCGAGTTTCATCATCACCAATGTCCCTTAATGGAATATATAATCTAAATCCATCCTCTCCGTAAGGAAATAACATAGGATACTGTAAAGCAAGGTAAGATACATCCAACTCATTTATCCGTTTTAGACCACCAGAACTCTTATGCAGAACTATATCCCTGTGATCGACAGTGTCTTCTATGTCACCTACAATTAGTGTTGCAACTTCGGAAGAAGTTGGGAGATTATATCTTCTAGCATCGGTCTCCCGCGTGCTTATTAACCTCAATCTAACATCGATCATCGTCCCATCCAAACATACATCCTTAGCGGATCGAAAAGGCTATGCATGAGGGTTGTATTCATCAAGCATAGCTTTAAGATCAGCTACAATAGATGGATCGAGTGTTTTCTTGTGTTTTGAACTATTACAATAAAAAAACAAATAATATTAGTTTAATTAAATGTTTGGCACATATCAAAAATAATGTAATCATGATAATCACATCAGCAGTATTTACTCGAGTGCATTAATCCTGTGTAGTTCTTCGTTCTCAATATCATAAATGTATAACTGGAAAAATTTTGGAGGTTGCCCTTCCCCCGGCAATAGACTCCTAATCAAGTGACAGTTCTGACCATGAACTTTGAACACGTATGGTCCTCTACCCATATCTTCTTTATTTGTTTTACCGGCCAATGATGTAAATGAGAACATCATGTTATAAGCTCTTATGTTGTCAATGAAATTAGCACTTCTCAGGTCTGTACCATCGAATAATTTCTGTAACAAAGATGAAGCCTCTTTCAACAATGGTAGTTGTACAGCTCCTTTCATGCAGCACAAAGAATATTTGGGATTTATATCATTCCTGTTTTTTACTGCCCGTTCTTCGTACCACATTAGTGCTCCACAGAATTCACATTGCCTTGTAGGATCTCCGATGTCCCAATAATTTGCACATGTACTTTATACATTAATGGCTGAAATTAACACATAATTATAATGTTATTACAATATGTATACACAAATCAAGTCAAAAGGCTCCTTGAATCACCTTTGAAAGTAACGCCAGGGTTTCGGGCTGAATAAATGAATCATAGTTAGTAATAATTATAAATTTTTAGATTAAATAGTGTGAGATATATGTGATATGAATATAAAAACCTAAAAAAGAATGTGAAATTACCTCGTTTGGGAAGAACAGGTGGAGGGCCAATATTAGCTGATGTTCCTATTATTCATGTATTATTCATTAATATTCTATTAAATTATTCACAGTTTGTATGGAAAAGTAATATTATAACAATTAGTATAGGTATGTGACTATATTTATGTAATTACCTTGGCTAATTACATTATTTGTTGGTGTAGGATTACAATTCTGATATGATGAAGTTCCTGCAACAAAGTCGGTGTGAGTCAGCGGATCATTCAGAGTTTGACTCTATTTTATTCGTGTATCTTTCTCTACTCCTAATTACGTATAGTTTCATCTCAAGCAAATTAGTAAAAGTTCTAAGTCACCTGCATGACTTGAATTTATTTGGTAGGATGATGTTTCCCATGAGAAAAGAGTACTTGATTGAGCTATACATGTTAGCACATGGGTATATTAATGAAAATAAATAATTTAAACCCATATATGTAAGATATGTATTTGAACAGTAAATATAGCTTTTATGCTTTTGTATATTGATTTTATTACTAACTTACAGTTAGTAATGTCACCAAGTGTTGTTCTTGATGAACCTTCGGGGATATCGGATGGCCTCGTGTATCTAAATGGAGTTCGACAAAACTGATTTGGTCTGAATGGTTTTTGGATCACAAATCCTAAATAAAAACAGTATGCATTTAATATTTAAGATTAATGTGATATATTAAAATGACAGAGTCCGTGTATGATTGAACTTTACCTGTGGGACGGGAAGCGATTGTTTGTCGTTTATTTCTCATGATTTCCTTTCTTGCCAAACGATTATCCTTAGCATTGGGATTCATCCTGAAAATTGCAACCTACATTAAAAAGATTGTGTACATTATGAATAAGAATTTTGTATATGTTTCAATGCAGGTCTGATGTATTCACTAACGAAATTATTGTATTTGTTTTCTACAGAATATATAAGAAAACAGGAGGTAGAAAATGATACCTGTCATACAATGGAGTGGTTGCTTTCTTCAAGAAGCAAAGCTTACTGCTAAAACCTGGAGAAGATTACAGGTCCGTTATTGTTTTTATACTATTATGACTATTTGTGGTTATTTGGGTGTAACCGTACATAATCTGATGGTGATATTGTCTGTTAAATTTATATCTTTCTGGTAAAATATATTGGGATAGGGTTAGATATGGTTGTTTATATACCTTTAGATTGTATATTGGGATAGGGTTAGATATGGTTGTTTATATCGATAGAATTTATGTTTTAGGAAAAAAAAATTGCTTGGAAGTTAAATGATTTAACATTATAAAACATATTATATAAGTATTATGAAATATTTGATACTATAGGTTAACACTGTTTAATATATAATAAATTATTTATGACATGGATAAATTATTTAAGATTGTAAATCATTTTAGTGCATCATAAAATTTTGATAAATGGGAGTTAGATCTGTGACAGGAGGAAGAAGTTACCATCTAAGACTCGCAGCAATCTTGAGTAATTTAATAACGGGTATTAGTCATTGATTGAGTACATATATAAAAATGGACAATTTATAATAGTTTGAGATAAAAATTGAATTTATGAAAATGATAAATTATTTTTTGAATTAGCATCTTTATTTGCTTTATTTTTTAATATAATTATCACTACAAACATATAGTTTATACAATTTTTTTAACGTTTAGTTTGATAGCTTTATGAAAAAGTGTATGAACTGACATCAGAATTATAAAAAAAAAAAACAAATCTTATTATATTAAATGAATATATCATAAATTCAAAACTAAATTGAAATATAAGTAATTTTGATCTTCAATAAAACCATTAAACAAATAAAGCTTGGATGGACACATGTGTAAGCACTACTTCTCCATCTTCATAGTGAGAATTTTCTTCTGAACTGGAAGGAATTCATCATCCTTGTCACCCTCAGTATCATCGTCATTAATGTCAACGAAGTCAATCTTGCGCTTTAAGGAATTCATATCGAAGTTGGCTTGTAGTTCATTCACATCTAATGCCAACTCATTAGAATCCTGAATATAATATACATTAATATTATTAGGAAAGTCACTATAAATATTAAGCTTACATAATTGAAGGTATATTTAAAAGAACTTTAATGGTAGTAATCAGGGTAAAATGTGTGTTATATTAATAGAAACATTACTTCTTTGTTTGACGTACGCTCCATGACAGCTGAGATAATTGATGGATCATCTGTGAATTTGAGAATAGTGTAGCCCGATTTGGTCCGAGATGTGTGTTCATTAAGCTTGTAGTGATCAATTTCGATGACAAATAGATAAGTCTTTCCTAGCAAGACATGAAGGTCTTCAGGTAGAATATCAAAATCTGTCTGATATGGAGAATAGTACAAATAAATTATTAGAATTAAATATGATTAATATTTTCGTGTATACTATATAACGTTGATGTAATGTGAAACCTAGAAAGTACCTCACTAGTGGAGTTAAGTATGGTTGATACATCCTTGTTGACAATACGTTGAACATCTCGATCAAACATTACAAAAGTGGTACTTCTTGTTTCATCTTGAACCCTAATTCGGATCTTAAATCTGTGTAAAAAAAAAAAAAGATTAAAGACTTAATTTTTTGTTAATCAATATTGTTAAAAATGTATACCGGCCTTTTACAAAGAAACCAATCACCTTGGAATCACATTTTTGACTTTTCGGTCACACTTTGTGCAGTAAAATGAATCGCCATTTTTCTCGACTTTCTTCTTGCAGTGCTTGCACGAGTTGTAATACCAGCCATTATTGTCATCGATATCCTCAATGGTGAAAATATTAAGACATTTGCATACCTAGTTTCAAAAAATATAAATTATCTTAGATATTATAATTACGTAATATTAATCAATATATAAATTTTAGAATGTTGACTCACTGTGTTTGAAGAATTCAACTCATTTATGGTCATCTGTAGTGTTACAGCCATAAATTGTTGGGATTGACTAAGTTGTGGTGTATCCTCAATTGACTCAATCTTAATAGGTTTACCATCAGTGCTGTCAAGCACTAACCTGTATTTTTTGGAAAACATCATTTATTTAAATTACAAATAAATTAAAGTATATATATATATAGAAAATTTTACATGAGTTAAATGATTTTCAAATTAAATATGACTTACTTTGACTTGAAAGTTCTAATCTCTTCAATACTACAATCATCAATAAAGATCCGTGTACCGCCAACAACGTTTGATATATTAAATTGCCCTAATAAAAAACCCAATATATTGATATAAATGTCATTTTATGTAAAAAAAAAAGAAAAAGAAATAATATTGTATTTACATACATACATACCTTGAAATGTTTTCAGCTTTCCAAATTGGATGAGGAGGACTACAGTGTTGTTAACAATGGTGTTAACATATGAACTGATTTGCGTGGCATATTCGTCCCATAGTGTACCACTTATAATGTTGGATCTACAAAATTGAAAAAAAAAACCAGTAAGCATCATATAGTCTATATAATACTAAAATATATAAAGTAAACATACACGTTGATTGTAATTCTTCAAAGTAGAAAAAGTTTGTAACAATACCCGGACTTTAGACGGATGTCAATTCTGGTATGCTTCACTTTTTGTGGACCCACAGTGCAAGGAGTTATACTTCCAATACTAATCAATTCGCCGATGATATCTATTTAGAGACATATTTATAAAAAATATATCCACTTAGTTTTAAATATATAAGATTGTATACTAAATACTCATATATGAATACCTACCAACCAAGTAGTTGTCATCGAGAGTTCTATTCAAGATAGAATTGAAGTCAACCAAGTCAAAGGTGTTGTGTGGGATAGGAATGAGATCATTGTCAAAGGAAGTCATGATTGTGCGAAACCCAAAGTCGATCTTATAAGGACTACTTGTATATCGATGAATGCCGTCAGCATTGTTCAAATCAAATTTCGATATAGTGTAGATTCGAGATACGATAATATTCCGATGGTTCTTGATGAATGATTTCCTAATGAAGGCTTGGATTTTAGAACCCTGAATAAATAGGAAAAAAAATATATTAAATATGGAAATAAAAATGTAGTTGAATGAACTCGAATAGCTTAATATTTACCATTTCATCGATTAGAACCATTCCTTTTCCAATAGGAGCACCATTGAGTTGGTTGACATTGAATATGTCCCAGAAATGCAAGACACGGACTCGAATAGTTGGTGATGGATTCGCATTCGGTTTGAGATCGGAGATGTATACGATTTGAGTTGTCATCCTGTGTAACACATAGAAGAAACAAAAGGAGATGTTAAGCATGGATCAAGACATGTTTTGTGAAGTCACAGGATAGAAGATGATACCTTCTTGTTAAGATGCTGATGGAGGATGGATGACAGCTAATATGCTACGTGAAGGTCATATATATAAGATATATATTACGGTTTGTCAATCAAAACTGAATTGATCACACTTAACAAAAAAGATATGGTCAAATATGATTTGGTTAACAACTCCTAACAGACAATTTTAAACTAAATTTAAAATAAAACTTATTGTTTTAAAAAAAATACAAATAAAGTACGTAAGATCTGAAACTAAATTCAAAATAAAACTTATTGTTTTTAAAAAAATACAAATAAAGTACGTAAGATCTGAAACTAAATTCAAAATAAAACTTATTGTTTTTAAAAAAATAAGTACGTAAGATCTGAAACTAAATTTTGAATGGCAATTTATTTTTTAGTTTTTACTGATTTAAAAATACTAATTTAAAATTATTACTATTTTATATACCTGAATTAAAATTCTAAAATTAAAAAAAAATTGGCTGAGGTTAAACCACGGGAGGGCATGTGGCAAAAATTGCTTCTCCCTTAATATATATAAGATTAGTGTAATACCCGCATCTTGTGCGGGTTTTGAATAACAACAATGGGTTAGATCTATTAGTGTGCTATTATATATATTGACATTATTTTGTTTTATATTTACATATATATTTTTTTATATATAAATGAATTATTAGGTAATTATTGATTAGTTCCAATGAAAAATTGGACAAAACTTTAGATAATATTTATAGATCGAAAAAGTGAAAATATAAATTTGTTCGGTAGAAAAATTTTACAATTAGAAAATAATTTGTCAATTGATAAAATATTAGTAAATTTATATTGCTGAAAAGATATTATTGTATAAAAAAATTTGTGCTGAGAAAAATATTTGATTTTTAAAATTTTAATTATTTTAGTGAAGAGATATTGTTGGGTATTTTAATAATTTTTTTAAAGAAATTAGTTTTTTAAATACCAATTTGATATATACTTTTTCTATTTTTTATTTGGGCTTCGAGAAACGTGGGTGCGACACGTGGCAATAGAGGCTCCTCCTTTAATAGATACTAGTGTATTACCCGCACCTTGTGCGGGTTGAGTTTTAAAAGATGTGATAATAAATGTCTCTTTTAATATGCATAACACTAGTTTGACACATTTTAAATCCTTACAAAAATACGAAATATTATAAAAAATAATATTTTATATTAATATTAAGGTGCGGGTATTAAAATGGGTCATTTAAAAATCACTTTCGTAAAACAAAATAAATTATTTTTCTTAACCATTTTTGGTTGAAATTGTATTGTTGTTATTTTCAAAATTTTGATTCAAAGTTAAAACTAAAAATTCCAAAAGAAAATATATATCCTTTGTAAAAAATTCGACGTTATCTATAATTTATAGATTTGTTATGAATGTTAATTATAGTTTTTTTTAAATACTTGGAATTAGTTCTTAACAAATTATTTATGAAAAAGATATCAATATTATGATTCAAAATTTGACATTTACCTATTATCATAAATTCAGAATTTTCCAAGAAGAATTGTAGTTATCATTTTTTTACAAAATAATTTGGAATTCAAAATTTTAATTAGAAATAATTACAACAAAATAATTCGATATAATGATGATATAACCTTGTATTCAAAAACTTTTTTGTTGAAATTTGATGTTAGTTCACGTATTTCTTATTCAAATTTGTTTTTATTTATAACTTTTTTTATTTTAAAACTTTACTTTAACTTGTTGAGGAGATTTTTTTTTACCATCTTTTTAAAAACTGATTTGAAATAATTTTTAAAATTTTTTAATTTTGTTTAATTAAGAGATATTTGCTGGAATTAAAATTAGTTTAAAAATCAAAAAATCCTATTATAAATTCTTTATTTAAATTACGTATTTAAAAAAAAATTTTAGACTGACGTTAAATCTGGAGGCGACACGTGGCAGCAGAGGCCTGTAAAATTTTCGTTGGGCTGAGAAAAATCCTGGAGGCGACCCTTTACCTATTATTCATAAATTCAGAATTTTTCAAGAAGAATTGTAGTTATCATTTTTTACAAAATAATTTGGAATTCAAAATTTTAATTAGAAATAATTACAACAAAATAATTCGATATAATGATGATATAACCTTGTATTCAAAAACTTTTTTGTTGAAATTTGATGTTAGTTCACGTATTTCTTATTCAAATTTGTTTTTATTTATAACTTTTTTTATTTTAAAACTTTACTTTAACTTGTTGAGGAGATTTTTTTTACCATCTTTTTAAAAACTGATTTGAAATAATTTTTAAAATTTTTTAATTTTGTTTAATTAAGAGATATTTTGCTGGAATTAAAATTAGTTTAAAAATCAAAAAATCCTATTATAAATTCTTTATTTAAATTACGTATTTAAAAAAATGTTTAGACTGACGTTAAATCTGGAGGCGACACGTGGCAGCAGAAGCCTGTAAAATTTTCGTTGGGCTGAGAAAAATCCTGGAGGCGACCCTTTACCTATTATTCATAAATTCAGAATTTTCTAAGAAGAATTGTAGTTATCATTTTTTACAAAATAATTTGGAATTCAAAATTTTAATTAGAAATAATTACAACAAAATAATTCGATATAATGATGATATAACCTTGTATTCAAAGACTTTTTTGTTGAAATTTGATGTTAGTTCACGTATTTCTTATTCAAATTTGTTTTTATTTATAACTTTTTTTATTTTAAAACTTTACTTTAACTTGTTGAGGAGATTTTTTTTACCATCTTTTTAAAAACCGATTTGAAATAATTTTTAAAATTTTTTAATTTTGTTTAATTAAGAGATATTTTGCTGGAATTAAAATTAGTTTAAAAATCAAAAATCCTATTATAAATTCTTTATTTAAATTACGTATTTAAAAAAAATGTTTAGACTGACGTTAAATCTGGAGGCGACACGTGGCAGCAGAAGCCTGTAAAATTTTCGTTGGGCTGAGAAAAATCCTGGAGGCGACCCTTTACCTATTATTCATAAATTCAGAATTTTCCAAGAAGAATTGTAGTTATCATTTTTTACAAAATAATTTGGAATTCAAAATTTTAATTAGAAATAATTACAACAAAATAATTCGATATAATGATGATATAACCTTGTATTCAAAAACTTTTTTGTTGAAATTTGATGTTAGTTCACGTATTTCTTATTCAAATTTGATTTTTTTTATAACTTTTTTATTTTAAAACTTTACTTTAACTTGTTGAGGAGATTTTTTTAACCATCTTTTAGAAACTGATTTGAAATAATTTTTAAAATTTTTTAATTTTGTTTAATTAAGAGATATTTTGCTAGAATTAAAATTAGTTTAAAAATCAAAATCCTATTATAAATTCTTTATTTAAATTACGTATTTTAAAAAAAATGTTTAGACTGACGTTAAATCTGGAGGCGACACGTGGCAGCTGTAACACCCCAAATCCGCGGGACTCGGGGCGCTACTAGGTGAGACCGCACAATGGGTCCCGACCCTTAGCTTGACAACAATTTCACTGGACCTTTCAACAATAGCACGGAATAAAGGCGGAAAACTTAAATACGTTTTTAATGTATGCGGGACGAAAAGTAAAGTACAACTGGGAAACTCAGCCGAGTCCTCAAAACAACATAATATGGTGCAAAAATCTAACATACGACAAAATCCATAATGATAACATAAAAACCATGACTAAAAACCATCCCCGTCCTAAGATGTACGGGGACCCCGGCTGTCCACTCCTCCGCCTTACTCGGCGGCGTCCCTAACCTGCAAGTCAACTACATAAACGGTTTAAAACCGTTAGCTCGCATTCTAAGCATTAGAATAAGGAAAGGCACAAACACACATAAGAATCACAAAACATAAATCACGCAAGTCCGGGTTATTATCTTTAATTTTCTTAACTCGTATCCCGTTCTAATTCAACTTCGGTTGTGACACGAGACCCCAATGGTCTCGCCCGGTCCCTATTTCCGGCAAGGCACGGTAAGGATGTATCCGTCCGTCTCACCCGCACGGCTAGTCCGAGAACCTCCCACTCTCGCAAGAGTTGGGCAGATGATGTCACCGCCCGTTATCATACACTTGGGCCAAAATTACTTATAAAAGTCGGTGGTCCTATTTTACCGGTTTAATGATTATGACAAATACGTAAACACACACCACCAAACACGCATCATGCTAATACATAGAATACGCGCTAAGTAAGTCCGGAGACTTACCTCGTCCCAAATGCTATCTCACAAACGCTCTCTCTTCCCTTGGGAAGGAGTACACAACCTGTTCACAACAAGGTACTCGTAAAGATCGCTCAACTCGAGAAGTCTAAGACTTCTACACAAATGACCTATACAAGATCATTTGATTCCCATTCCAGAATCACATCCTAGAATCTATCATGCTCGTAACTCAACTCTTATAAACGTCCACGGGTCTAGCACGTCTATTACGTTTTCCTAAGATTTCCCAAGCCACTACTTGGCATTTCCACCAAGTCATTCCAATTCCATCCTAACATGATACTAAGTTATAACTCGTTCCCCAACCTACGTTAAAATTCCTCAATTCCAATCTACGGGTAAAACCTGCTAACGCATTTCCGACAATTTCTATACTTTCCAAAGTATATTCTAAATTATATTAATAAAGACGAGGGGTTTAATCGTAATTATACCGAACACGAGGGAGGCCGACCGAAGTACGCCCACGGACTTCGAGTTGCTGCTGGTGGCGGGGACCGGCAGCAGATCTCGGCCGGGATGCAGATGGCTCGGCCGAGATGCAAACTTGGCGCCGATGCGAGATCACGGACAGGCTCGGCCGAGATGCAGACTTAGCTCGGCCGAGATCACGGACAGGCTCGGCCGAGATTACAGAGAGCTCGGCCGAGATCGCAGAGGAAGACAAGGCTGATGTGGCTTCCCGGCGGCGGGCGGCAGGGGAGGGCGCAGGCCGCGGTTCTTCTGCAGGCAAGGGTGGCTCCAATGGCTCCTCGGTTGGCTGCAGTCGGGCGGCGGGTGCTTCACGGTGGTCCAAGGCGGCGAGGGAGAAGGCGCCGTCAACGGGCTCGCGACAGAGGGCAGTGGCGGTACTCCGGCGAGCTCGAAGGAAGAATGCCCGCTGCATGCTTGTCTCGCGTCACCTTGGAGAGAAAGAGCGAGCCGGGACGGCTCGTGCTGGGTCCAGTGGTGGTGGCTGCCCTCTCGGTGGTTCTCCGGGGTGGAGTTTGGCGGCAGAAGAGCGAAAAATGGCAGGGAGGAGAGGAGATGGGGTTGGCTGGTCGAGGCAATGGAAGGGGATGGCCGAGAACGAGGGGCCGCTTGCAGCGTTGTTGAGGGAGCGCGAGAGGTCGGCCGACAAATCTCGGCCGAGATCGGTCTCAGCGGGGCGAGATTTTTCTCTAGGAAAAGAAAGAGGCAGCGGGAAAGAAGGGAAGTAGGCATAAAAGGTCGGGTCCGAACCCGTAAAATAACTCCCGTAACGGACGTTACGGCTCGAAATAAGTTTCTCGGACATTTCTGTAATAATAATTTACGGAATTAATTACCGAACATCTCCGTGGCATAGTGTACGGAAAGAGGATAAATGCTAATTTATTTCTAAAATTCTCGATCATTGTTATATTTTTATATTTAAAAATTCCGGACTTTTACAGCAGCAGCAGAGGCCTGTAAAATTTCGTTGGGCTGAGAAAAATCCAGGAGCGACACGTGGCAATAGATGCCTCTGCTTTAATATATACTAGTGTATTACCCGTGCCTTGCACGGGATTTTGATAAAAATATTATTTCTTATTATATTCTTTAAGGGATTATATATAAACTATATTTTTGTTGATTGGAAGGGATGATTTAATTAAGATTTAATCATACATATCTCAGGTAACAAAAAAGTTGTTGATTGAAAGGGACGAATTTAATTTAAGATTTGATTTTAATATTTAGTTAAATATTTTTTTTTAATGGATAAACTTAATTAATATTTTTATTTTAATATTTTTGATTTTAATATTTCGTAATTAATATTTTTGATTTTAATATTATTGATCTTTTTACAATTTAATTTAATTTAATTGTTTTTTTTAAAATTTTGGTTAGAATATTTGTTATACTTTTTAATTAAATTTGTTGGCGATATTTTACTAATTCTAAAAAAAATACCGATCTTTCTAAGATTATTGATTTTTTTTTTTTACAAACTTATTTAAATCCTCTGACTTAATTAATATTTAGTTGTTAAAGTGGATTTAGTGAAGATTTTAATTGAAATGGATTTAATTAAAATTTGATTTTAATATTTCGTTTAATATTTTTTAATGAATAAACTTAATTAATATTTTTGTGGATTTGGTTAATTACTGAAATGACACGTGACATTTAATATTTTTCTGCGTGACACGTGGCAAGGAGTGTTACTCCTATAATATATATAAGATAAGATATGATGATGATATGATGATTTTTTATAATTTATATTGTTGAAAAGATTTTATTGAATAAAAAATTTGAACAATTTTGTAATAATATTTCGATTTTTTTTTTTTTAAAATGTATATTGCTAAAAAGATATTATTGAATAAAAAATTGTGCTGAGAAAAATATTTGATTTTTAAAATTTTAATTATTTTAGTGAAGAGATATTGTTGGGTATTTTAATAATTTTTTTAAAGAAATTAGTTTTTTAAATACCAATTTGATATATACTTTTTCTATTTTTTTTTTGGACTTCGAGAAACGTAGGTGTGACACGTGGCAATAGAGGCTCCTCCTTTAATAGATATATGATGATGATGATGATATGATAATATGATGATTTTTTATAATTTATATTGTTCAAAGATTTTATTGAATAAAAAATTTAAACAATTTTGTAATAATATTTTTATTTTTATTTTTTTAAAAAATTTATATTGCTGAAAAGATATTATTGAATAAAAAAATTGTGCTGAGAAAAATATTTGATTTTTAAAATTATAATTATTTTAGTGAAGAGATATTGTTGGGTATTTTAATAATTTTTTTTAAAGAAATTATTTTTTTAAATACCAATTTGATATATACTTTTTCTAATTTTTTTTTGGACTTCGAGAAACGTGGGTGCGACACGTGGAAATAGAGGCTCCTCCTTTAATAGATATATGATGATGATGATGATGATATGATGATATGATGATTTTTTATAATTTATATTGTTGAAAAGATTTTATTGAATAAAAAATTTGAACAATTTTGTGATAATATTTCGATTTTTATTTTTTTAAAAAATTTATATTGCTGAAAAGATATTATTGAAAAAAAAATTATGCTGAGAAAAATATTTTATTTTTAAAATTTAATTATTTTAGTGAAGAGATATTGTTGGGTATTTTAATAATTTTTTAAGAAATTTGTATTTTTAAATACCAATTTGATATATACTTTTTCTATTTTTTTTTTGGGCTTCGGGAAACGTGGATGCGACACGTGGCAATAGAGGCTCCTCCTTCTAATAGATACTAGTGTATTACCCGCACCTTGTGCGGGTTGAGTTTTAAAAGATGTGATAATAAATGCCTCTTTAATATGCATAAACATTAGTTTGACACATTTTAAATCCTTACAAAAATGCGGAATATTATAAAAAAATGATATTTTTTTATATTAATATTAAGGTGCGGGTATTAAAATGGGTCATTTAAAATCACTTTCGTAAAAACAAAATACATTATTTTTCTTAACCATTTTTATTTTTGGTTGAAATTGTATTGTTATTATTTTTAAATTTTTGATTCAAAGTTAAAACTAAAAATTTCAAAAGAAAATATTTTAAAAATTCAGTTATAATGGTTGTGATTTTTCTTTAAAATTCAAATTTAAAATACAGTAACGAATTATTTAAAGATATAATTTATTTTAGTTTAAGAAAATAATTGTAAATGTAAATTCTAATTAACGTGTTTTTACAAAAATCAAATTTACACAATTAAGTGATTAATTAATTTATTTTTACTTGATTCCTAAAAAGTAGTAAGATTTAAAAAATTTTATTTATCAATTTGGTTAATTAAAATTTGTTACGTATTGAAATTTAATAAAAAAAAACATTTTTTTGACTTAGTTGAGTAATTTAGATTTATTTTACATATTTTAACATTCATTTATTTTATTTTTTGTCACAACTTTTTTTTCCGATTATACTTAATGCTATTCAGTTGTTTGGTTTTTTTTTTATTTTAAAAAAAACGATTTACACAATAATTTGGATAAATTAAGTGATTAAAATTTTGCTATTTTTTAAAATTCGATTTATTTTGACCCTAAATTTTATAGTGACAGCCGATATTTTAGAGCTTAATTTTTTTGACTATTTTTAAACAATTGTAAACATATTTTTAATTGGTGAATAAGGATTAGAACTATTTAAATTGTGTAATTTAAAAAAATTGGTAAAGCTGAGGTAAATTTTCGTTAGGGCGACACGTGGCAGCAGAGGCCTGTAAAATTTCCGTTGGGCTGAGAAAAATCCTGGGAGCGACACGTGGCAATATAGGCCTCTGCTTATAATATATATAAGATATGACTAGTTTTAATACCGGCCTGCACGGGTTAGACGATAATTGTGCGTCAAAAAATGTTTGATAATTCATTATGTTGAGAATTGTCTTAATTGTTATGTGATACTTGTTGTAAGACTTTATTTTTCACATTATGAATAAAATCAAGCAAGAATTCAAATCTGCAATAAAAATCGGGAAAGAGGATTTCGGGACAATATTCTTTGAGATACTCGAATGTCAAAGTTAATATCAATCCAAGAAAGAATTAGGGTTTATTGAATTAAATGTTAGAGTATGTGATTTGAGCTAACGAATAAACGACATTCTAAAATTGATGAGGTGACTGCACAAAATTATGTCAAGTATCAGTTTAAGGGTTGTTTTATTATATAAGTTAAATAAGAAGTCATCTGTAAAACATATACTAAAACAAATCATAAAATTTAAATTAAAAATATTAAATAATAATATATCTTAATATATAAATGAAAGAGATTTATATAATATAAGTAGCATGTCTAAGTCAAAATTTACAATAATTAAATAATTAAATTTAAATAGTGAATTACCTAACAATTAGTAAGACTAATAACATATGTCAAGTTATTAAAATAATAAATATTACACAAAAAAAAATTTAAAAAAAATTCAAAATAATAACAACTATCAATTAAACTCAAAATAATACGAAATTTGAAAATTATTGAAAATGATACATACTATCAACATATTTATAAAGATTATAATATAACTTATTTTTCTGAAAAAAAAATTCAAACTCCAATAAAGATTCATTAAAAAATTTAGGATTATGAGTTTAATATGGATTTTTTAAAATAATTTCATAATTTAAAAGTCATAAATTAAGTAAAATACTTTTAATTTTTAATATTAAAAAAATCAAAACTTTATTGATTTTTTTACATACTTTTGCGTAAATGACAAAAAAAAATTTATTAAAAGTATTTGATTTGTTTTTAAAAGTCGATATTTTTTTAAAAAAAATTGATTATTTGTTTTGGAAAAATTATTTCGATTTTCTTACATATATAAATATAAAATTTATGAGTTCTTATACAAAATTATCCAAAAATATTTGAAATTTTTTCAAAAAAATATAAAAATCAAAAAATTTTAAATAAAACAACAATCATTATACAATTTTTTTTTTAATGCTTAAATTTTCTTTATTCTCTAAAATGAAGATGTATTTTTTGTTGATCGTTTAAAAAAAAAAGGTTTTTGAAAAAAAAAAGTTTATAAGTTTCCAAAAAAAAGTTCAATTGAAAATATAAATAAAAATATATAAAGATATTTAAAAGTTTAAATAAATAATAAATTTTATAAGTTGTAAAAAAAGCGTTTAAAAATATATATATAAACAAAATAAGATTAGGTGTAAAATAAAGTTTATAAGTTATAAAAAATGTACGTTCAGTTGAATTATAAAATATAAGTTGATAAAACAGTAAGATCTTTAAATAAGATTGTGAAGCTTAACTATTTTAATTTTTTAATTATAAATAATTAAAGGTGAATTATTAATATGAGAGACTAATTAAAAATTAGTTAGTAAAATATTTAAAATAAATTTGATGAAAGAGAGTGGGTGAAAAGTTATACGTATATTAACAAAAAATTTGAAAACTCGGTATATCAAATATTTTAAATAATTGTTTTAACATGGTGGGACCTAGACTAACAAAAGATTGACACGTGTAAATTTAATGACGTGGATTCATCAGACTGTGCCACGTGTAAATATAATGACGTGAATTCACCAGACTATGCCACGTGTAAGTTCACGGGCTGCTTTAGTATATAGATAGATAGATAAGATAGTGTATACATACACAAACAAATGAAAGATATAACCCCAAATTACCCCTCTCTCTATATATAATATAGAGAGAGAGAGGATCATGTAAAAACCTTTCCTTTTCCTGTATTTGGTAATATTGAAATAGTTATTGACCAAGATATTCTATTGCCTAAATTAGATGTGTAATAATATACCAATTAAGTTAAAAAAATATGTTATATTCAATATTCACAATCGTTTTATCTCATCATCTACTTAAACCAAACTAAAAAAATATAATGATCGTTAAATCATTAAAATATTATAATGACCTAACAAATTAACGACCGTAATTTTAACCGCTGACGAAACTTTATTAATCTAGTTAACGGCCGTAATTTTAATAACCTAACACATTAACGACCTAAAATTATAGTGACCTGATAAATTAACGACCGTAATTTTAATGGCTTAACAAATTAACGACCTAACAAATATTTAACCACCGGTGAAACCTGTATAACGCTGACCAAACTTTAATAATCTAGTTAACGACTGTAATTTTAATGACCTAACAAATTAACGACCTAAAATTATATCGATTAACAAATTAACGACCGTAATTTTAACGGCTTAACAAATTAACGACCTAAAACATATTTAACCGCCGGCAAAACTTTATTAATCGGGTTAGCGACCGTAATTTTAATGACCTAACAAATTAACGACCTAAAATTATAATGAATTTAACGTGACGATACAACCAACCGTTTATATTTTGTTACAATAATTTGGAGATTTGTTAGTCAAAATTAATATATATTATTTCCTACTTTAACGATATATTATTTTCTAGTGAATTAAATATGAATAATCCAATAAAACTCACATCTTTAAGCTTAATATGGTACTTCCATAATAGACATTCCATATTTGATTTGACGGATATTAAAAAATTTCCATCGAATCCTGACCTTATATATATATATATATATATATATATATATATATATATATATATATATATATATATATATATATATATATATATATATATATAAAATAGTTTGTTGGAGAGAAGATTATTCTGAAAAGGAAAGTATCCGATAGCAACCAACATATTCTAACAACTTTCTTTTAATAAGATATCAACGTTGTTATTCAAATATTTTCCTTTTTGGTTTCTAACATAATTGTTCGATATAGCTTCTCAATATAACTTGTCGATAATTTTAAAACTATTAATTTAAATTACTGAAAATATATTTCTTAACTTGGAAGAAAAGTAAAGTGAGGTACTATATATATATATATATATATATATATATATATATATATATATATATATATATGTTTTCCTTCTAAAACGAATCTCAAATTCGTCTTCGTCGTCTTCTCTCCCTTGGTCTACTTTCTGAGCTCTGATTTCGTAAAGTGATCGAGGTACTAAACCTACTGTTTAAAGAAGAATGTTGGGGACTCTTCGTTTTGTCGTCTTAATTCTGAAATCACAGTCTTATAAATTCTAAATTCAATGTATTATTGTGTATATTCATTATTTTCTTCTTGGTTAATGAAATTAAGGTTCGGATTTTACACAAAAAAAAGAAATAAAATCAAAGATTTGGATAATTGGACATGGCTAAGAACTGTCACCAAGTTTACGTTCCTGCAAAAGAGGTTACATGGAATCCACCGGAAGAAGGTTACGTAAAGCTCAACTTCGACGGTGGATTGATGTGGGACAAAAGTTCGGCTATCAGCGCCGGAATCTTCAGGGATCACAACGGCACGTCACTTTTCTCCTACGCCTGCGCGAATGTCGACTATAGCGGACGAACGGCATACGACGGGGAGATAAACGCAATGTGTATCGGACTGTGCATTGCCCAAAGGCACTGTGTTAGTAAGCTTTGGATAGAAGGTGATGGCCAAATTCTTAATCGAGGTAATCGAGGGAAAGAGGCACAACCTGTGGTACGACGATAAAGTTTTGAGCAAGATCAGAGTTCTTCTAGGCCTCGTTTCCGGAGAGGCCGAGATTGACCTTCGTATATAGAGAAGGGAATATGGCGGCAGATGCTCTGGTGAAGCATGTGCACGACAACCCAACAAATAACACCTTGCTAGGCTACGCTTTACCCATGGCGGTCGACAATATTATCGATCGAGAGAAACGTGGATACACTTACATCAGAAAAGCATCGACATTTGATCATCACTCAATCCGGACTGCACTGCCGCCAAGGCTTGCGCAACCAAGTTTCGTAGTCTAGACTCTAGATTAAAAAAAAAAAAAACCAAAATTGTATTTAGTATTTTGGATGATATATGCCGTATATGTATTTGATATATGAGTACGATTTATTTAGTTGAATGAAAGTGTAATTTGTTATTATCAAGAATACAAATCTGTCTTGTCTTTGAATGCTGATCTATCTATTTAGTATATATACATAACAATCATATGATTTTTAGTACAATAACGTTTCTTGATTTGATCCAAAACCAAAATCACAATTACGAAGAAATGCTTTCTTTAACCCTAACTTCCATTAGCCAACGAAACTCTTCTTGTTCCTTTATGTTCATTCAGTCTCCTCGGAACCGTAACTCAAATCTTGGAGCTGCTATGGCCATGGTATTCTATCAACATATCAAACCTTCTGACCTTTGTATTGCCATTAACAGGGAATATATGAGAATGAGATTCTAGGTTCACTAGGAATCCTAACTCATCTCTCGTCCTAATCAGTTGTTGATAAATCGGATATCCGATGAGAGCCGGATCGAGATACAGGCTGGGTTCACGGGTTCGGATTCGGATTCCAGTTGTGCTGGCTCTAGGGGGATTGCTACTTTTCCTCAAGATCTTATTTTATTAAATAAAATTATAAATATAACTACTTCAGGGAAGGGCCGGCCCTATGGGTGGTCCATAAGGTCTTTTAACTTCGTATGCTTCCCATTTTGCTCTTGTTTTAATGTATTTTTTTCGCTTTTGTTCTTGATGTTTGTTTTTAGCTACATATTTTCCATATCCATTTATTCGTTTGTCCTTCTATTGTTCATTCGTGGCTTGCAATGCCTCTTCGTGCCAACCCTCGCTTCAAACCGGTATCATACATGTCCTCTTCTATTTCAACAATTATGCTATTAGGTACATTCTTCATCCTCTTCTACCTTAATTTCTCTTCGTATGTTTATATCTAGGGGTTTTCCCTTTTCAGAACTCGCGGCGGAATTCAAAGTTCTCATATGTTACTACTATGGATTTCATTTTTCTTGAATTTTATCTTATTTGTTGCTTGATGATTTAACAGCAATAGAGCACCGTCCGGGAATGAAAAACATGACTGACATGAAAACATTAGCCTAATAATCTCTTTCCTTTTTCTTCGTTCTTCCACTTTTTATTTCTATCATTTTAGTTTTGTTATAAAAAAAACTGTGGTGTGGGATGGAGACACCCTAATAATCCTACATAGTGGTCATGCTCAATGTAGTTTCATAAGCGTTCAATTGCCCCAAACACTTAATTTCAGTAAGAAATCAAACATCTAATGACATTTCAAAAAAGAATGCTTATTTCAAGAGGTTCTCAAACACAAACGAACAGCAAACCTAAAGTCACCATTCTTCACAAAAACAGCAGACATAAATAATTATATAGAAGGTGCCTAACCTGAAATGATGTTTGATAAACAAGATCTAAGCATAACTCTCAGTCTCCATATTCATGATTTCTTCACTTTCATTTCTTAAGTCTTAATATTATAAAAAAAATATGTATTTTAAATGTAATTAATAATTTATGTAACAAATATAAATATCATATTAAAATTAATTCATTACTTACATTATTTATTTTCTATAATTTAAAAAATCATTATAAACATATCCGATATTAGACTATATGGATAGAGAAAAATAAATTATGAACATTAAAAAAAATCAAAATATATTTATATTAATCTGAAATTGATTGCAAATCAAAACTTTCTTAAAAAATGAGGATTATTACTTGAGTGATACATGACACCAATCAAACTTTTTTTTTGTTGATATAAGGTGAGTCAGGTTCTAGAAATCGACCGACCTAGAACACCCTTCCGGATGAGTACAACAACATCGTCTGGGAGACCTTCTTATCTTTCAGTGGCCGAAAGTCCGTGTCCTGCGAGCTTGTCCGCTACCGTGTTGATTTCCCTAAAGATGTATGCGGTGTTTGCTTGAAAAAAGCCTGAGATGCTGGTGGAGATGTCTGAAATGATCATTTCCGTCTCCCACTTTTCAGATGTGGTTAATCGAATTGGTCAACATCAGTTGTTCCCATCAATCTCAATAGCCGAAAACAAGCTTGTACAAGTAAATATACGAAAACAAGCTTGTACAATTTTATTAAACTTGTTAGTTACGATGATAAATTAAGTTGAGTTAATCTTCCTCAGCCAAGAAGTATCGAGTAGGCAGCAGGCTAGAGCAAAACAATTGTCAACATCATTTGGGGAATGCAGAAGCCACAAGGAGTCCATAAACTCATAATGTTGTTTCAATGAGATTTCAAAACACTAAAATCAATAACCACAGGTTACAAATTACCGGACATAAATAATAATAAGGATAATAATAATAATTATTATCATTATTATTATTATCATTATTATGCCAAAGAAGGAAGAGATGAGTATCGATAATTGAGTAGTAGAATCGGAAGAAAAGTCTCAAATATCATCTTGGTCAACATGTTTGAAAGGTGGTGTACAATCACAATTCAAAGCTGTCAACAGCACATTGCTCCACAGCATCATTAACGCATACAAACTAGCTATCAATATTTTGATTCCTAAACCCATCCCAACCGTTGATCTAAAACCTATCTTCCAATCTCCCACCGTACACGTCAAACCTTCTCCACGCCTACCATCTCCCACCATACAACCGCCGTCGGCAACCTCCAAAACCCCTGCCACCACCCACCCTACCATCCTCTTCCCCTCCATCACATCCCACCCTATCCTCAACGCTTCCACACCCCAACACTTGTCCTCCACCACCGAAACCACCATCCCCATATCCAACACCGACTTTAGGAATACTTCCCCCATTGTTGTCACAAACGAAACCGTCAATCCCGCCACTGGCCCCGCCATCCCCGTCGCTATCGCCGCCGCAGTCCTCACAACCTCTCCGTAACCGACTTGCGCTGCGTGAGCCAGCACTCCGGTTACAACGGACCGCCACCAGCTCGATCTGACGGCGGACAATACCGACGAGATCGACGCTCTCCGTCGACGCCGGAGGAGAATACAGGCAGCGGATGAGGCGGTGGATATGATTACAAGAACTGAGAGAGGCAGGCATATGAGCGGCGTGGAGAGCTCGTATGCGGAAGAGTGACTTGGAATCCTTTTTTAGCCTCGTCCAAGATGTTTAGGGCTTCGATCCGGACTGAGACGATGGTAGCGAGGGACTCGAGGTGGACGATCCGGCGACGGAGAGAAGCGGAAGCGAGAGAAAGTGAACAGAGGAGGAGAGACAGAGGTAGGGCCAAGAGGAGGAAGATCGAGAAGAATATCTTAGGGCTGGAGATCAAGATCTTGAATGAATTTGAGAATACAGCTTCGAGAGATTTAAGAAAAGAGGGATCGCGATTGATTGCGCTATTGCTGTAGTGGTAGGGATCTGGTGGCGATGATGGATCGGAGACGCCATCGTCGCCTGAGGAAGGCATGTCTGGTGGTGGTTATGGTTAGCGTCGGTCGCCGGAGAAAACTTTGGCCCATAACGGGCGGATCGGTTCCAGTGTTTGAGTCGGTTTTTAAATGTTGGGAGAAACGAATCCTGTCATTAAAACAAAATGGTATGATTAGGCAAAACTGAAGTTACGGGAACTACCCCTTTGATTGGATCCTAAATTCCTAACCAAATATTGTAAGAAATAAATAAATAAAAAAGGATGTAATCAACCAATAAAGTAATAGACAAAATATTTCCTTTTTGGGAGAGATCCACACTTTATTTCATTAAAAGTAGTTCGTTTACATGTATATAGCTTTCAAATTAAGCTTTTGTATAAGAGGTTATTTTGGAAAACCAGATAAAATTATATTCAAAATGCCGATAATATGGAATTCGGATTCTATCCGAATAAAATATTTAAGATTTATCTAATAAATTAATTTAAACCGTTTATATGCAATTAATGGTGAAGATCTAACCTACTATTAATAAAAAAAAAATTGTATCCTAAATTTGCCTTTTCGTATTCACACATAAAATAAATTATAATAAAGTTTAAATATTACCCTCAATTAGAACAACCAAAATAATGTCTATTATTAGTCAAATTAATTCATTAAAGATGAAACAATATATTTTTAAAATTGAGCCACACAATTTTTTCTACATTTTTTTTACATATGGTATGTCAGTTTTGTTAATTTATTTTTTTATGATTTAATTTTGTAAATGGTTTTAAATTTTTGAATAGGTAAATTATAAATTCTGATAAAAAAATTTTGTTTACTAGTGTTTATGATTAAATTTATCAAAAAATAATAAAATAAGTTTAGTTATATTTGAAAATTGAAAAGAACAATTAATTCAAAGTTTTTAAAAAAAGAACCGGCATGTAAATTTTTAGATTACATTAAAATATATATTATTATTATTATTACATCAAGTTAGAAGCTAGTCGGATAACAAGTTATGCCGTCAACCCTTTCTAATTCGGTATACTGATCCGGACACTTTAAACTGCGAACTTTTTCTCTTATGTTTCATGCATTTCATATCTTCGTCGTTACGTTCACCCTTACGGACACTTACGCTGTAACATGTTGTAACCGGCCGTAACGGTGAACGTAACTCTTCCTTCTGGACTTGACCGCGAAATGGGTTTCTCACGCTCTTGTGATGATCGTTACAACCATCTTACGGCCGTAACCCTAACTGTAATTTGGCTATAACGGTGATCGTAAGCCGCGTTATCTTGGTAATTCTCGACGCTTTTCTTCAAAGTAGTTGAGGGGTAGACTTTGTGTTCCAGTTTCTCAATCATTTTTAATCGCCTTTTATGATATGACTTTAGGGAGGATGTGACATCAGTATATTTAGCACTGAAAATGCTTGAATCATAGAAAAGTCACGGTAGATACCGAAATATTTATAAATAAAAAAAAAGAGTTTTTCATATAATTAAAAAGGCATATGTGAGATGGAAAAGATGATATGAAATGCATGGAACATAAGGAAAAACTGATACTTTTGTACTCATCAAAGACGATAATGAGAAACAAGATCTTTTCAAAGGTCGGTACACTATAAATACCCATAGGGTTGCTATAATAGATTAACTCTTTCCAAAACAATTTTATTTTATACACTTAGTTACGTGAGTCCGTTGAATGATCGAAGTCGGACAAGTATGAGACAAAGTTCGTGGTAAACGACAAGAGACGAAGACGACATGAAGAAAAGCGAAGGCCTTTATTGGATAGCGTTGGAGTTTAGAATTAGAGGAGTCTTAGGAGATACTAGGAATGATGAGTTTGTATTCCAACAAACCTATCAATAAATTTGTGTGAAGAGTTAAAGTCCTTGCTAGTGGAGATACTAGATGGGCAAGTGGTTTAATCCCGACTGACTAATTGATCGGTTATGGTTTCCACTTTAAATCTCGTGTCTTAACGCATTTATTGTTTTTAAGTGTTATCATTAGTAACCGTACTCTTAAATATATATTCCGTTGCTTGAGAACTAACTATAGTTCCCAATACTAACGATTTACGATCGATCAATAGGTCCTAATTTACTACCTCCAAGCTTATGCTGCAAATTATAAGAAATGAAATATGTCTGCTTCCCTTGGTCCTCCTTCTAAAGCTACACAAAATGAATGACATCCTCCGCCATTAGGATGTTATAAGTTTAAAATAGATGTTGCGTTGTTGACCGATAATGTATTGGTCTTTATCTTGTTGTTAGGGACTCCTATGGGTTTGTTCTAGCTGTTGTGGTGAAGCACTTACATGAACGTATATCTCCAGAACTTACATAATATATCAAGGTTATTCATTCTCGGATATTTAAAATCGGATATCCAGGAACTTTTTTAGGTAAAATTGATATCCGGATCGTATCGATTTTTTAAATTTTTTTTTTAAATATCCGATCCAACAAAGGTTAATGGAACTGGATATCCAAAATATTTGATTACTCTCTAACTATGTTGGTTTCAGAATTTGGGTTGTTTTTTTTAACAGAACAAGTAATGTTTTAAGCTAAAAATTCAAACAAAATAAAACAGTTTTAAAATAATTCAACTTATACATCTCCAATTATGTTCAAACCTGAAAGTTTACAAATCACAACCAACAATACAAGTTAAAAGCCTCAAAACACACCAAAATGTGGCAACTTCATATGCATTAAAAACAATTACATGATCAAGACTTTACAACTACGAGGTCCGTTGATGAAGTGATGGGTATTACTTTGCTACTCTCTAGTTGGGTACTCCTTCTTTCATCACATTCCTTGTTCATTCCTTGTAAACAAGTAAACAATAACAAATTGTTGTATGACATCAATTGGCACAAAATTAAACAACATCAATCCAAACCAATAATTAGAAATGATTAATCAATAAACAAGTAAACAACATCAAATTGTTGTACAAATCATCCAAATCAAATAGTAAAGGAAGAAAACGAGTTTTATAACCAGAAGTAAATGTATTTGTAAACTAACAATTGAAGAAGATGGAGGGGAGTTTGTTGCAGATTTGGAGGAATGATGAAAACGAAAGGAGACCTGAGAGATAGTGAAGGGACGCTAAGAGAAGATGAAGAGATCAAGATTCGAAAAGAAAATAGTTTTGGTCGGTGTGCGACAAAAGAAGGGAGACCTGAACAATAGTGTAGAGACGCAGAGAAGACGAAGGGAGATTGATATTGGAGAAGTGAAAGAGTTACGCCGGAAACACCATCGCCTCATCTTCGACTCTTAAGTTCGTGAGAAGAGATAAGTAAAAAACTGTGACTGTGAGAAACTATGAAAATGAAGTTTGAAAGTGAGAATTGAGAAGTTTGCATCACTCTCACTTATAGGCTATAAGTTTAAGCTTTTAAATATTAGATAAATTCTCACCAAACTCATCATTTGCTACATGATTATAATTTTTGAGAACATATAATACACATTACCGGATATCGGGTATTCAGGTTACCAAAAAACTCGATTTGTATCCAATTCGAAGATCCATAAATTTTAAGCGGATTGGAGCGGATACAAATAGATTTCAGTCGAATAAATTAAATGTCGGATATGTACGAGTCGGATTATTGACGGATCGAATACTTTTTGAACACCTCTAAAATATACGACTCTTTTGTTTGACCTTGATACCCTAATGACTATGGGCTTTGATAAGGTTATTATTGAGACTAATGCCTTATTTTGTGTGATGCGCATAAATGCTAGTGTGATACATGATCATACTGCCAGATCCTATGAGGATAAATTTGCGGATGACTTTTGTGCCGGTTGGCTTTGCTTCTATCTATGTAGTATGTACTCATGTTCATCGTACTTGTAACACCGTGACTCATTACATGACTCGTTGAAACCTCATTCTACTACTCCTATTATATATGGTGTTGATATTCCGCATCTTCCCGTCGGAGATGGTTATTTAAATAATATAAGTTCTTTCTTTAAAAATATATAGATAAATTATTATATTAAATAGGTTTTTAATAAATAATAATATAAGTTTTTCCTTGTGGACAAATTTTCAAAACAAAATAGGTTTACACAAGGGATTCGGAGAAATAGGTTTACGTATTAACACCTTGCCTCTTCTTTTCTTTTCTAGTGGTTTTCACTTCGGCGGCCGCTGCAAATCATCTATCTGCCAAAACCTATCCACTAGATCGACAATGGCGAAATACGATCTCACGCCGAAGATTGCACCGAACCTCGACAGGCATCTAGTGTTTCCGATCCTCGAGTTTCTCCAGGAACGCGAACTACATCCGGCTCAGGAGCTGCTAAAGGCCAAAATCGATCTTCTCAACATGACGAATATGGTTGATTATGGCATGGATATCCACAAAAGTCTCTATCAGACCGAGGATGTGCCGCAAGGTATTATCGTTTGTGTCGTTTCTCATCACTCTTTGCTCGCTTTAGTTTCTAGGGTTTCGTTCTTTATGTTGCTGATTGTTTTTGTGGGCGTTGGATGTATTCAGAGATGGTGGATAGGAGAGTGGAGGTCGTGGCTAGGTTGAAGTCTCTGGAGGAAGCTGCGGCGCCACTTGTTGCGTCTTACAAAATCCTAGTTCAGTTCAGGAGTTGAGGGGTGACAAACAGTATAATCTTCAGATGTTGCAAGAACGTTTCAGGTTTTTCTTTTATCTGTCTGTTATCTTTTTAAGTTTTCTTGCTACTTTTCCTTCCTCCGTTTTCAATGGAACGTAGTTTAATTGGAATGTGTACGATAGGGTGGCAAGGGACTTGTTTTTATCTACTTGTTAACGCCATACTCTCTGTGCACAATTTGTACTCGTCTAAGTTAAATTGAACTGATAAGAGTGTTCTAATTCTCCTTTGTGGTTGTCAATCCTCCATAATGCGATGAATGCTTTCATCTAGAGGCTTGAACAATCCAAATAGATTCTATGCTCTAATTCTATTTCCGCACGTTGAGAAGGAGAAAGATATATACATCTCTCACAGGTTTTAAATTGCAAATACATTCTAGCGGATAGTTGTCAGGATTTTGATGTTGACTTCTAATCTCTGAGCTGTATCTTCACTCCAGATTGGTCCGGATCAAATAGAAGCTCTGTATCAATATGCCAAATTCCAATTTGAGTGTGGAAACTACTCTGGTGCTGCTGATTATCTGTACCAATACAGGGCCCTTTGCACAAACAGTGAGAAATCTTAGTGCACTATGGGGAAAGCTTGCTGCTGGATTTTGATGCAAAACTGGGATGTGGCACTTACTGAACTAAATCATCTGAAAGAAGTTATAGATTCCAGAGTATGTACTGATATCTAATGTGCACTTGTTTATTGGTCTGTTGATTTTGTCTCATCTCACCGAGTTGATGCTTGTGCTGTGAACTATGTATGGCAGAGCTTTGCCTCACCAGTGAGTCAGGTGCAAAGCAGAATATGGCTGATGCACTGGAGCTTATTTATTTTTTTCAACAATGATAACGGCAGGACGCAGATCATTGACCTCTTCAATCAAGACAAGTTTGTGGCTCTATTTATTTAACAATTGCTAGTATGACTGCATTTTCAGCGTATAGTTACTCTGGTATATTCCTATTTTGGACAATTCTATTATAGTCCATGTTGGACTTTGGAGTAGCTTGAAAGCTTTTTTTCAAGCAACTTTCTACCCATTTCATGAGTATCCAGTAGTAGCTTTTATCATAACATCTTATTGCTTGGCTTAAGCAGACAACACTGATCTTATACAGGTACCTAAATACTATCCAAAACCCATGCACCCCATCTTTTGCGTTATCTTGCAACTGCATTCATTGTCAACAAAAGGAGAAGGCCTCAGTTCAAAGAGTTCATTAAGGTCATTCAGCAGGAGCAGTATTCCTACAAGGATCCCATTACTGAGTTCTTGGCTTGCATTTATGTTAACTATGACTTTGATGGAGCCCAAGAGAAGATGAGAGAGTGTGAAGAGGTGTGTTTCTTAGTAAATTTTTGACACAACTGTAATAAAGTCTTGTCTGGTATTTGAATCATCTTTTAATAGTTTTGCATCTTGGCAACAAGTTTTCCTCCATCTTTTAGCTGTCACCATCATTTTTTTCTGTTAAATTCTCAATAGGTCATACTAAATGATCCGTTCCTCGGGAAAAGAGTGGAGGAAGGAAATTATACAACAGTTCCACTGAGGGATGAGTTTCTTGAGAATGCCCGTCTTTTCATTTGTGAAACCTATTGCCGGATCCATCAGCGAATTGACATGAAGTATGTGTTTTGCTTTCGTTGCATGTTCACTTCCCTGACCAATTGCTGGAAACAGTTCTCATCTTTCAAGTTTTAAAACATGATGAAAGGGTCCAAAAGTTGAAGCCAGAGTGTATCACCATTATGCTGTTTTGATGTGAAATTGAGATTAACACCACAACCTCTTATTCTCAGCTTTTACCTTCTTCCCTATTTTTGGTTCCTTGATACATTGAAGAATTAGAAGCTATTATAATGGGGGATAACATGGGTGTTGTAGTCTGTGAAAAATACTAGTATAAATGAAATCCTATGGTTCTCTGAAATCAATAAAATTCAAGTTGAAGTTACTAACAACAGTAAGAGTCTGAATATTCTTTATTTTGTAGGAAAAAAGGAAGACCAATTGACCAAACTCGCATAAAGAAAGATTTAATCATAATATTAAGTTCTTGATTGATATTTACCAAGATCATTTATGGTTGATCTGATCTTATTGTCTAATAACTGTTTAGTTAATTTTCTCATTAATCATTGTTGTTTTGTATCTTTCTGTTATGCCAGGGTCCTTGCTGAAAAATTGAACTTGAGTTACGAGGAAGCTGAGAGATGGTTGGTGAATCTTATCCGCAACTCAAAGGTAGATGCCACCATTGATTCTGAGTCGGGAACTGTCTTGATGGAACCCAATTGCCCCAATGTGTAAGAAATCCAACCTTATGAAACCTCATAATTCCCTGATGACGTTGCATCGTTTAACATTGTTTTTGTGTACACTTGTGCAGGTATGAACAACTTATAGACCACACAAAAACGTTATCTGGGCGCACTTACAAACTAATGAGTCAACTTATGGAGCATCCACAAACTCAGGCTGCACGATGATCAGGGTTTAGGTTTTTGTGGAATTTTGGTAACTAAGTGCTCTTGATTGAAATTTATGGTGAAGATTTTTGGTAAAGAAACAGAGGGTTTTATTCAGCAAATTTCATTTTCAAACTCGTGTTTGAGTGTAGGGATTCTGATGTTTGTTCTTTTGCTTGGTAAGCCTACCTCAATTTGTATGGTTACGCAGGTGCCGAAGGTTTTGAATGGTTGGGCGAGACTGTATGCTACGCTTAAGTATTGATTGACATGTAAGCTACAATTTTAATTTACACCCTCATGTGGTTGTGCGACTGGTGCTTCATCTATCAACAAGATTAATGTCACACCTTTACTCATTGTTTAAAATGAAAACATATTTAATCGGTGAAATGGTTCATCAGTATATAAAGATTTTGGGTACAATGTTTTTTAAAAAGTATGATTAAATCTTATTGAGAGGATAAAATGAAAGGAATTGGTTTAGCTACGGAGTAAAACCGGTATGGAGCTATGAAGTGGTGAATAGAAGCATTTTTAAATTAATAGTATAAAAAATTTGATTTTCTTATATATTCTTGTTCCCCCTTTCTTCTCTTAATTTAAACTATTTATTTTAATGTTTCATATTTTTTGGTGCCTTCATTCAAATTATTTGTTCAGATAGTTCAGATTATTTTGTAGTAAAAGTTCATATTTTTTTTTTATAAAATATGTTCATAAGTTCAAAAATAACACATGAACTAATATATAATATTTAAACTAATGAAATACTCATGAACTAATAATATATAATATTTGAACTAATGAAATACTCGATTCTTGTAACCATAAGTATAAAAACATGAACTTCTATCATATTTGTTCAAGATTTGTGTATCATTAATTTGAATATTATGTACTATTAGTTCAAACATTGTGTTTTATTAGTTCAAACAAGTACAAGTAATAAAATGCACAAAAACATAACTACAAAATTAATAAAATAATACGTGAATTAATTATAGAAAATATTAAAATTGGTGGTGTATATTTTTGAACGAATTGAACCAAAATAACGAACTTTTATAATATTAGTTTAACATTTGAGTATCATTAATTTGAATATTGTATACAATTGCTTCAAACATTGTGTTTATTAGTTGAAACATGTACAAGTAACAAAGTGCATAAAATACATAACTACCAAATTAAACAAAATAATCCGTGAACTAACTACAAAAAAATATCAGAATATATAGTGTATATTTTTGAACGAAAATTATGAACTGAGATAATAAATGTTATCGTTTTTTAATGAAAATTACAAAAATTCCACCGCATCCCCGCCCATTTAAAAATAGATTTTCAAAAGGATAAAATTGCTCCCGTACCTTCTAAACATTGAAAAATTACCACCGCCACCTTCTAAACAAGTAGGTGAACGAACTAAGCTGATTCATTTTCAATAAGCTTGTTTAGTGTTGAGAAATATGAGCTTATCGAAGCTTGATATAAACGTAAAATGCCGAAAAAGGACATGATTTCATTCATGAATAATTTCAATTGAATTTGAAAATTTTAAGACATAAATTATGTTTACCCACACACTTTCTTTTGTTACAAGAGATATGTAACGATAATAATTCACTAATATAGTATAACATTTTGTGAATAGTTTATTTTTATAATTATGTTAAATTTGGTAAATAAAATTATTTTAAAATTTTATTTGTAACAATTTATTAACCCACACACTTTTATTTGTGTTACAATAAATATGTAACAGTGATAATTCACTAATTTAGTATAACATTTTGTGAAAATTTTATTTTTATAATTATATTAAATTTGATATAAAAATTCATTTTGTAACAATTTATTTACCCACAAACTTTTTTTTTTTTTGTGTTAAAAGAAATATGTAACGGTGATAATTCACTAATTTAGTTTAACATTTTGTGAACAATTTATTTTTATAATTATATTAAATTTGATAAATAAATTTATAATTCAACATCTAATTGTCATATAAAGAGATTGCATTTTTTTTTCTAACAAAACGTATTTATAGATAGTTTTATACAATTTTGGTAGTTTTGGGTTATGATATCAACGTTGTTATTCAAATATTTTCCTTTTTGGTTTCTAACATAATTGTTCGATATAGCTTCTCAATATAACTTGTCGATAATTTTAAAACTATTAATTTAAATTACTGAAAATATATTTCTTAACTTGGAAGAAAAGTAAAGTGAGGTACTATATATATATATATATATATATATATATATATATATATATATATATATATATATATATATTTTATATATGTTTTCCTTCTAAAACGAATCTCAAATTCGTCTTCGTCGTCTTCTCTCCCTTGGTCTACTTTCTGAGCTCTGATTTCGTAAAGTGATCGAGGTACTAAACCTACTGTTTAAAGAAGAATGTTGGGGACTCTTCGTTTTGTCGTCTTAATTCTGAAATCACAGTCTTATAAATTCTAAATTCAATGTATTATTGTGTATATTCATTATTTTCTTCTTGGTTAATGAAATTAAGGTTCGGATTTTACACAAAAAAAAGAAATAAAATCAAAGATTTGGATAATTGGACATGGCTAAGAACTGTCACCAAGTTTACGTTCCTGCAAAAGAGGTTACATGGAATCCACCGGAAGAAGGTTACGTAAAGCTCAACTTCGACGGTGGATTGATGTGGGACAAAAGTTCGGCTATCAGCGCCGGAATCTTCAGGGATCACAACGGCACGTCACTTTTCTCCTACGCCTGCGCGAATGTCGACTATAGCGGACGAACGGCATACGACGGGGAGATAAACGCAATGTGTATCGGACTGTGCATTGCCCAAAGGCACTGTGTTAGTAAGCTTTGGATAGAAGGTGATGCCAAATTCTTAATCGAGGTAATCGAGGGAAAGAGGCACAACCTGTGGTACGACGATAAAGTTTTGAGCAAGATCAGAGTTCTTCTAGCCTCGTTTCCGGAGAGGCCGAGATTGACCTTCGTATATAGAGAAGGGAATATGGCGGCAGATGCTCTGGTGAAGCATGTGCACGACAACCCAACAAATAACACCTTGCTAGGCTACGCTTTACCCATGGCGGTCGACAATATTATCGATCGAGAGAAACGTGGATACACTTACATCAGAAAAGCATCGACATTTGATCATCACTCAATCCGGACTGCACTGCCGCCAAGGCTTGCGCAAACCAAGTTTCGTAGTCTAGACTCTAGATTAAAAAAAAAAAAACCAAAATTGTATTTAGTATTTTGGATGATATATGCCGTATATGTATTTGATATATGAGTACGATTTATTTAGTTGAATGAAAGTGTAATTTGTTATTATCAAGAATACAAATCTGTCTTGTCTTTGAATGCTGATCTATCTATTTAGTATATATACATAACAATCATATGATTTTTAGTACAATAACGTTTCTTGATTTGATCCAAAACCAAAATCACAATTACGAAGAAATGCTTTCTTTAACCCTAACTTCCATTAGCCAACGAAACTCTTCTTGTTCCTTTATGTTCATTCAGTCTCCTCGGAACCGTAACTCAAATCTTGGAGCTGCTATGGCCATGGTATTCTATCAACATATCAAACCTTCTGACCTTTGTATTGCCATTAACAGGGAATATATGAGAATGAGATTCTAGGTTCACTAGGAATCCTAACTCATCTCTCGTCCTAATCAGTTGTTGATAAATCGGATATCCGATGAGAGCCGGATCGAGATACAGGCTGGGTTCACGGGTTCGGATTCGGATTCCAGTTGTGCTGCTCTAGGGGGATTGCTACTTTTCCTCAAGATCTTATTTTATTAAATAAAATTATAAATATAACTACTTCAGGGAAGGGCCGGCCCTATGGGTGGTCCATAAGGTCTTTTAACTTCGTATGCTTCCCATTTTGCTCTTGTTTTAATGTATTTTTTTCGCTTTTGTTCTTGATGTTTGTTTTTAGCTACATATTTTCCATATCCATTTTATTCGTTTGTCCTTCTATTGTTCATTCGTGGCTTGCAATGCCTCTTCGTGCCAACCCTCGCTTCAAACCGGTATCATACATGTCCTCTTCTATTTCAACAATTATGCTATTAGGTACATTCTTCATCCTCTTCTACCTTAATTTCTCTTCGTATGTTTATATCTAGGGGTTTTCCCTTTTCAGAACTCGCGGCGGAATTCAAAGTTCTCATATGTTACTACTATGGATTTCATTTTTCTTGAATTTTATCTTATTTGTTGCTTGATGATTTAACAGCAATAGAGCACCGTCCGGGAATGAAAACATGACTGACATGAAAACATTAGCCTAATAATCTCTTTCCTTTTTCTTCGTTCTTCCACTTTTTATTTCTATCATTTTAGTTTTGTTATAAAAAAAACTGTGGTGTGGGATGGAGACACCCTAATAATCCTACATAGTGGTCATGCTCAATGTAGTTTCATAAGCGTTCAATTGCCCCAAACACTTAATTTCAGTAAGAAATCAAACATCTAATGACATTTCAAAAAAGAATGCTTATTTCAAGAGGTTCTCAAACACAAACGAACAGCAAACCTAAAGTCACCATTCTTCACAAAAACAGCAGACATAAATAATTATATAGAAGGTGCCTAACCTGAAATGATGTTTGATAAACAAGATCTAAGCATAACTCTCAGTCTCCATATTCATGATTTCTTCACTTTCATTTCTTAAGTCTTAATATTATAAAAAAAATATGTATTTTAAATGTAATTAATAATTTATGTAACAAATATAAATATCATATTAAAATTAATTCATTACTTACATTATTTATTTTCTATAATTTAAAAAATCATTATAAACATATCCGATATTAGACTATATGGATAGAGAAAAATAAATTATGAACATTAAAAAAAATCAAAATATATTTATATTAATCTGAAATTGATTGCAAATCAAAACTTTCTTAAAAAATGAGGATTATTACTTGAGTGATACATGACACCAATCAAACTTTTTTTTGTTGATATAAGGTGAGTCAGGTTCTAGAAATCGACCGACCTAGAACACCCTTCCGGATGAGTACAACAACATCGTCTGGGAGACCTTCTTATCTTCAGTGGCCGAAAGTCCGTGTCCTGCGAGCTTGTCCGCTACCGTGTTGATTTCCCTAAAGATGTATGCGGTGTTTGCTTGAAAAAAGCCTGAGATGCTGGTGGAGATGTCTGAAATGATCATTTCCGTCTCCCACTTTTCAGATGTGGTTAATCGAATTGGTCAACATCAGTTGTTCCCATCAATCTCAATAGCCGAAAACAAGCTTGTACAAGTAAATATACGAAAACAAGCTTGTACAATTTTATTAAACTTGTTAGTTACGATGATAAATTAAGTTGAGTTAATCTTCCTCAGCCAAGAAGTATCGAGTAGGCAGCAGGCTAGAGCAAAACAATTGTCAACATCATTTGGGGAATGCAAGAAGCCACAAGGAGTCATAAACTCATAATGTTGTTTCAATGAGATTCAAAACACTAAAATCAATAACCACAGGTTACAAATTACCGGACATAAATAATAATAAGGATAATAATAATAATTATTATCATTATTATTATTATCATTATTATGCAAAGAAGGAAGAGATGAGTATCGATAATTGAGTAGTAGAATCGAAGAAAAGTCTCAAATATCATCTTGGTCAACATGTTTGAAAGGTGGTGTACAATCACAATTCAAAGCTGTCAACAGCACATTGCTCCACAGCATCATTAACGCATACAAACTAGCTATCAATATTTTGATTCCTAAACCCATCCCAACCGTTGATCTAAAACCTATCTTCCAATCTCCACCGTACACGTCAACCTTCTCCACGCCTACCATCTCCCACCATACAACCGCCGTCGCAACCTCCAAAACCCCTGCCACCACCCACCCTACCATCCTCTTCCCCTCCATCACATCCCACCCTATCCTCAACGCTTCCACACCCCAACACTTGTCCTCCACCACCGAAACCACCATCCCCATATCCAACACCGACTTTAGGAATACTTCCCCCATTGTTGTCACAAACGAAACCGTCAATCCCGCCACTGGCCCCGCCATCCCCGTCGCTATCGCCGCCGCAGTCCTCACAACCTCTCCGTAACCGACTTGCGCTGCGTGAGCCAGCACTCCGGTTACAACGGACCGCCACCAGCTCGATCTGACGGCGGACAATACCGACGAGATCGACGCTCTCCGTCGACGCCGGAGGAGAATACAGGCAGCGGATGAGGCGGTGGATATGATTACAAGAACTGAGAGAGGCAGGCATATGAGCGCGTGGAGAGCTCGTATGCGGAAGAGTGACTTGGAATCCTTTTTAGCCTCGTCCAAGATGTTTAGGGCTTCGATCCGGACTGAGACGATGGTAGCGAGGGACTCGAGGTGGACGATCCGGCGACGGAGAGAAGCGGAAGCGAGAGAAAGTGAACAGAGGAGGAGAGACAGAGGTAGGGCCAAGAGGAGGAAGATCGAGAAGAATATCTTAGGGCTGGAGATCAAGATCTTGAATGAATTTGAGAATACAGCTTCGAGAGATTTAAGAAAAGAGGGATCGCGATTGATTGCGCTATTTGCTGTAGTGGTAGGGATCTGGTGGCGATGATGATCGGAGACGCCATCGTCGCCTGAGGAAGGCATGTCTGGTGGTGGTTATGGTTAGCGTCGTCGCCGGAGAAAACTTTGGCCATAACGGGCGGATCGGTCCAGTGTTTGAGTCGGTTTTAAATGTTGGGAGAAACGAATCTGTCATTAAAACAAAATGGTATGATTAGGCAAAACTGAAGTTACGGAACTACCCCTTTGATTGGATCCTAATTCCTAACCAAATATTGTAAGAAATAAATAAATAAAAAAGGATGTAATCACCCAATAAAGTAATAGACAAAATATTTCCTTTTTGGGAGAGATCCACACTTTATTTCATTAAAAGTAGTTCGTTTACATGTATATAGCTTTCAAATTAAGCTTTTGTATAAGAGGTTATTTTGGAAAACCAGATAAAATTATATTCAAAATGCCGATAATATGGAATTCGGATTCTATCCGAATAAAATATTTAAGATTTATCTAATAAATTAATTTAAACCGTTTATATGCAATTAATGGTGAAGATCTAACCTACTATTAATAAAAAAAAAATTGTATCCTAAATTTGCCTTTTCGTATTCACACATAAAATAAATTATAATAAAGTTTAAATATTACCCTCAATTAGAACAACCAAAATAATGTCTATTATTAGTCAAATTAATTCATTAAAGATGAAACAATATATTTTTAAAATTGAGCCACACAATTTTTTCTACATTTTTTTTACATATGGTATGTCAGTTTTGTTAATTTATTTTTTTATGATTTAATTTTGTAAATGGTTTTAAATTTTTGAATAGGTAAATTATAAATTCTGATAAAAAAATTTTGTTTACTAGTGTTTATGATTAAATTTATCAAAAAATAATAAAATAAGTTTAGTTATATTTGAAAATTGAAAAGAACAATTAATTCAAAGTTTTTAAAAAAAGAACCGGCATGTAAATTTTTAGATTACATTAAAATATATATTATTATTATTATTACATCAAGTTAGAAGCTAGTCGGATAACAAGTTATGCCGTCAACCCTTTCTAATTCGGTATACTGATCCGGACACTTTAAACTGCGAACTTTTTCTCTTATGTTTCATGCATTTCATATCTTCGTCGTTACGTTCACCCTTACGGACACTTACGGCTGTAACATGTTGTAACCGGCCGTAACGGTGAACGTAACTCTTCCTTCTGGACTTGACCGCGAAATGGGTTTCTCACGCTCTTGTGATGATCGTTACAACCATCTTACGGCCGTAACCCTAACTGTAATTTGGCTATAACGGTGATCGTAAGCCGCGTTATCTTGTAATTCTCGACGCTTTTCTTCAAAGTAGTTGAGGGTAGACTTTGTGTTCCAGTTTCTCAATCATTTTAATCGCCTTTTATGATATGACTTTAGGGAGGATGTGACATCAGTATATTTAGCACTGAAAATGCTTGAATCATAGAAAAGTCACGGTAGATACCGAAATATTTATAAATAAAAAAAAAGAGTTTTTCATATAATTAAAAAGGCATATGTGAGATGGAAAAGATGATATGAAATGCATGGAACATAAGGAAAAACTGATACTTTTGTACTCATCAAAGACGATAATGAGAAACAAGATCTTTTCAAAGGTCGGTACACTATAAATACCCATAGGGTTGCTATAATAGATTAACTCTTTCCAAAACAATTTTATTTTATACACTTAGTTACGTGAGTCCGTTGAATGATCGAAGTCGGGACAAGTATGAGACAAAGTTCGTGGTAAACGACAAGAGACGAAGACGACATGAAGAAAAGCGAAGGCCTTTATTGGATAGCGTTGGAGTTTAGAATTAGAGGAGTCTTAGGAGATACTAGGAATGATGAGTTTGTATTCCAACAAACCTATCAATAAATTTGTGTGAAGAGTTAAAGTCCTTGCTAGTGGAGATACTAGATGGGCAAGTGGTTTAATCCCGACTGACTAATTGATCGGTTATGGTTTCCACTTTAAATCTCGTGTCTTAACGCATTTATTGTTTTTAAGTGTTATCATTAGTAACCGTACTCTTAAATATATATTCCGTTGCCTTGAGAACTAACTATAGTTCCCAATACTAACGATTTACGATCGATCAATAGGTCCTAATTTACTACCTCCAAGCTTATGCTGCAAATTATAAGAAATGAAATATGTCTGCTTCCCTTGGTCCTCCTTCTAAAGCTACACAAAATGAATGACATCCTCCGCCATTAGGATGTTATAAGTTTAAAATAGATGTTGCGTTGTTGACCGATAATGTATTGGTCTTTATCTTGTTGTTAGGGACTCCTATGGGTTTGTTCTAGCTGTTGTGGTGAAGCACTTACATGAACGTATATCTCCAGAACTTACATAATATATCAAGGTTATTCATTCTCGGATATTTAAAATCGGATATCCAGGAACTTTTTTAGGTAAAATTGATATCCGGATCGTATCGATTTTTTAAATTTTTTTTTTAAATATCCGATCCAACAAAGGTTAATGGAACTGGATATCCAAAATATTTGATTACTCTCTAACTATGTTGGTTTCAGAATTTGGGTTGTTTTTTTTAACAGAACAAGTAATGTTTTAAGCTAAAAATTCAAACAAAATAAAACAGTTTTAAAATAATTCAACTTATACATCTCCAATTATGTTCAAACCTGAAAGTTTACAAATCACAACCAACAATACAAGTTAAAAGCCTCAAAACACACCAAAATGTGGCAACTTCATATGCATTAAAAACAATTACATGATCAAGACTTTACAACTACGAGGTCCGTTGATGAAGTGATGGGTATTACTTTGCTACTCTCTAGTTGGGTACTCCTTCTTTCATCACATTCCTTGTTCATTCCTTGTAAACAAGTAAACAATAACAAATTGTTGTATGACATCAATTGGCACAAAATTAAACAACATCAATCCATAAACCAATAATTAGAAATGATTAATCAATAAACAAGTAAACAACATCAAATTGTTGTACAAATCATCCAAATCAAATAGTAAAGGAAGAAAACGAGTTTTATAACCAGAAGTAAATGTATTTGTAAACTAACAATTGAAGAAGATGGAGGGGAGTTTGTTGCAGATTTGGAGGAATGATGAAAACGAAAGGAGACCTGAGAGATAGTGAAGGGACGCTAAGAGAAGATGAAGAGATCAAGATTCGAAAAGAAAATAGTTTTGGTCGGTGCGACAAAAGAAGGGAGACCTGAACAATAGTGTAGAGACGCAGAGAAGACGAAGGGAGATTGATATTGGAGAAGTGAAAGAGTTACGCCGGAAACACCATCGCCTCATCTTCGACTCTTAAGTTCGTGAGAAGAGATAAGTAAAAAACTGTGACTGTGAGAAACTATGAAAATGAAGTTTGAAAGTGAGAATTGAGAAGTTGCATCACTCTCACTTATAGGCTATAAGTTTAAGCTTTTAAATATTAGATAAATTCTCACCAAACTCATCATTTGCTACATGATTATAATTTTTGAGAACATATAATACACATTACCGGATATCGGGTATTCAGGTTACCAAAAAACTCGATTTGTATCCAATTCGAAGATCCATAAATTTTAAGCGGATTGGAGCGGATACAAATAGATTTCAGTCGAATAAATTAAATGTCGGATATGTACGAGTCGGATTATTGACGGATCGAATACTTTTTGAACACCTCTAAAATATACGACTCTTTTGTTTGACCTTGATACCCTAATGACTATGGGCTTTGATAAGGTTATTATTGAGACTAATGCCTTATTTTGTGTGATGCGCATAAATGCTAGTGTGATACATGATCATACTGCCAGATCCTATGAGGATAAATTTGCGGATGACTTTTGTGCCGGTTGGCTTTGCTTCTATCTATGTAGTATGTACTCATGTTCATCGTACTTGTAACACCGTGACTCATTACATGACTCGTTGAAACCTCATTCTACTACTCCTATTATATATGGTGTTGATATTCCGCATCTTCCCGTCGGAGATGGTTATTTAAATAATATAAGTTCTTTCTTTAAAAATATATAGATAAATTATTATATTAAATAGGTTTTTAATAAATAATAATATAAGTTTTTCCTTGTGGACAAATTTTCAAAACAAAATAGGTTTACACAAGGGATTCCGGAGAAATAGGTTTACGTATTAACACCTTGCCTCTTCTTTTCTTTTCTAGTGGTTTTCACTTCGGCGGCCGCTGCAAATCATCTATCTGCCAAAACCTATCCACTAGATCGACAATGGCGAAATACGATCTCACGCCGAAGATTGCACCGAACCTCGACAGGCATCTAGTGTTTCCGATCCTCGAGTTTCTCCAGGAACGCGAACTACATCCGGCTCAGGAGCTGCTAAAGGCCAAAATCGATCTTCTCAACATGACGAATATGGTTGATTATGGCATGGATATCCACAAAAGTCTCTATCAGACCGAGGATGTGCCGCAAGGTATTATCGTTTGTGTCGTTTCTCACTCGTTTGGCTCGCTTTAGTTTCTAGGGTTTCGTTCTTTATGTTGCTGATTGTTTTTGTGGGCGTTGGATGTATTCAGAGATGGTGGATAGGAGAGTGGAGGTCGTGGCTAGGTTGAAGTCTCTGGAGGAAGCTGCGGCGCCACTTGTTGCGTTCTTACAAAATCCTAGTTCAGTTCAGGAGTTGAGGGGTGACAAACAGTATAATCTTCAGATGTTGCAAGAACGTTTCCAGGTTTTTCTTTTATCTGTCTGTTATCTTTTTAAGTTTTCTTGCTACTTTTCCTTCCTCCGTTTTCAATGGAACGTAGTTTAATTGGAATGTGTACGATAGGGTGGCAAGGGACTTGTTTTTATCTACTTGTTAACGCCATACTCTCTGTGCACAATTTGTACTCGTCTAAGTTAAATTGAACTGATAAGAGTGTTCTAATTCTCCTTTGTGGTTGTCAATCCTCCATAATGCGATGAATGCTTTCATCTAGAGGCTTGAACAATCCAAATAGATTCTATGCTCTAATTCTATTTCCGCACGTTGAGAAGGAGAAAGATATATACATCTCTCACAGGTTTTAAATTGCAAATACATTCTAGCGGATAGTTGTCAGGATTTTGATGTTGACTTCTAATCTCTGAGCTGTATCTTCACTCCAGATTGGTCCGGATCAAATAGAAGCTCTGTATCAATATGCCAAATTCCAATTTGAGTGTGGAAACTACTCTGGTGCTGCTGATTATCTGTACCAATACAGGGCCCTTTGCACAAACAGTGAGAGAAATCTTAGTGCACTATGGGGAAAGCTTGCTGCTGAGATTTTGATGCAAAACTGGGATGTGGCACTTACTGAACTAAATCATCTGAAAGAAGTTATAGATTCCAGAGTATGTACTGATATCTAATGTGCACTTGTTTATTGGTCTGTTGATTTTGTCTCATCTCACCGAGTTGATGCTTGTGCTGTGAACTATGTATGGCAGAGCTTTGCCTCACCAGTGAGTCAGGTGCAAAGCAGAATATGGCTGATGCACTGGAGCTTATTTATTTTTTTCAACAATGATAACGGCAGGACGCAGATCATTGACCTCTTCAATCAAGACAAGTTTGTGGCTCTATTTATTTAACAATTGCTAGTATGACTGCATTTTCAGCGTATAGTTACTCTGGTATATTCCTATTTGGACAATTCTATTATAGTCCATGTTGGACTTTGGAGTAGCTTGAAAGCTTTTTTTCAAGCAACTTTCTACCCATTTCATGAGTATCCAGTAGTAGCTTTTATCATAACATCTTATTGCTTGGCTTAAGCAGACAACACTGATCTTATACAGGTACCTAAATACTATCCAAACCCATGCACCCCATCTTTTGCGTTATCTTGCAACTGCATTCATTGTCAACAAAAGGAGAAGGCCTCAGTTCAAAGAGTTCATTAAGGTCATTCAGCAGGAGCAGTATTCCTACAAGGATCCCATTACTGAGTTCTTGGCTTGCATTTATGTTAACTATGACTTTGATGGAGCCCAAGAGAAGATGAGAGAGTGTGAAGAGGTGTGTTTCTTAGTAAATTTTTGACACAACTGTAATAAAGTCTTGTCTGGTATTTGAATCATCTTTTAATAGTTTTGCATCTTGGCAACAAGTTTTCCTCCATCTTTTAGCTGTCACCATCATTTTTTTCTGTTTAAATTCTCAATAGGTCATACTAAATGATCCGTTCCTCGGGAAAAGAGTGGAGGAAGGAAATTATACAACAGTTCCACTGAGGGATGAGTTTCTTGAGAATGCCCGTCTTTTCATTTGTGAAACCTATTGCCGGATCCATCAGCGAATTGACATGAAGTATGTGTTTTGCTTTCGTTGCATGTTCACTTCCCTGACCAATTGCTGGGAAACAGTTCTCATCTTTCAAGTTTTAAAACATGATGAAAGGGTCCAAAAGTTGAAGCCAGAGTGTATCACCATTATGCTGTTTTGATGTGAAATTGAGATTAACACCACAACCTCTTATTCTCAGCTTTTACCTTCTTCCCTATTTTTGGTTCCTTGATACATTGAAGAATTAGAAGCTATTATAATGGGGGATAACATGGGTGTTGTAGTCTGTGAAAAATACTAGTATAAATGAAATCCTATGGTTCTCTGAAATCAATAAAATTCAAGTTGAAGTTACTAACAACAGTAAGAGTCTGAATATTCTTTATTTTGTAGGAAAAAAGGAAGACCAATTGACCAAACTCGCATAAAGAAAGATTTAATCATAATATTAAGTTCTTGATTGATATTTACCAAGATCATTTATGGTTGATCTGATCTTATTGTCTAATAACTGTTTAGTTAATTTTCTCATTAATCATTGTTGTTTTGTATCTTTCTGTTATGCCAGGGTCCTTGCTGAAAAATTGAACTTGAGTTACGAGGAAGCTGAGAGATGGTTGGTGAATCTTATCCGCAACTCAAAGGTAGATGCCACCATTGATTCTGAGTCGGGAACTGTCTTGATGGAACCCAATTGCCCCAATGTGTAAGAAATCCAACCTTATGAAACCTCATAATTCCCTGATGACGTTGCATCGTTTAACATTGTTTTTGTGTACACTTGTGCAGGTATGAACAACTTATAGACCACACAAAAACGTTATCTGGGCGCACTTACAAACTAATGAGTCAACTTATGGAGCATCCACAAACTCAGGCTGCACGATGATCAGGGTTTAGGTTTTTGTGGAATTTTGGTAACTAAGTGCTCTTGATTGAAATTTATGGTGAAGATTTTTGGTAAAGAAACAGAGGGTTTTATTCAGCAAATTTCATTTTCAAACTCGTGTTTGAGTGTAGGGATTCTGATGTTTGTTCTTTTGCTTGGTAAGCCTACCTCAATTTGTATGGTTACGCAGGTGCCGAAGGTTTTGAATGGTTGGGCGAGACTGTATGCTACGCTTAAGTATTGATTGACATGTAAGCTACAATTTTAATTTACACCCTCATGTGGTTGTGCGACTGGTGCTTCATCTATCAACAAGATTAATGTCACACCTTTACTCATTGTTTAAAATGAAAACATATTTAATCGGTGAAATGGTTCATCAGTATATAAAGATTTTGGGTACAATGTTTTTTAAAAAGTATGATTAAATCTTATTGAGAGGATAAAATGAAAGGAATTGGTTTAGCTACGGAGTAAAACCGGTATGGAGCTATGAAGTGGTGAATAGAAGCATTTTTAAATTAATAGTATAAAAAATTTGATTTTCTTATATATTCTTGTTCCCCCTTCTCTTAATTTAAACTATTTATTTTAATGTTTCATATTTTTTGGTGCCTTCATTCAAATTATTTGTTCAGATAGTTCAGATTATTTTGTAGTAAAAGTTCATATTTTTTTTTTATAAAATATGTTCATAAGTTCAAAAATAACACATGAACTAATATATAATATTTAAACTAATGAAATACTCATGAACTAATAATATATAATATTTGAACTAATGAAATACTCGATTCTTGTAACCATAAGTATAAAAACATGAACTTCTATCATATTTGTTCAAGATTTGTGTATCATTAATTTGAATATTATGTACTATTAGTTCAAACATTGTGTTTTATTAGTTCAAACAAGTACAAGTAATAAAATGCACAAAAACATAACTACAAAATTAATAAAATAATACGTGAATTAATTATAGAAAATATTAAAATTGGTGGTGTATATTTTTGAACGAATTGAACCAAAATAACGAACTTTTATAATATTAGTTTAACATTTGAGTATCATTAATTTGAATATTGTATACAATTGCTTCAAACATTGTGTTTATTAGTTGAAACATGTACAAGTAACAAAGTGCATAAAATACATAACTACCAAATTAACAAAATAATCCGTGAACTAACTACAAAAAAATATCAGAATATATAGTGTATATTTTTGAACGAAAATTATGAACTGAGATAATAAATGTTATCGTTTTTTAATGAAAATTACAAAAATTCCACCGCATCCCCGCCCATTAAAAATAGATTTTCAAAAGGATAAAATTGCTCCCGTACCTTCTAAACATTGAAAAATTACCACCGCACCTTCTAAACAAGTAGGTGAACGAACTAGCTGATTCATTTTCAATAAGCTTGTTTAGTGTTTGAGAAATATGAGCTTATCGAAGCTGATATAAACGTAAAATGCCGAAAAAGGACATGATTTCATTCATGAATAATTTCAATTGAATTTGAAAATTTTAAGACATAAATTATGTTTACCCACACACTTTCTTTTGTTACAAGAGATATGTAACGATAATAATTCACTAATATAGTATAACATTTTGTGAATAGTTTATTTTTATAATTATGTTAAATTTGGTAAATAAAATTATTTTAAAATTTTATTTGTAACAATTTATTAACCCACACACTTTTATTTGTGTTACAATAAATATGTAACAGTGATAATTCACTAATTTAGTATAACATTTTGTGAAAATTTTATTTTTATAATTATATTAAATTTGATATAAAAATTCATTTTGTAACAATTTATTTACCCACAAACTTTTTTTTTTTTGTGTTAAAAGAAATATGTAACGGTGATAATTCACTAATTTAGTTTAACATTTTGTGAACAATTTATTTTTATAATTATATTAAATTTGATAAATAAATTTATAATTCAACATCTAATTGTCATATAAAGAGATTTGCATTTTTTTTTCTAACAAAACGTATTTATAGATAGTTTTATACAATTTTGTAGTTTTGGGTTATGATATCAACGTTGTTATTCAAATATTTTCCTTTTTGGTTTCTAACATAATTGTTCGATATAGCTTCTCAATATAACTTGTCGATAATTTTAAAACTATTAATTTAAATTACTGAAAATATATTTCTTAACTTGGAAGAAAAGTAAAGTGAGGTACTATATATATATATATATATATATATATATATATATATATATATATATATATGTTTTCCTTCTAAAACGAATCTCAAATTCGTCTTCGTCGTCTTCTCTCCCTTGGTCTACTTTCTGAGCTCTGATTTCGTAAAGTGATCGAGGTACTAAACCTACTGTTTAAAGAAGAATGTTGGGGACTCTTCGTTTTGTCGTCTTAATTCTGAAATCACAGTCTTATAAATTCTAAATTCAATGTATTATTGTGTATATTCATTATTTTCTTCTTGGTTAATGAAATTAAGGTTCGGATTTTACACAAAAAAAAGAAATAAAATCAAAGATTTGGATAATTGGACATGGCTAAGAACTGTCACCAAGTTTACGTTCCTGCAAAAGAGGTTACATGGAATCCACCGGAAGAAGGTTACGTAAAGCTCAACTTCGACGGTGGATTGATGTGGGACAAAAGTTCGGCTATCAGCGCCGGAATCTTCAGGGATCACAACGGCACGTCACTTTTCTCCTACGCCTGCGCGAATGTCGACTATAGCGGACGAACGGCATACGACGGGGAGATAAACGCAATGTGTATCGGACTGTGCATTGCCCAAAGGCACTGTGTTAGTAAGCTTTGGATAGAAGGTGATGCCAAATTCTTAATCGAGGTAATCGAGGGAAAGAGGCACAACCTGTGGTACGACGATAAAGTTTTGAGCAAGATCAGAGTTCTTCTAGCCTCGTTTCCGGAGAGGCCGAGATTGACCTTCGTATATAGAGAAGGGAATATGGCGGCAGATGCTCTGGTGAAGCATGTGCACGACAACCCAACAAATAACACCTTGCTAGGCTACGCTTTACCCATGGCGGTCGACAATATTATCGATCGAGAGAAACGTGGATACACTTACATCAGAAAAGCATCGACATTTGATCATCACTCAATCCGGACTGCACTGCCGCCAAGGCTTGCGCAACCAAGTTTCGTAGTCTAGACTCTAGATTAAAAAAAAAAAAACCAAAATTGTATTTAGTATTTTGGATGATATATGCCGTATATGTATTTGATATATGAGTACGATTTATTTAGTTGAATGAAAGTGTAATTTGTTATTATCAAGAATACAAATCTGTCTTGTCTTTGAATGCTGATCTATCTATTTAGTATATATACATAACAATCATATGATTTTTAGTACAATAACGTTTCTTGATTTGATCCAAAACCAAAATCACAATTACGAAGAAATGCTTTCTTTAACCCTAACTTCCATTAGCCAACGAAACTCTTCTTGTTCCTTTATGTTCATTCAGTCTCCTCGGAACCGTAACTCAAATCTTGGAGCTGCTATGGCCATGGTATTCTATCAACATATCAAACCTTCTGACCTTTGTATTGCCATTAACAGGGAATATATGAGAATGAGATTCTAGGTTCACTAGGAATCCTAACTCATCTCTCGTCCTAATCAGTTGTTGATAAATCGGATATCCGATGAGAGCCGGATCGAGATACAGGCTGGGTTCACGGGTTCGGATTCGGATTCCAGTTGTGCTGCTCTAGGGGGATTGCTACTTTTCCTCAAGATCTTATTTTATTAAATAAAATTATAAATATAACTACTTCAGGGAAGGGCCGGCCCTATGGGTGGTCCATAAGGTCTTTTAACTTCGTATGCTTCCCATTTTGCTCTTGTTTTAATGTATTTTTTTCGCTTTTGTTCTTGATGTTTGTTTTTAGCTACATATTTTCCATATCCATTTTATTCGTTTGTCCTTCTATTGTTCATTCGTGGCTTGCAATGCCTCTTCGTGCCAACCCTCGCTTCAAACCGGTATCATACATGTCCTCTTCTATTTCAACAATTATGCTATTAGGTACATTCTTCATCCTCTTCTACCTTAATTTCTCTTCGTATGTTTATATCTAGGGGTTTTCCCTTTTCAGAACTCGCGGCGGAATTCAAAGTTCTCATATGTTACTACTATGGATTTCATTTTTCTTGAATTTTATCTTATTTGTTGCTTGATGATTTAACAGCAATAGAGCACCGTCCGGGAATGAAAACATGACTGACATGAAAACATTAGCCTAATAATCTCTTTCCTTTTTCTTCGTTCTTCCACTTTTTATTTCTATCATTTTAGTTTTGTTATAAAAAAAACTGTGGTGTGGGATGGAGACACCCTAATAATCCTACATAGTGGTCATGCTCAATGTAGTTTCATAAGCGTTCAATTGCCCCAAACACTTAATTTCAGTAAGAAATCAAACATCTAATGACATTTCAAAAAAGAATGCTTATTTCAAGAGGTTCTCAAACACAAACGAACAGCAAACCTAAAGTCACCATTCTTCACAAAAACAGCAGACATAAATAATTATATAGAAGGTGCCTAACCTGAAATGATGTTTGATAAACAAGATCTAAGCATAACTCTCAGCTCCGACTGCGAGCAATACCATGTAGGTATGCACCGGTCATACCAAGCGAAAGAAGAGCAACAAGACCAGCTGGAAACACTTTTCCTGTTTTTTGAAAACGATGACCCATTGCTCCAACAAGTGTGGCTGAGACCCCAAGCCCAACTGATGATGCAAAAGCAGGTCTCTCTGGTAGTTCATTGTAGACATAATAGAGTGCTGAAGCTGATAAGCCACCTGCCACGAGAGATATTTTGCTGCCGCCCTTTAAAAACCCAATTACTCCTCCAGTCCCAACTAGAGCAGCATATCCTAGAGTTAATTTCTGGGATGTTGATGTATCCATCTTCTTCTGTGCCTGTCATCACAAAGTCCTGTCTTTACTTTAGCTTCAGAAACAATCACATTACATCTCCAATTTTATCAAGTAGAGGATTGTTTCTAGATTCCACATAGAAAATAAGTCAAAATTCATCATTTTCAATGATTGTTGTATGCCATGAACTTAATTTGTGCTACAGTTTGTGGTTTCTTCTCTGTAATTTAAGATTTTGTGGTTGTTGAGGTTGAACTACCTTTCAAGGCTTTCAATATGAAACCCAGAATTGAGCGGGATGAAATGCAATAGGCAACTCGACGATCAACAATAAACAATTTATAGCATACAAAATCAAGATCTAGTAGAGCACAACAAAATAGAGATGCATACTGGGAGCGAATTTCAGCAAAACTAAACGAATTGAGTGAGTCCATTACCAATAAACCAAACCCTAAATTCCAAATGCTAAAGAGTTGAGACCATGGAAAATCGAAAGAAAGACCAAAGGCAGTGGATGGAGATCAGCTTACCGAACTGTCAGCTACGAAATTTCACAATCGATCTCCGTAGTTTCCCAAGAGCGCATGGGGAGCAATCTAATGAAGCGCTTTTGGTGTCACTCGCCTACTATACCGGTGAAGGCAATGATACAGGGGGGAACCCTTTCGGAATATCCCACATTCCCACATAGCATTGGGTCGAGGACTCGAGGCTCGCTGATTTTTAATATTGTTTTTATGGTTTGATTACATTAGACGACGAGAGGATCGAAATACCGAAAAAAATTGGCAAATGCGCTAACCAACACGAAGAACTGCAACAAATGGAAGAAAATGAAAAAAGATACACAATAATAAATAATGAATCCTAGCAAAAGAGAAAACTTCAACCGAAATAAGGATGATCCGGTCAACGAAAGCGGCGAGCACAATGTGTCGTTTAAGGGAGTACGATAGATGGATAAATATATAGTATGGAGAACAATTGTGGATCCCTCATATTTGGACTCGAAGCAAAATCCCTCAAGTTTGGACTCGAAGCATATAGCCATAATCGATGTCCCCTCCTACACAAATGACTCAAAACGCCACCAAAACATGCATTAAACATTGAAGATGACTTTGAAAACACGAGAACCTTGACAAGTACAAGTGAATAACTTTAAATTTTGATTTTAAAAAAAACCATTTTAGATATTGTTTTGTTGATGATATATAACTTCCATGAACCAACAAAAACATGATCCAAAGAAAGTATTTAAATTTCTTCAAATTTGATCTCGGTTTCACAATGGTCAACTTGCACATTGATAACGGTTGGAGTATCTGTTAATATCAGGTCTCACAAATACTTACAAGCTTCATTGTAGTACAAGGGGTCATGATCGACCACAACAAAGGTGACATCTCGCTTTGACGATTTAATTAAGAAACTAAAAAACCAAGAAATAAAGTAAACAAAAATGAACATATATTAAGGATCACGAAAGGCAACAAAAAACCGAAAGCAACAACCTAGGTCATCCGACTTGGGTCAGGTCGACCGAGAAAAGGCACAATTAGACCACTATAAAAAAACAACAATGATGTAACCAAAGATAAAATCGGAGCAAAATTCCAATGTTCGATAAGGTAAGTCGTTCGACCTACGTCAAAGAAGTCTCTCGACTTCTTCGCAAAATAGGTTAGAAAACAGAGAATAAAAAGAAGAGAAAGTTTGGGTCTTTAAAAAGTTCAAAATCAAATTGTAATGGGAGAATAGTCATACAATGAGAATTAATAGAATAAAGCATTCTAGACCGGATCATCACAACAAACATACAATAGATCTCAACTGGGAATTCCATTAATATCAAAAGTAAGCTAGAGTTATGTAAAAGATAACTTCGTTGATTGTCACATGTGGTCAAGATCTATTGCTCGTGGTACATCAATGTTGTAACCATCGATTGTCACATAACCAAGGCGTTGCCGAATCATCACATCAAATAAATCATGGAGGGAAACGGTCTATACTCTCATTGAAAGCCAACCAGCTTAAGGAACATATAGTATAAAGAGATCTAATACTACCATAACTCACAAACATACAATCAATCCATAAAATCAAGCCAATATCATAGATCAATGCAAGTCCATCTCACCAACTCCTAGAACAGAGGGGGATTACTCATACATACCTTAAAATAGGAAATCAAACTTTATTAATGATCGACGCAAGTACAAATCGGCCAACTAGGAGCTCGTCGAACGACCTCTAGAGAGGCAAAAGGTAGATACTTTGGAATAAGTATGGGAGAGGAGATATCTAACCTAATGGTTGAAGAGCCTTATAGCACTACAAAAAAAATAGTTTGGGGTCGGCATAATGCCGACGCAAATGCCTGATTTCTAGACCTGGGCAAACCCACCTGCCCGAGAAAACGGGTGTGTATGGCACAAGCCCGTCTAGGTGGGTACATGAAAGGGGGTGAGCCCGGCCCGAAAGCCCATTTTATTTATTTTATTTAAATATGTAAAACATATAAGCGAATAGTAGGAACCGGACCCGAGACCTCAAGATAAGGTTCAAATATTCACAACCATTAGACTACTTTGATTTATGGGTTATAGTTACATATATAATATGTATAATTTTTTTTTTTTAAAAATAAATAAAACGGGAACCTCCGGCCCGAAGCTGGATCAAGGGCTTACGGACAAAACCCCAAACCTTTAATTTTGGGCTAATCCGGACTCGGCCCGAGTCCGACCTGGAAAAACCAGTAAATTTTTCCCAAAAGTCGATATCTGAATAAATGATAGTGAAAAAAAAGATGCTTAATTGCTTTCATCTTCAAGTTTCTGAAACTCTTTTTGGAGTTCAAAAAGAGTATTCTTTTTTATTTTCATCACTTCATGCATCTCTCGGATAGCCTCTCACATTTCCTCTCCATTAGTATACTCGATTACCTTGGACATGTCTCTTTAATCATGACATTCAGGAGAGTATTGGTCTTGTGGTTCTTCTCCATCTTGTTGCCGTCCAATTATTTCTCGGATTTTTAGCATTGACCTTCATGTCTCCCTTCTCTATGATCATCCAACATTGATAATCAAAGGACTTTATGAACATGGTCATTTGTCTACTCCACCATTTGTATTGACTAGTCTTCAACAACAGGGAGTTGGTGTTCCCCCTCTGAGTCCGAACTTTGCAACTTCGTCCATGATATTAAACATGCATTTTCACAATAAAATAAAAATAAAATAATAGAGCACTAGGCTTTATCAATTGTTGGATAGGGTGTTAGTAAACTTAGAACACCCTTATGTAATTTACCGATTACTCACAACCAAAAGACTCACAATATTAAGCCTAGGTCTCTTGTATGCACGTCGGTCTTCTTGTATCCCTTCTTACATTATTTAAGAATCTTTCCTTCAATAATGTCTTTAATCACTTATATAGGGTTAGGTTAAATGTGGATATCCTATCTCACAAAGATATATCCCATTAATCTTTCCTAAAAAACTTATTTTAACCACACTAATTTACACAGCACACTCTATCGTACAAGCAAACTTTCTATCTTTCAAAAAACGCCGCTAAAAGTCGCAACCACCAAAAAAAAACTCACAACCCAACTTTTATCGTAGTTACATGATAGTTTTTTTCAATTTCATCTCTACTTTTCTCCAAACCTTCTTTCAATCTTCAAATTGAAATTTAGGGCTTTAAATCTGGGTAGATTTCAATGTTCGAGGACTCAAAACACATCTTCCCCGAACGATCTATGCGTTTCAAGGTACATTCTCTTTTACAAAAATCATCAAAATCTATTTGTTTTCGCTGATTACATTTTCCTTTTATAGGTTAGGATTTATTTGAAATTTACATTTCGGAGCATATCAGTGTTGTTTTTTATGAATGAATGGTTGAAACATGTTAGAAATGCATGAAATCGTGTTGTTTGACAAAACAATTTGGGCAAGATACAATGTGGAAATGCAACTTTCACATTGGTAGGTCCGCATGTTAGAAATGCATGAATCATGCGTGCTCTAAGATACAATGTGGAAATGCAACTTTCACATTGGTCGCCCCGTGAAAATTCAATATTCACGCTATAATCCAACCTGAGATTTTTTTCCATGTTGGGTCTTAACGTGAATTTTTAATAATTTTTTTTCTAAAAAGGTGATATATACCTATACTTTATAACCCAATTGCTAGCACAACGAGATAATGGTTATAAAAATTGAAAAAATTAACTCATGCGGGCTTCAAATGTGAGATTTATAATTTCACGTTGAGAAAACCATCGTAAATTTCATTTATTACATTGACAACCGTTGTAGAGCTTTTTTTTTGTATAATCATGGGCCCATATCTTACTCAAACCGTCACGCCGCAACCTCCATTAAATATACGCACAACTAAGTGATATAATCGGTAATTGTAATGACCAACAAAAGTGGTGAAAGTATGGAATGCGTTCTCTCCTCTGAAAACTTGTGACAAATTAACACCAACGGATTTTGATGATTCCTAAACGTTACACAAAATGTCTATTCTAGGACGAAATCGTCGTACCATTGCAGAGCATTCATATAACCATACTCGGCTTGATCGTAGTATAGATGATCAGATACCTTCTGTCAAGGCAAATACCCGCCCAGTGAATGGTGCCGGCAGCTTCGATATGGCTTCTCCTATTTCCTGTTTAACTTCAATGGTCAGAATCAAAACTACATTGAGGACTGAAATAAATGTAAAAGCATTCATCCTAAGGATTAGTTTTAAATTGAATAATGACATGCAATCAGACAAGATTTGTTTCTTTTCTGTTTTCAGAGATGTAACCAAACAGCCCCTAAATGGTTATATCATTAAGTAATTAGTACTACGACTATGAGTATGCATTTTGATTGCTTTGATCTAGGAGATGCATATCAAACAAACAGATAGGCTTGATGTACATGTAGCCGAAACTTACATTCACTTGGTACCTAGCTGAGAAGTGAATTAGAAGAATGGCTTTGTTCTTCAACAAATCTGAGTACTTCATTATCTGCAAGATTGATCAACGTAATTAAAAATTAAGAAAGCATAAGCTCTTGACGAGGTCTTTAATTGATATTGGAATGATCAAAGGGATAACCTCAGCCAAGTGAGTGTGCCCATAATCTCGTGCATGCTCAATTGTCACCGACTTGTCTAGAAATGTGCACTATGTTGCGATAACAGAGAAGATTATACATTGAAAATCAGGAGATAAGACAAAAAGAAGAAAAGGGAGAGAAAAAAACAACAACTCATCAACCTACAATCATAGATTAATAACATTAAATACAGCTTCAGAGTTCTTCAAAAAAGTCCGCCACACTAGATAGAGGTCCATATAGGAGTCGGACTGTACGAGAAATTACAAATCATGAAAAGTCTACAAATGACTTTCAAGAATAACTTTATCATTCCAAGCACACTTATGAAAGGATACCAGTTTCATGCCAAGACCCTATTGAGTATTCTTTTTATTATGTTTGAAACACAGTTCTTGATATTAGGTTAGGCTAGTTCCATCAGAAATGGTTCAAAATCTCAACTGTCCATGAAAAGCTCAATGGCAAGCACCAAATTCAAATAACCAACTTAGGACAAGTGGACAACACATGGATACTTTAAAGCAATTCAAGAATCAATATTGCCAGAATGACATATACCTCCCTAAAACCATGTTAATATCAGCAAAAGTATTCACTACACAGCAAAAATTATTGCCTTCATTTATTTCCGGTGGCTACAACAATCTAACATAACTTCACTGAAAAAAGAAAGAAAACAGAAGCCACAAACATTATAAATAATGCTTCCCTAGGCATCCAAGCAAATAACCTAAGAGAGAAAAATCAAGTCATATACCTCCATGACAAGGATTCTTGCTTCTAACACATCATGATTAGTAGGGTCTGCAATAAAGTCCGACATTGTGTCTCCAGTAAAAGCAACCTCAGGAGATGTGATAGTGTTTGTAATCTGATAAGAAAAAAGAACAAACCGATCTTTTAGCACGATGATGCTCAACAGATAAGAAGCTAATAATTACGTAACCTTCTTTTTTCTTCATCAGCTTTCCAGAATTATGCATAAAACCAGTTTACTAAAAGAATTATTTGAAGATTATTGTGCGAAGAATAAATTTGGGTATTATTCTTGCCATTTTTTTTATTCTCGTCAACTTGGATTATGGGGGTATACTCCATATAATCTTTGAAGATTCACCAAATGGAGCAAAAAAATCATTTAAAATGGTGGTTCAATCCAGCTTAGCTAAAAGTTTCATGGTGAGAAAAACTTCATTGTTAAGAAGAAAGGAAAAATTGTTAAATATTTGCAGTATAAAAAACAGACCTCCACACCTGCTAACTTCAAATTCTTGATTTCATTTCCAGGAAGGCCAATGTACTCTTGCTTAAGCTTCTGCTTCACAGAATAAATCACATATCCCTGAAAATCACAACATGAATTGTGTATGAATGCAGAGACTATAGCTAAGCCTTCCAAATAAAAGTAAAACCGTTCAACCATAGAAAATTGAAAATATATAGGATAAATTGTAGTGGAACTACCTGGCTTGGTATAACATGGTATGTCTTAAATGCCCTTGCTTTTAAGTCCTTCCTCATTTGGAATTCTTCCCCTGAAACATAATAGTCATTGACATTGTTGATCAACAAAACTTACATGAAAAAAAAATGAAGAAACCATCTTTCCAAAAGGAAAAAAGAAACAAATACAAGAGGTTTCGATGAGACACTCTACCTACATCCAAGCCAACTAGATTATAATTCAGCTCGGATTGATCCATCGCCCTGTGTACCTCAAAAAGCCTCTTTACATGCTCTGTTAGAGCTTTAGGAACAATAATTGTTGGAGGCTTCATACTATACAGGCCACGTGTTGCAACGTACATGGGTAATCCTCCCTGTTTACTCCAAGATACAAACCCAAGATCAAATTCCCAAAGATGAAGAGGACAATTTCACTTGAACTTATAAATTCGTACTCTTGTTTAGGATATTGCTATACCTCCAAATGTGAAAGTTAAAGTGTTCTCTAGATATGATGATGACTAGACATGTCAGAATATGAAAGAGAAATAAAGGGTTTGGAATTTCTCTTTCATAATCAGTAAGTTTCAACTTCAAATTTCTTTTATAATCTAAAGAAAACCCTAGCTCGAACTAAACCTAAAAACACAACCCCCAATAAATGCATAAAACAAGCAATCATACAATTTGCACATCATCGTGATTCTAAAAAAAAAACGCAAAGTCTGCATTGCATAATCGACCCTAGAGAAACATAAACAAAATGAGATGTGGTTGAAATTGAAGAGAAATAGTTTGCCGGAGAGAGAGAAAGGGGGTTACGATGTGATCCATATGTCCATGGGAAATGAAGAGGAAGTCCTGTGAGATGGCGCGTTGAGGGCACCTTCCGATGTCGAAAGCGAGGTTGAGCGTAGGGAAGATTACACAAGTCTCTCGGCCGCCAATGGAAAGACCTTCGATTGTGTAACCTTGGATTTGTAGAAGCTCCTTCTTAGGTGAGGAGGCAACCAAGTGGAGGCAAGTCGATGTTGATTCGGATGGGACTAACTTCGTTGCCATTGGAATGAAGTTACATTTGAAACTAAACATCCAATTTCAAAATTTGTAGTCGTTTAGTAAAATTATATGGTTACCATCTTTGATTCAGAGCACTCCGAAAGAATTAGGTATTAATCTAAAATAAGTAAATAACTAATTGATAAACTAACCACAACTTTTCAAATTTTACAAAACTAACCACCAATTAATTCAAAAAAATGAATCCGAAATTTTTGACAGTCAATTATTGTTCGCAGGTAAGAGGTTGTCAACACTCGTTGGCAATACTTGTTCACGGTTTATAGATTATCATCAAGGCTTTTTGACAGATCATAGAGTGTCAATAAGGCTTTTTGACAGCTTTCAGACTGTCAACAAGTTTTCTTGATAGTCCAGATGTTGTCAACAAGGCTTTTTTGACAGCTTTTATACTATCTACAATACTTCTTTATAGATTACAGACCGTCAAAAAAAGCTTTTTGACAACTTTTGGACCGTTAACAAGACCTTTTGACCGCTTTTTGTCAACAATCTATCAACAAACACTTTAAAAATACTTGTTGACAATCAACAATTGTTTGTTGATAATTAACAAGTTGTCAACGAGTACTTGTTGACAAAAATTCTAAAAATTTTTTAATATCAACAAACACTTAAAAATGCTCGTTGATAGTCAAAAAGTTGTAAACAATCACTTAAAACTTCTTGTTGACAATCAACAAGTTGTCAACACGCACTTAAAAATGTTTTTCAACTGTCAACAAGCACAATGTATATCCCTCTTTGTGTTACAACAATAACATCAACAAGTGAACGATTAGTGTGGAAGTGAAAGAGATATCCAAAACATTCAAATATTACTCTTAGAAGTATAAAATCCAAAAAACATTCAACTGTAAAGTTGAAGTTGTAAGCTCAACAACCTTCTCTAGGTTGTCCCAGTGCTTTTGCATACGAAGGAATATAATGGAATCGAATAAATGTATTTTAGAATATAGGAAGGCTTAGATTACTCCATCTATGTAAAAGTACATTAATAAGATGGCATGTACCTATATCATTATTGAAATTGAACATTATAACCAAACATGACCGCATACTAAGAGTTTTGAAGTGTGATCACTTAGAAAAGTAAAACTTATATTTTTAAGATAACAAGAAACTAAGGGAAAGAAAAGGAGTAGGTGTATATAACGTGAAGTAGGCTGGATTTTAGGTATTACGATATGAAATTGTTCAGGGGGCTCATACTATAATCGTGAATGGTAGTAAAAAAATGAAATAGCAAAGAATGTATAAGAAATTGGAAATAGTGTGAGATTTAAGAGACAATTATTTTTTCTTTTAGGGAGTCGACACAATTTTTCAAGAGCAAACCTATTTTCACTTCACGATCATGCTATCTCGAATTCATTTATAATTGATTTCATCGTGGCAATCGGAACCGAGATGCTATGATTTGCTATCCATTGCCGAGATGCTCCAATTTGTTATCCTTGGGCAAGATGCTTTGATGCGCGGAGATGGGGAAAATCGGTTTCATTGATGAAGAATGGGAAAATAGGAATGAGAATTATTTATATATAGTGGTATAAAAGCGAATAAAGATGGATGTATTTGTTGAAAGTTTATGTAATGTTGGGTTGAAAATCCTCTTTCCTAGATTAGTACCAGGAGGCTAAAATTTCCCCACCATAAGCATCTCTTCTTGTCCTCATCTTTCCTTGATTAGTACCACAAGCATATCTTTGGGAGCGACAAAGTGATCGGGAGTTCCAAGAGGTCTAGCCGAGGACAGGGAGCAACGAGTCATTCCTCAAATAAGGCTTATAATGCTCTATGAATTGTACACCTCATTCCTCAAATAAGCGAATAAAGGTGGAAGCATTTTTAAAAAAAAATCTAATTTGTATACAAAAATCGAATAATTTTTTTTTCCGTATAATATATATGAATTGTTCACCTCAAGTTTTATTTTTTGGAACGATTTTCCATAATTTTTTGTTATCCCACATCTCATCTCTTATTAAGTAAGAATGATTTTATTAGGTTAGACGTTACATAACCTTATTTGGGTTGTTACCTAATATTATGTGGGACGTTGACTTACAGTTATGTGGGTCGTTGACCTACTGATTTGTGGGTCGTTGACCTACATTTATGTGGACGGTTGACCTATTGTTGTGTGGGTCATTGACTATGTAGTTTTATAAAATCATTGACCTATGGATACGTTTTTGACCTTTTTGTTTAGTTTAACAAAGTCTAATACATAGATTTTTGTTATAATTTTTTTATTTTTTCGTCTCATAATTATTATTAAAATAATTTGCTATCCATAAAATTTTAATTAGGTCATATTTTCATGTAAATTGCTATCTTATATCAATCATCAAGTAAAAATGGCAATTTGAGAAATTGAATAAATGAGAGTTTTAAAATTAAACAAATCATACATTTCTTGTCCTTTTGGTTAAATTCAAGTATAATATTTATACATATAGGATTAATATTTGTTATGTTGGTCGTTGATCTATTGTTTTGTGGATCTTTGACCTAATGTTATGTGAGTCGTTGTCTATATAATTTTAAAAACTGTTGCCCGACGGATACGTATTTGACTTTGTTATTTAGTAAACAAATCCTTAATTTAAATTAAGTTTTAATTTGTTTATCAAAATAAAATAATTATTTTTTCGTAAAATTTATATTATCTAATACGTAATTGTATTCATGAGATTTTTTTGGAACAATTTTCCTTACCTTTTTGTTATCTCACATCGGTTATCAAGTAAGACTGATAGTTTAAGAACTTGTATAAATAGAGGGTTTAAAGATTAAACAAATGATACATTCTCGGTCTTTTAATTAAGTTCAAGTACAATCATTATTCATATCAGATTAATATATATTATTTAACCGTTGACCAAATGATATGTGGGTCGTTGACATAATATTATGTGGGTTTTTGACCAACTGTTGTGTGAGTCATTAACTTACTGTTGTGTGAGTCATTAACCTACTATTGTGTGGGTCGTTGTCTATATCATTTTTTAAAACCGTTGACCTACAAAATCGTACTTACCTTTATCACGATAAAGTATAAATTTTTGGTCTTTTGCTTATGTGAGAACTTGTATAAATAGATGGTTTAACGATTAAACAAATAATACTTTTTCTTGCTATTTTTATTATTATATAAAATATAATTTTTAATCCTTGTCTACACATAATTTAAAAAATTGTTGACCTGATACATATTTGGCTTTCTAATTAGTTTACAAAGTCAAATTAATACATATGTTTTTGGAATTTTTTTTATTTATTTCTTTTTTTAAAAAAATTCTCATAATTATTTTTAAAATACATTTTTTATGCACAATTTTTTAAAATTCGGTGTTATTTTTATAGAATATTCTGTCCCACGTCAGTTATCAAGTAAGATTGCTAATTTGAGAACTTATATAAATAGAGGGTTTAAAAAAACAAATCATATTGTTTCTTGGTCGTTTGGTTATGATAAAGTTTAATATTTATTCAAACCGATTAATATATGGTATGTTGTCTTTGACCTATGATGCTAGACGTTGACCTACTAGTATCTATTTGATATAATATGGATCATGTAGGAACCTCTCTTAGAGTAGGAAATAGGAACTTATAATAGCCGTTTGATTAATATAGATGAACGTCCAAGATTTAACATTGTTTATGGTAATAATTAATGAGAATATTATATTGCCTCTAATAGAATTATGATAAAAATACTTTAACGACCAAAATTTCTCTATAAAATATAATAACGATCAAATTATGGTAATACATTATTTTCATATTGGGTCGTTATTATATTTTATAGAGAAAATTTGGTCGTTAAAATATTTTTTATATAATTAATATAGTCATCGTTAAAATTTTGTGGGTCGTTAAAAATTTTATAGAGAAAAATTGGTGGTTAAAATGTCTTTTTTCATATTTTAACGACCAATCCTAACAAATTTAACGATCAAATTTTTTATAAAATTTATTAACGATGAAATTTCTCTATAAAATATATTAACGACCAAATATATTAACGATCAAATTTCTTATAAAATATATTAACGATCAATTACTTCAACGTTTATTTTTGGGATAACCCAAAAATAAGAAATCTGTTTTCCTAATTCGTATCTTATTTAATGAATGAATAATGAAAAATGAACAATCATGTGATTCTCACCTTGAAAGTTTATTATGCACCTTCCATCATGAACGTACAAATTTTAATCCAACGGATCTTAGGAGTTCTTATTCCCTACTCTAAGGGTTGTTCCTACCGGATCCTAACCCATAATGTGTGTATATATATGGTATAATAATTTTTTTTTTAGTGTCATTTTATTGTTATTTAGTTTACCAAAGTCAAATACAAATTTATTCGCTATAACATATTTTCTTTATTTTAATCTACTTTCTCATAATTATTTTATAAAAAAACATTTCTTATGCACGATTTCTTTTTCCGTTTATATTTTCATTGATTTTGCTATCACATGTCGGTTATGATGTAAAACTGAAAGTTTGTTATTTTATTCATATCAAATAAATATTAAGATACCAAAAATATTGTAGCATTCACTGTAGTTTTTTCATAACATACTTTAAGGTACATTTATTTCCTTCTTAATCTATTATTAATGAAAGTTTGTTATATATTTTTTTACTTACGAATGAATAAGTATTATCAAATAATCACAATTGAATTTAAACTTATATCAATTCTAAATGTTCTATTTCCATAACCAAACTTTCTCGTAAATGGAGTTCGTTACAAAGATGGAAAAAGAAATGGATATTCTAATATATATGCACCATTTTATTATTGTTTCGTATTATTTTTAATAAATATTGTTTGTTTACATAAATTTTTATTGCTTTTTATTGTCGAGTTTTAATCATATTTTCTATCACACAAATATATATAACACTTTTGGCTTGATCATACTCATAAATGCAGTCATAAGTACGTGACGTGAGAAATTGATCAACAATTATAGTATTATTTTTTTCTACTAATATACATATAACAGTTTATCCACATGTAAAAATCTCTAAATATATATAAGTGTATTATAAATAACCGTACAAGTTCAAAATAAACTTTCAGCACTCGAGAACTTGCCAAAATAAAATAAAATACAAATTTACAATCAGCAATATGGCAACTCCCCTACCACGGGGGAGACCTATATAGACTCGAATAAACATAAACTAAACGAAAGTAACTCTTTGATTTTTTTCATTTTTGTATGCATGCGTAAACGACGCCTTCCAGAATTTGAGCACAATGGTGGGGGACTTCAATCACCTCAGCCTCAGGAGTCAGCTGCAAAGTGATTGAAGATGGTCTCCAGTGTAGACTGGCTAATGCTGTATTCAGATACACCCAGCCGGTTCCTAGTTTAAGGAAACCATACAAAGATTACCAAGGCCAAACCAATTAGAAAAAATTACAAAAAAAACCGTGATTATTTTTAAGTTAGCTCGTATTTACCTGTTTCGTTCGATGTGTCCGAAAACGTCCGCCAGAGAAAAATCCTCTCCAAGAGGTAACTGCAATTCAGGTAAGCTCTTAGCGGGGAAATTCAATTCCAGTAGCAGAACAAGGAAGAAAGCAAACAAATTAGTCGTGATGCGCTCACCCGATATCGAGCACTTAATCCATTACAATTTTCAGCAGTCGCCCCAGGAAATGATGACATGACAAAAGATTCAATAACACTGAACTTCTCTTTTGCTAACCACCATTCACAGAAAACTGCCAACGGTATATCTCCTATAAATAAAGGTTTAAATCAGTTACAATCCCATCATAACATTGAGAGCCATGTAAAAGGTCATAGGACTTGTTTAGTATCCATATCTAGATATCAGATATACTCTAAAAAATAGTGGTATCAAATATCTAAAATTGCTCCCACCTAAACTATTATTCCTCTCCTAAACAAAGGTATCATATATTAATCTTATCTTGATAGTTAATACCCATATCTTGATATCTAGATATGAATACCAAACAGGCTCTAAGATATTGTGTTTAAATTTGACAAATGACCAAAATAGGGAAATCACAAGCGTACCATCCCGCATCAGTTGGTCTGCTAACTGTTCTCTTAGATCCCCATTTGCTACTTGGTCACAAACAACAAGAGACCTTGCTCTATCCGAGTTTCCCAGCCACCGAGCTATAATCTCTATCATTTCTCTTGACAAGCTAATATCTGGTGCTAATGCAGGTTCTGATACGATAGAATCAATACCCCCGATGCAAGTTTCCAAGTCACTTAATATGCTTCTTGGCTGAAGGCTTGTTTCTGATAGCCTCCCTTGAATAATTTGTGACAGGGTTTCCAACTCCAAAGAGCTAACTTCAGTTGGTTTCACCTGAGGAATAATACCAGAAAACAATCTAAGGAATAATACCACAAAACACGGGGAGGGAATCAGGTAAGAAAGAAAAGGGATCACCTCTAACTCAAGATGATTTCCAAATCGGGTCTTCAGATGTTGAGGACTCCCAATGCATCTTAGACGACCACCAACCTTCCACAACAAACTTAGTTGGTGAACAGAAATTTCGAAAATATTGCAACAGGTCCTAAATAAATCTTAACAATATGTACCATTATGCCTATCCTGGTGCATAATGCTTGAGCTTCGTTCATGCTATGTGTAGTAAGTATAACAGCTGTCCTTCCTTGTCGTGTTGATAGATGAGATATAACTTCCCACATAAATCGTTTGGCTATAGGATCCATACCTGTCAAACAATAAGTTCGTTCAGTGACATAATTCCCATCGCCTTCATCCCATAATTTAACAAATGGAGGTTAAATATATTTGGTAAATTTCATCCCTTTCAACCGAATCAACCCCATCCACCGAACTCGCCCAGAATCCAACCTCCCAGTATAATAGAACATCTATATGGAAATGAATTAGGAACTTTCCCAAGGTGAAATACCTGTTGATGGTTCATCAAGAATCACAATAGCAGGGTCTCCAATCATAGCAATTGCCACAGATAATTTGCGCTTGTTTCCTCCACTAAGGGAATATGATGGTTTAGTGGCATGTTTCAACAAGTCAAACTCCACTATCTTCTCCACAACAACCTGAAAGGAATTACAACCACACCAACTAGACGATTTTAACAACACATGGTTTTCTTATTTCATACATAAAAAGAGATGGTACTAGGAGACAAAATGAAAAAAATTGATTCAGAAGGATTGTGGATCATTAGCAGCACTAACTTCCTTACAAGTACCTAATATGAAGTATACTATCTACACTACAGGAGCTGAACTCCGTTTCCAACTGTTGATTCCCCCCCCCCCTTTTTTTTCCCTTCAAAGGGGCATAGATCTATACACCAGGTGTTAGAAAGAATCTTACATTATACATATCATATGCTAAATGTATAACTCAAACATCCCATAATTCCTAGATATACACACCTCTTGGATCCTGTAGTCGGGGACGCCTTTGATTCTAGCATAGAGTTGGAGATGCTCTTCAACGGTTAAATGTTCAAAAAGAGCATCAAATTGGGGGCAGTACCCGATCTGGTATTCAAGCATATGAGAAAAGAAATCATTGAAGTGTTGTCGCCGGTGTCTTAAAGAGAAGTTACTGCATGAAGGAACAAAGACATACATGCTTGCGAGTAGCCTTGGGATTTGAACATAGATCTTCACCAAATATGAAAGCCGTCCCATCAGTTGGACGTTCTTCTCCTACAGGCGGTCATTAAATATGTATGCATGAACAACTAGTAAAATGAAGAAATGAAAGATGATAGGAGGAAGATACTAAAGATAGAACAGTTTACTGACAATATCAACCTCTTAACTGGAAGTGGCCTGAGAATCTTATCAAATTATATGTAAACTCTCATCAAGGCAAACTTAACAATGTGACATAAACTTAAGCTTCTATCTAGTCTTCCTCTTTTCCCGGACATTTGCTTAAAAAAGGTGTGGTAAGCTGAAATTTATGACATCACCCAGAAAAAAGTAAAGGAGAATGGTCCAAATACTTTGAAGCCTATAACAATCAATGGCCCTAGTAACCAGGTCCCACCCTATAGAGGGTTCCAGTCTTAATGTGTCACACAGTTAACTAACTGTTCAAAATGACCAAAGGGTTGCCACAGTGGTCTTAACACCAGCAACATTGGGGTAGGGATGATGTCAAACCTGACGCTACTAATTGCATAACACGATTATTATTTTACCTGATAACATTGACAAAGTTGTTGTCTTTCCAGCCCCATTAATTCCTAGAAAACCAAAGCATTCTCCTTCCTGAACTGCAAATGTTAATGAATGAACAGCAACCTTCTCACCTTGCGGCTTTCCTCCAGGATACACCTTAATTTATTTCCATAAATTGCTAAAATAAGTCAATTTAATCCAGAAGACTAGAAGACATGCTTAATTATACAAATTGGTAATCACCGTACCTTTCGAAGATTACGAAGATATAAGATGGCATTATCTGCAGTTCCAGAAAGCACCCTTTCTCTTTCTTGTTTCACATCTACATCCTCGTCAATATCAAGAGCCATGTCACTTGAAGATGTTCCCAGTAACGGTTCAGAGGCATCTCCAGAGTTCTTCCACACGCTACCTATGCTCCTCCAAAAGCTATTATTGATCATTATAAGAATAACCTTGCGGGCAGGAAGGTACTCGAGTCCAAGAGTTAGGAGAAAATATAACAGGCTCTGCATGGGGAAAGCAGAAACTCAGAGATCAGTGACAAGATTCCTAGATGTTATAAAACTACATTGATTCAAGTACAAGCTATCCTCTTAAAATTCAAAATGAAGTAAATAAACAAAAGCACACAAAAGGGATCGTCAATCCATGGTTAAGTAGTAGGAGTGATCCTACTTATGCACACCACTTGTACAAAACCAATAGTTGTCATGTAGAAAAATGCTTTAAGTCAATGTTAGTTACACAATATCACTAAAAAGAGCAGGCAAGTTTAAAATTCTGAAAACCAATAAGCTGTTCATCCGTTTAGTGCTCAACATACAAACAAGGACATAAACATTGAGACACAATATTGATACCTCAATTCCCAAATAACAAATAGAGGCACCGGTAACATTCCAGTCAAGAACGCTGTCACTAGATTTATCTTTCATCCCTTGCCTTACAAGAGCGAGTGAGGCTAGTCCATCAGCAAAGCAGAATCCTGGTGACAATCTGAACACATTCTGAAAAAGCAAAACAGTTATTATGTTGAGGCGCAATCACGATCAGCAGAAACAATTTTTACGGGAGTAAAAAATTATAATGGTTCTCATCTTGAAAAAACTTCCAAATAGAAGCAAAATTGTCATAGGCTTAGAATTTACACATTTATGATCTTAGTGTCATAATGTTATATATCAATTATTATATGTAAGCTTTATACTGACATGATTTGATCAAGTTTGCGAATCATTTCTTTGTCATAATAATATCAAGCAAAATGCTTTTCCAAGTCTCGGGGCTTAGATATAACAATCAGTTGTAAAGTTGACTGGGTAACTTTGAATCTGATCAATACCAGGGTAATCCTCTGCAAAAATAGTGTTGAACCTGGAATAAAGAATAGATTATACATCACTAACCTAGGCATACAGCTCCAGGAGTCTCATAACCAACTCATATGAATAATCATTGGTTTTCATTTTGCTTCAATTAATCTATATTTACTCAAAGAAGCAAAATATTTTGACGTCAGTCGTCAGCCACTATTCCCTGGATCATTTTCAGCTACATTACAAGTTTATTACAGGTCAATGATGGAGAAACTATGAAACAATCACCACAAAGGTAACAAGGCCTATTTCTTGATGATACACCGGAAGCAAAACCGAGTCTTATGACAATTTGCTCTATCAATCCTAGTTTGATGTGACATAGAGTGTCAAAGCAAAACTTTGCAATTCCTAATTGATTGAGCAGAATATAAATTCTTCAACTAAGAGGCAACATGATTTGGATCACAGAGGATAATTATAGAGGAATATGACACAGCATCTACTGATTGTATCAAACCTTGAGATAAGAATTTGCAGTAGCTGTTGCCTCTATGAGCCCCATTATAAATGAGATCACCATTAGAATAAGACCCGTGAAAAAGTGAGTCAGGAGAACTACATTCTGCATCAAAGTTTAACAGCATTAGCATGTCAAGATTTGTTCAGCTTAGGGCTGAAGTTTGAACGAATCAGTACCTGTGCTACTGAGTGGTCAGAGAAGAAAAATGTGAGGCAGTATGTTGAGGATGCAACTGCTAAGCCATACTCAAGAAACAAAAAAATAGTAGGCCAAAACGATCCTGCGCCAATGAACTGATCGAGCCCTGGAGAGGCAGGCAGTTCTAAATTTTCAGAAATTTAATGCTGAATAAGGTGAAGCATAAATGACTGGGGGTGTCCACTGTCCAAAATACAGTGATCTAAATTCCTTCCCCCAGGGAATTTCCAGCTTCATTCTATTGCCAAATTTATTAAATTTTGGCAGAATATCAAGCTGATGATAAGAATGACAAAGTCCACATTTCACTTATAATTAAACCACTGACTTCAAATATAATAATAAAATTATAACAACTAGATATTCTGAGAATAGAGCGTGAGAAATACCGAAGAAAGAAAATAGGACAATCGCAAATGATGATGGCAACAAGAAGCTGATGAAGTCCCACAGATATGTAGAGACCCAATAGGATAGTATTGATACCTGGGAGGAGGATTAAGTTTTTATTATCTTCCACCAGAACAGACTTGTGGTTGAGAAGAAACACTGGCTTTCTAGAAAACATAACAACAAAAAAAGAAAGGAGAATCACGTACCCCGCTAATTAGCTGTTGATGCTTAGCTTTCACTTCCTTTTCCTACATAATGTAAAAATGTTTAGATCCATGCCATGAGGCGGTATTGCATAATCACCAAAGATTGGGATGTTTTACTTAGTTTTGACTAGGAAAAAGAGAAGAAAGACGATAACAGACAAGCAACTTGTAGGTCACAGCCACTTTAAGAACAATATGCCATCTTAAACTCAACTTTTTTTTATGTTTATGTAGCTTAGAATTTCATGCAGTTTCATGAAACATAGAAATGACAGAAGTTGCACGTTCTTTCTTTCCTTTTTGGGGAAAAATAGCATTGCCTTGAGACTTATTAGAAGTACATCCTGACAGTAGAGGATACTTGAGAACCAAGTGTCCAGTGAGAAGAAAATGAACTCCTTTGGTTGTAAGTTGTAACTAGATGAAAATGCCTTTTTAATTCTTTTGACCAATTCTTGCCATATACTTCGATTTCACATAACCAGAAAGAGAGGGAGAGTCTAGTTTATACATCAACTCATCAAGCCACTGAAAGAGGATGGTAGTCAAATACTATATTGATAGTATCTCCACAACTGTGAGCTAAGGTTTCTTCAGGGGATAGTATTAGTATGTAACATACATGTCGCTCATTGAGGGAAAAAAAGCTTCGATTGCGCAGCTTCAACTTTAAAGAGCAGTAATTCCATCATAACAACAGATACAGAAAGTTCATGCATACAAATGAGAATCAAGGCCACACCAACTGCACATATTGTACAGTAAAAAATAGAAGAAAAAAAACACTTCACACAAACAGAAAGAACCAGACTAAGGAAACAAGGAAAAAAGGAATTACCTTCACAATAGGGACAGCGAATGAAGCTGGAATGAAGGAGAAAGCAATGCTAATTATAATAGCAACAGAAAATGCATCCAAGTCCTACAGAATAAGAAAAACATACTCAGGCGATTAAAATATGTAAGCCAATGCAAGCTAAAAGAAGAGAAAGGAAATATAAGAGGGATAATTCCAGAGATGTTAAAATTCATAAATATTAATTAACATTATCATCCAAACCATTTTATCCCTTTCATGATGAGTTTGCATACTATAATCCATGTGTAGCATATAATACTACACAGCTGTGATTTTTAACATGGCATCCTTCCATGAATTTCTTAGGAATGAACACCCTCAATCTAGCATTTTTATCGATTATAGAGACTATTGTAGTGCAACTATCTAGGTGAACAATGATCAAGCATCGAAAAGAAGAATTTACCTTATAAATGCCACACTAAACTAGTAACTGGTAATAATAGTGATATAGAGATGCCTACGGGAAGACATGTTATAGGCTGCACAAAGTATTAGAGATAAATGTGATATAAAGAGATGGAATTTGATAGTAAAAACAAAAGAAACTTTATACGTGGTCCAGTGGTTGGAAGAGAATGATAACACTACAAAACGATGACACTGATTCCAGACCATCATAAGCTAAGCCTCTTAGTTCCACATGACAAATTAATTGCTACCCTATTGATCTTCACTTTTTCATGCTTAAAGTTTCCTAGAACAGCATGCATGTACAATCTGAATAAGCACATACCTTATCTTTCAATATTTTAGCAGCCCAGTGGGGTAAATAAACTATTAACAGCAATCAAAATTCATGTAAAGAAGCTTCGAAATGAATTGTGCACCACAAAAAAGTGACACAATCAAGGGCAAGTAATTGGAGATTGTTTTTACCGGCAAAATAACAAACTGGAGGATGTTATGATGTTATAACATACTATGTAAGCATCATAGCAGACTAGAAAGTACAAAAGAATCATACATGATGTTGAAGATGTTGGCTTTGAGTCATTGGTAGTGGATGGTTACGTGTCAAAATTGTCATATTTCCATCAGAAGTGGCAGCTCTAAGAATTGCTCCATTTATGAGATTAATAAAAGTTGGAGCAGAATGCTGACAAGAACAGTTGTGTAACACAGTGTATCCTATACTTCCATCATCAGCTTGATCATCCACTACAACTGCCCCATATCTGCATCAATCCAAATTGAGAAGAAACATGCAACAATTATAAGGAAGACTAAATCGCTACAACTCTACCAAATCACTTTCAGGATATTGATCTTACTAGACATGAAATCAAAGGACTGTGATGAAGAACTTATTATCCTTCTATCAATGCTTTCTTCATTTACACAAATATTAAGATACTCAAAACTGCAAGTAATACTGAAGGCACATATATTCTTTTAGAAAATATGCAGTAGAAAACAGTTTTGTCCACCTAATATTGGTTTTCTTTTCTTCCAAGGATATGTAAAGTAAGTTCTTTCTGACACGCCACTTCTATACTGCTAGACCAATCTTACAACAAGCACATTGAAACATGAAAACAAACTGAAGGGCCAAATACTGTGTAAAATCAGATGAAATGATGAATAATATCTCTAGACATAGATTCGTAAGATCCGCAATTCAGCATACCTTGATTGGTAAGATTCGTGTACACTAGACATTAAGAACTCACTCATGGAGAGTAGTTTGGTCCCCAAAGTCACCCCAGCAGCCTCTATAGCAGCTTCTAAGGCCTTCTCTGAGTCTGGAAATCTGTATGCACTGGGTTCAAACCTCTGCACCCAACCCCCTTCAATATGTGGTGCTATCTGCAATAGGAGCACTTAGTTATGGAAAGGGTACAACAGAAAGGCACTGCTAGATTCCAGGAAGTCCTTTTCTGTTTGCTCCCAGGAACAAAATGCAGCACCACAATAATCTACACGTTACTAGTTCATAAAACTGGAAATATCAAGACAGATGAGCATACTTCTTTAGAAACCGGCGAAGAGAAATCAAAAGGAATCGGACCACCACCTCCACCGCCACTTAGCAGAGGATTGAAGTGGGAAGTTGTGAAAGTTACAGGCTGCATGTCAGGATGAGGCTTGAGCTTGAGGAAAGTAAGCCCAAATAGTAAAAAGACGGCTGGAATTAGAAGTTGGAAAACAACTGTTTTTTTGTCTCTCCTAGCTGTTATTGCCCTCTTAGTCATCAGTGCTTTAGAATGCTTCCAAAAATCTGACCTTGCAAGCACAGAAAAGCAGCAACATTGTACAGATAAGAAACTAATTACACCCAAGATGGCAGCAATAACCAATACGCAGGTACGCCACAACATTGTACACATAAACGGCATAATGTTCTCATAGTTTCCACAGAGATTTAATTGGGACTTTCTCTTGTGCGAGTATAGATCAGATGGCTCAGTTAATCCGTCTTCAGGAGGAACACTTTCCTTCAGTTTGCATTCTCTGTCATCAAAGTCACATCCGGCCACTCTCAGGAATACTTCTTCCAAAGTTGTGACAGAAATGCCGTAACTCTCAATGCCAAAGCAATCTCCCTCAATATAATCAAATCCTAAGTTGGGGTCTGACTTTCTCATGTAACTTTCAATTTCCCTGAACATACTCTCAAAGCAAGATGATGACGCTAGTGGAAGCTTGAAAGAAACCTCAGTTCCTACCTGGAAAGGCATATCAATCTCAGATAATGTGAATCAGTTATAAATCACCAGGTATTCTTAATACTCTCTTCCAAGAACTAAAAAATTGAACTTCAGCTGTAGTCACTAACCAAATAAATATGCACTTGCTACTATAACATGCACAAACTTTACATATGTGCAAACTCTTTACTCTACAGTAGTGAGACGAGCACAAGACACAAATAAAAACAAAGAAGAGCACACTATTCATTATTTCATTCAAGTTGTTGACACCAAGTGGGCAATAACGAATGAGTTACCTCACTGACTAGTACTGCTGATGGAACATGGCGATGAACGATATCTGTAGCTATAGAGGAACCTGGTGCAGTCTTATGTCAGAGAACCAACACAAGTGAGAGAGGAAGAGAAAAATTAACAGTGCAACTTGAAACCAGTTTCATCTGCAAAGAAGGGTAAAATGGATGATACCTTCACTAAGGTGAGAGTGTAACCAACACCATACTGACGCTTCAGGAAAAGAGAACTGTACATGTAAGAAAATTCCAACAATATCCAATGTCAATAAGTGATATACAGATATTGTTTGAAGGGGTCTATCAATTTCTACTTGAATGCCATTCATAGAAAGAGAAAGCACTGATAATCTATAGAGCGGAGTCTGCTTGCAACTATTATAGTGCTGAGTTCAGTTACTGAAAGAATAGCGACTTTGCAAAAGGAAGAATGCTATTTATTGGGTTTTAAATAAATGGTACCTTCCACAACATCTCAAGGAACCATTAGCCATGATTGCTATGCGATCTCCTAATATTTCAGCCTCGTCCATTGAGTGTGTTGTCAACAATACAATTCTTCCTTTCTTTATCTTTTTAATTAATTGCCATGTCAAGCGCATCGAATATGGATCCATTCCACTAGTAGGTTCATCAAGAACGATAATCTGAAAAAAGGACCATAATAAACACAGTGGAAGACAAAGAAACCAAGAGGAAACTTATATAGGTTGTTAACAGTATACTTTACCTTACTATTTCCGATAATTGCAATTCCCAAGGAAAGTTTTCTTTTCATGCCCCCAGAAAGAGCACTGGTAACTGTGTTAGCTTTGTCAGCAAGACCAACCTAATCAAATAGTTAAATTATCAAAATCAGCTCAAAGTATAACATCAATGAAAGATAAGGATATAACGCAACTAGTGAACTCCCAAAGGATGTTAAGAGAAAACACAGCAAGCTTTGCACCCCCAGAAAGAGCTAAGACAAATCAATTGAAGACTAACTGGTTTGAGTAATGACTCTATATGCTATAATTCCCCGAACTTACTCAGGAGGATAGCATCATGAATTGAGCCTTAAATGGCCCACAATATTGAATTCCAAATTATCAATAACATGAAATTCGGTAATTAATAGCATCAACTCATAAATTAAAGTTCAAAGAATGACTAATAGAGACAACTGTCAAATATCTCCAAATCAAAGATAGTCAAAATCACGGGCAATAAATAACAAGTACATAGATATATATAAGCAAAGAAGGTATGTCATCTTTGATGTAATAATCCCTAAGACCCTAACCGAGTTGTACAATAGACTAATTTAGACAATAGACTAATTTAGACTAACATTTGTAACCATTCTACATCCCAAAAACATTTCAAAACAAGCACTAATCCTATAGGTTTCAAAGTCAACCTGGGGACTTTGAAATTGGGTGCAAATTGGGAACACATCCAAAATCCTAGCGATAAAGTATCTGGGAAGTTTTTGATAATGTTGAAAGGTCTGTCATGGGTTCAAAATCCTACCCTAATATTAAAACATATAATTTGTCAAAGTACAAAAGATGTCTTTGGATGGACATCTAAGTGAATTAATTGAAGTGATAGCAAATATAACTCACCTCATCAATCATTTCAGTCACAGCACTATCCAACACATTTTCTTCTACACCCTTCAATGTGGCAAATAATTCCAAATGCTCTTTCACCTAGTATCAAAAGTTAACCAATTCATGCATAATGATTGATAATGTAATTGGCAAATTTCACAACAAATTTTCCAAAGAAGATGTGAAGAACATGCTGCACAAGATAGAATGTCTTCATATAAAAGATGTGTACAAAGACCAATGTCTGCACAAGATAGAATTTCATCCTCCACTAGCATATTTTCAGTTTTTCAGCTTCACACAACCTTTTAGCAAATGACCACTTGAGATATTATGAATGCAAGATTGCCATATAAAAACAAAGTTATATTTGCCTTATTTTCATGTATTAATACCAAGGACATAAAAATCATTTCAGGATAGCATCTAAAGAGTTAACGAAAAAACAGATAATGCAAGCATCTAAAGGTGAAACAGACAACACGGATAATGGAAGCATCCAAAGGGGAAACAGAAAAATGGGGATAAACAAGACAATGAAGTACAAATGGATAATCAAACTGCAAGTCCAAGTGCACCAAATTTTGGATGCAGTCTTTGGGGTTGATATTATAAGACTTACTGTCAATTCAGGAAAGAGAATGTCATGCTGAGGGCATACACCCAATTCTTTTCGTATATCATCCTATAAAATCAGAAGATACAGCATAATTAGATAGTGAAAAAGTCTAACAATGAAGTACCAAAAAATGACATTTAATAGAGGCACCAAGAGTGAAAGAGAATAAAATCACCAATGATAGAAATTGTTTGGAACCTTATAACATAGTAAAATGTAAGATTCTTTATAAATGGGTAATATATGAATCTAGTAGCTAAAACATTGACGTGTCAAGAAAGGGCAATAAGACTGTTGAGCAGGAGAATATGGGGCTGCAAGATCCCTTTTTTCACGAGTAGATACCAGATGCTTTTTTTGGGTAAGGTAGACACCAGATGCTGGATTACACAATTTTCCATCAGGAAAGCTAGAAAGCTGTATAATAGATTAAAGGGAATATTCCTACGCAAAAATTTTAAGCAGCTGGACAGGGTCCAACACTTCAACCAAAAGGATAGAAAAAGGAATAGCTTAAGATTCAATGACAATAATAAGAGGCAGTTTTTAAAGTCTATACGGGTACGGAGGTGATTGTAATCATTACCATATTTGTGAGTATATTCTTCCCTAAAACCAAAGCATCGCCTGATGTTGGAGACAGAAGACCAACCAACATTGATATGGTAGTGCTCTTACCAGCTCCATTGTGTCCTATAAAAACGTCATCCACACGTTAAAAGAACTCAAACTGGATGGAGTAAATAGTTAAGAGGTGCAATCACAGCAAAAGCAACTAGTCACCACTCTATCACCCAATATACATGTTAGGTAATATGATGCTAGTACAGCTATTACATAAAGTTCCTAGGTAAAGTTAATTATATGTAATTATTAGTTAATGTTTATTTATGCCAAAAAAAAATGTTGGCATTGAGAGAAATGGAAGAAAATCCTGTATTTCCTTGACCGAGAACTAAGGTATAAATACAAGAGAGTTGGAGGGAGATGAAAATAGGGAAGAAAAGAACTAATAACTACATCTAGGAAAGGAAGAAAACAATAACTACAACGGTCATTGTATATTTCCTAGAACAATTGTGTGTAACTTTCAAATGTAGTCACCTTAGATTCCCTAGAAGAGTTATTATTATGATCCGTGCAGGAGTTCTCTTTTATAATTATAAATGGAGAATTACCACCCATGAATAATAATACAATCACTTCTTCACTATTCACTCTCAATACATGAAAAGCCAGATAATATGCATAGCAGGAAGAATGAATCTGAAATTAGAATGTCTACCTAGAAGGGCAAGTATTTGATTTTCATACAAAGTAAGTTGCAGTGAGTTAACAGCACAACAGTTCCCCCTTTTTGAAGTATACACTTTTTGCAGATTTCGGATTTGGAGGCACCTACACTTTCAACAAATAATATAAGAAAAAGGAGAATGTAAGACACACATAGGATTAAGAGAAGAAGACCAACCTGCCATCAATTTCTTGTTGTTTCATATCTAAACTTATAGCCTCTACAATTGGGCCAGAAGCATCTCTTGCAATGACAACTTCATCTCCAGAGATCAGGTTACTCACGTTAACTTCTGCATTGAAAGCTTCATGCTTATAGCTGTTCTTTTGTTTCCACATGGACTTTTTAAAAGTAAAGTTCCACAAGTAACCCATCTTATCCTCCTTGGGAATAACCTAGCCAGATAAGTTCCGTTCATCAATGTAAGGCATTGCAAACAAATAGATGGCAAGTGAAAGAAAGCAATATACTTCGACCTATATCCCAAAAGAAAAGAAAGAAAATAGTATCAAGTTTATCTAAATCTAGTTCACACTGTTCACTGCAGGTCACCTAAATGCCTCTCTCCACTATACATGGATCTTAATCTAGTAGATTTCCCTTCAAAAAATAAAATCATAGAGGTTGCAGTAAAGAAGGCTTTCAATAAGATAATCAAAGGAGATCTGTCAGGGATGGGGAGCCAGCAGCAAATTTTCAAAATGTACAATTTCTTTGTTATAGAAACCTTCCATGATCATACCTTGTCCAAGTACACACCGATGCAACCGTATAATACTGAGTCAACCAGCATCATTAGCAGACACACCAAGAAATTGACACCAGATGATTCCTAAAATGGCAGTCATTGTGAATGTTTTGAATCAGAAGATGGCATCAGAATACACAGTGGGAAGAGAAATACAAAATGGACCTACCCTCCACATATTGCTCCATCGAAGTCCAACATGAGCTCGTTCATAGTCTGCAAAGTTAATTGATCCTAAAGCAAAAGCTGTTGGTGAAAGAAAAGATGCAGCAACCTTCAAAATCCTGCAACGAAGCCACGTTACTCAACCAGAAGAACAAGCTACCCCAGATTTTTTTTAAAAAGGTATAAGAGAAAAATACGAACATGGAAACTGCTGGGTCGTTGACAGTGTAGTATGGGAAAAAGGCTCCCAGAAAAGAGAGTGTGCCAACTGCAACAGCTGTTTTTGCTCGGGTGAAGAATACCGAGATAAGAAAAGACAGCATGATTGCACTCAATCCGAACAAAAAGAAGTACATAAAAACAACCGACTTATCACTATATTTGAAAAGTGAACCCATGGTGCAAAGTGTAATAACTCCAGAAGAGATTGCAAACTGCAAATGAGAGAACCAGATATAACAGTTCTGTACTTTATGACAAAATAGGGAAAAACTATAGGTACTTGCATCATGAATCATTGTTTTGAATTTGAATCAGTTACACCCTCAAATTGCATACAAACCAACTTCTCATCAAAGTTAATCCTAGTTTTAAGCAGCTATTAGTAAAGAATAAATAAATAAATAAATGTATAAATAAATAAAGCACACCATGCAGCAAGGACAAAAGTCCAGGCACAATGTTCTATCAGATGTTTCCGTCAAACTCAGGAGAAGGTTAACTAAGTAGAACATCAAATTTCAAGCCTGCAGTTTTAGTCCGCTGAAGAATTGGCCTTTTGTTAGGATGTAAGAGATGTGATTCAAACCATGATATTTAATATCCTGGCTCCTTGCTAAGACTCAATAGAGAGTTCACAAAAAAAACAGAAATGGAACTTAATTTGGTGAAATTTAATTAGAGAAGATATAAAATAACATCAAGAAAAATCAACTCTTATTGGTTAAACTTGAGCTGCAAATGACTTGAAAAAAAACTCATCTAGTTTACCTGTACTATATATGTTATAAACCATGAGATATGGAATATCTCATTTTTGAGCCCCATGATGTAAAGACCTTCTTTTATTTTTTGCTCCTGAAATATTAGAAGGCATATTCAGCATGAAGTCCCAAAGTTTGTAAGACTAAAGTGATAAAAGAAGGCAAAGATAAGTGAAGCTATACATGAAGTAGATACAACAATATAACCTAACCTTCTCAAACACTAAACAGCTTATTAGACGAGAGATTGGGTAGAGGAAACCCAGTAGGTAGCTATCCATAGAAATTTTGTCAACCAACAAAGTGAACAAACAAATAATTAATGAGAAATTCGTTTCTGATAATTCACAAAACAAAAAAAGTGAAAGAATGTAGAACCGAGATATACATACAGAACTCCCATAACCCTCTTGATAATTGACTGGAACTCATCATCAGTGTATTCATGAGTTGGAAAAGGAGCTATTCTTATGTTTGATGGAATAAAGTTCATCCATGGTAGCCCAAGAGATGAGGATGCTAGAACTTCAGGCTCGATGGTTGTTGCACCTTTTTGTGCAGAAAATATTATAAATGAGTCCACAACTTGCTGAAGCTGCAACAAGAGTGAAGCAAATTAATTTCTAAATTAGTAATAAAACAAAATATATGTTGCAAAAAAAGCATATCATAGAGGTTTCCTTATTGAGACATGATTAATTCAGCACCAATCAGGAGATCATACAAATAAGGAACTATGCGTAACATGAAAGGGAATTTACAGATTCTGATTAAGATAGGAGAGACTAGTAAGAACATACAGTCAAGAATCCACTCAAACCATACTGCAATATTGGTATCATGTTAACACCCAGTTCCAAATCATTGAGATAAGGTCCATTTGTATCCATGATTGTTTTAACATCAGGAAATCCCGAGAAAGCCCATGTGTGGTTGAGACGTATACTATAATCATAAGACCAAGGACCTTGATCATGAAATACTACTGCTCCTTTGATCACAGGATTTGAACAGTTCCTGATATAAGAAAAAGAAAGGGATTGTCTTAGAAAAGTACTGACTAAGTTTCTACAGTTCCTTCGATCTATCTATAGTGTAAGAAAAATTAATCATATTTGCCAAACAATATTTCAAAGTGCAGATGCATCTACATAGATTAAAGACGAAAATAAGCAGCACCTATCAAAGGTTGCATGAGAAGGGGAAAGAAACGCCCATACTTAAATTAATTTACTTTATAATAAAATAAGAAGAAAAGTGAAGCTTCATGAGAAACCTTGTAACTCCCATCATTTTAATCGGTCGCCGTCTAGAGTAATTAATGATTGGACTTGATTGAGCATCAAATCAAAGATAAAATGCAACTCAACTTACAGAAGCATCCATGGATTCAACTTGTACGATAGAAAACAGAATATTATTGAAGGAAGTCGAATTTGGAACCAGCATCACTTACTTCCCTTCCTCACAGGTGCCATATATTTCTGAGCGAATGTAAGTTTCAAGTGCCACTTCATCTTTATAGATTCTACTGACAAGCTTTAAACATGAAAGTAAATATGTGTAAATCAAAATCACATCAATGATTCCACTATGTGAAGGGGAAAAAAAAAGAAAAAGGCAAAGTATACCTTTAGTAGAGGATACTTCAATGATATTAAATTGATCATACTCCTTGTTGCCTCAGTATCAGGTGTAAAAGCAAGGACTTCATTTTTAGCTAATAGCAACTGAAGGATTTGACTGAAAGGGGGAGACGTATTGCTTTTTCCAACTTCCACCAGCATATCTTCACGTATATACCTGATATGCACTTTCTGGTTAGCATTTGCAGAAAGCGCAAGAAGGGAGAAGAGAAGCTACTTATCAAGGTAGCTGATTGACGTCAGATTCTTTTCATATAAAGACCGCAAAAAAAATATTTGAAGGCTGAAGTCCAATGTATCACATCCATATGACTATCTGAGTCCAGGACTATTATGCATAAATGGAAAGTATGCGGGAAGGGAAGAGAAAAGTGCGAACAAACAAGGAAGCAAGAGATATGAAGTTGTACGGATATTGATGATACTCACGGTTGTGCAGGGTGTATCTGTGTATCAGCGTGCATTCGCACAGCTATCAGCATCAACATCACAATGGTAGGTAGAAGAATCTATATACAGAAACAGGGCAATGTTAATGTTACCATATCTCAGATATTCCAATAATCGGAGGTATAATGTATGTGTAAATTAATATACAACCAATACTTCATACCGCTGCCGCCATCTTTCCTGAAAGAACAAACTAAATAAAGAATATTTCTCGCAATTAAAATATCACCTAACTTCACGAATACGAAAACATAGATATTAATTAACTATTCGTCAATGTCTCGTTCAAACTAGCTTACCGTATACTTGAAGGAAATAATCTACTAGAATTGTGTGATCAAGAGCAACAACGATCGGTATAGAGAAAGAGTAGAACAAATCAAAGTTCATTTCCAACAAAATTAGTGGCGAAATTCAAAGTAAGAACATTAGAAAAGTGAATTTAAGCTCCGGATAAGAAGAAGAAGATGCAATCGAAAAAGATCGATCGGAGTGGAAGAGCAAAGATAAGAAGCAAACCTCAGCGCAAGTAACGAAAGGGTGGCGAATCTTCAACAACCAGTTCTTGCGAAGCATCGCCTTGAGTTGGCGCCATGAGTCCGCCATCATCAAGGCAGTTTCAAACCGGCAAGAAGTGGTGGATGAGAAGTATAAACCCTAATTTGTGAAAGAGAAGAGACAATCCGGAGAAAAAATGAAGAAAAGTCCTTGAGAAGCAGGAAAAAGGAGGTGAGGATTAGAATGGAGTGTAGAAACGACTTGTGTAAGCCAAGTGTATAGGTAATTTGCAAGGAATTTTGTGATCAGTCTCTCGCCGCCTCTTCCGTTAACCAAGGTCCACGTTGGAAACGACGTTCTAACGGCAACAATATTTTATACAGATTTCATTTGTCTTTTCTTCCGGGACTGGAGCCAAGCTATCAATCTTTCTTCGTTGGGTCGAACAAAAATACTCTGTTATCTTCTTAGATTTTTGTCTCCAGCTAACTTTCCTTCTCGAGAACGAACATTCATTCATGCGTAATTTTCAGGTCATGTAATTTATGGTCATATTTTTCAATTTTAAGTGTGACATATAAGCCAGGAAAATAAATCTCTATCATTCCAACAAAAATATTAGAGAAATTTTGAATTGTGTCCCTGTATTTTGGTGTTTTTCGTATTTTACCCACGAGTTTTTTCCAGTTCTAATGGTACCCTTAGGTTTTTCAACATTTCGAATCTTGCCCAAATTTTTTCTTACTATCAAACAGTCCCTTAATTTTAATTGATAAAAAAAAAACTAAACAAATAAGGAAATAACTAAAAATAAATTCAAAAATTTTATAATCTGTAAATAAATTTTATATTCCTCTTTTTACGATAAAAAAAAATTCAACAACAAAGAAAGTCTCCTACTACAACTCCATTAATCTTTCTTCACCTCAACTCTTAAACTACATTAATCGTTTTTCATTCCTTAAATTGATTTTAGTTAATGTTTTTACTTCCCATCATAACTTCCAGATTCAATCTATTCATATAATTTTTCTTTATACATTTTTCGGACCACAAAGAAAGCTTATGCTTTAACAACATAATTTTGGATTTCCTAATTGATTTTTAATTCCTTTATTCTCCCCACCATCTCTCCATTTTCTTAGATTGAAAACATATTGAAATTGATGTAATTGCTAATTTTTATGCTCTATAACTCCATTTTGAACAAATTAAAAATTGGTTCAAACAACTACATTGAACAAATTGAAAACGGATTACACATATTGAATGCGCTATCACTTTAGATTTCGTATTTGATTGATTCAATATTTTCTTGGTTACCGCCCAATGAGTAGAAGTAGAGGTTTAGTTGTACCCAAAATAGCATCAGCAAGAAGTTGGGGATTAGGTTAGAACTTTTAAATCTTGAGAAGGGGAAAGTGTATGATAGAGAGAGGAGATGGAGATTTGAAGAATTGAAAGAGAAGACACTAGGACGCATAAGTTCTTGATCTTCAAATAAGATAAACGTATGGATCTGGTTTTTCAATCGGTACCTGACAGAGGAGGAAGACGATATTTTTCTTTAAATTAGCATTTTTTTATATATTTGTTTTAACTATTTTCTTTTCTTTTAGTTTTTATTTTCTTTTTTTCATTATTCAAATTAAGAGATTGTTTGGCAGTTTAAATGAATTTGGACAAAATCCGGAATATTGTAAAGCTTAAGGGTACCATTAGGACTGGAAAAAGAACTTTTGGACAAAATCTGAAAAACTCCAACCACAAAGGTACCATCCGAAAATTTCCAAAATGTTATTGTTGTTCTTTATATGTTTACCCTTGCTTCCCTTAACTATATTTTAATCCATCTACCTAATAATTTACAGTTTAGTCCTTTTGTTAAATTATGCGACTTTTCTTGTTATTTTGTTGACGTGACATCCACTTGTCATTAAAATTTTGTTAATTGGACTTCTAATCTTAATTTTTCTATTTTAAGAAAATAAATATATTTAAAATAAGACTAGTGAGAAAAAGGATTTGCATGTGGCTCTCTAGTTAGGGCATGTTTACTTGCAGATTGTTTTATTTTCGGGTTTATAAACTAAAATGAGTTTATACGGGTTTATAGTTTATTTTCGGGTTTATTTCTCAATGGATATATATATATATATAAGGTTGTTTACTTGCAGTTTATTTTTTGGGTTTATTTTTGTTCAAAATACACTTATGCCCCTACAAAAATCAAAGAACGATGGAGAATACATATGGATGAACAAAGAATATCGGGTTGAAAATACATAAGGCCAAGATCAGGTTTTAAACACAAATAAACCGATCCAAGCAAAAATAACCTTGGTCGGATAAGTTTATTTTTGAGTGGTTTATAAACCCATAGAGAATTAAACCAATCTCTAAATATTACCCAGTACGATAACCTGTGGATTTGGAGCCTAAATATTATGTCAAAATTTAAGATTTTCATGTGGAGACTATATATAGATGGACTTCCAACAAAAAAAAAACCTTGAAAAACAAATAGTCTCAGTACCCATGATTTGGAGCCTAAATATTCCTCAAATGTCCATACAATATCGGCAATATCCTTGATACTAGAGCACAAAAATACCTAAAAGGGGAAAGATACATCTCGTAGAACATTAATTATTTTAGATCAAATATCTCTTATATATTTTCACTTTTAGATTCTCACTTTTTACCGAAAAAGTGGATTCTAGTAATAGATATGTATGAGATGCATACAAACCTATAAAATAATCAATTTGTCTTTTACGATATACATAAGACAAAAATAAATTAGGCATGCCGAATTATGGTTTAAATAACGCCAATATTGATAAATTTTATTAAAATAAGACATCCAATAGAAAATGAGGCAATTCTCCCATTGGAAAAAGTTACGAATCACTATGATTTAATTGTTAGAAACCATAATTCTAAGCCCTACATTTAGTTTTTTTTTATAGATTGGTTAAGATTGGAATATTAGTTATCGTGCTGGTCTATAAATTAATAATATTTGATTCTGAAAATAGTATTTTATTAATCACTAAATGGTTTTAATTTATTTGTGTTATATATAGGTTGCAGTATTGATGTCTTGTGGGAAATAAAAATTGATTTGCTTGTAGCTTGATATACTTCTCTTGCATTATAACCTTAATCAATGACTGAATAGTTTAGAAGCAGACAAAAATGAGAGGAAATGAGAAGCGTTGAATCTCTGAATTTGATTTCGAATTTTGTGATCACGTGAAAGATACACTCAAATTCTCATCTCGTAAGTGGATGGATTGATACTTTCTCACAGAAAAAGAAAAAAAACAACAACAAATGGAATGACACTAGGCAATCTTTCTCCCAGTCCTGGTAATGAGCATGTTTTCTGTGTCGCAAAGAAAAATTTGATATAAATAAGCATAAAAGCACCAACCAAATGCAAAAACTAGGCAAATCATTTCAACCTAAGATCAGATTTGACCATCATAAACGCAAAAAGGTAGATCCACGGGTACAGAGAGAGCTCAAAACCTATTATGCCTTAACCACCAACCTCTCAAAAGAGAGAGCTCAAAACCTATTATGCCTTAACCACCAACCTCTCAAAAGTAGGACCGCACACATTTGGACCCGACCGAAAACCGGACCGTAACTGTAAAATTCCGGTCCGGTCTGGACCGTAATTTACACTTTTAAAATATTTTTGAACAAGAATTGCATACAGTCCGGTCATGCCGAATTTATTCCATACAAAAAAATATTTTTTTAAAAAAAAACAATACGGTCCAAACGGGACCGTATTGGATCGGACTGTGGTGGACTGGACCGTAACAGTCCGGACTGGACCGTTTGAACAGCCCTACTCAAAAGCTTAATCCAGTCACAAACTGATCATCACCAGCCGACTTACAGAAGATAAAAACAGATCTAATTGATTGAAGATTAGCAATTCAAACTTCAAACTAACAATAAGAAACTAAACCTGACATTGAAGTGCATTCAGACCTCGTCTTCATCCCGTACATAGCACAAAAATCACAGGCCATTTTACAGATCAATAACCCAATGAATATAATGTCCTATGAAATCATCAAAGCTATAGACGCTGTCACTCTGAGAATGCTGAATAAACATAATCATCAAAAAATAATGAAGAGATGCAAAAAAGTCACCTTCGGGCTCTAAAACCCTCCGATAAATATGAACGGGTGACCCAAACTGCAAGTGCAAAGTACTGTAGCATACTTCCCTGCAAAGAGCAAGGAATTTCATGAGACCAGAAGCATAAAATCACAGTCTAGAACAAGTCGAGCTTCTTCTTTTGCATGTCTTGCTTCCATCGGGGCAACTTGTAGAATTCTTCCTTTGTCATTCCAAACACCGTCTGAAATTCATCCCCAGATAGATAGGCCTAAAGACAGTAAAAGGTACAGATATCAAGACTATGAACCACTTCAAGATTATTGATATGCACAAGGGCAAACCTCTCTACGCTTGAAGTCGATTCCAGTCACAGGATCACCCGATTTAGCTGTGAGTTGCTCATAACCGAATGTATTCTCACTACTTTCGAATGTTTTTTGTTTCTGGCTTTCCTGCTTTTCTGACTCTTCATTGGTATCTGGCTCTGGTTCTATACTATCTGCCACATCCTCCTCACTACCTGTAGCTTCCTCAACTACATGACCACTTCTGCTCTCTGCTGGAACTGTTTCAAAAGCATTTGTTAGATTGCAATGGAAATAGCAGTAAAGGGAACGCAATTTAAGGATAAAGGGAACGCAACAATACATTTCTTCGAAGAGTGTCAATAAATCATGCCGTAAGCTTATAAAATAGAAGTCCAATACGAAATAAACATTCAATCCACCATTTCAATTCCCTTTTTAAAATACTAAGGGCCTGTTTGGCGTGGCTTTTTCGATAGCTTTTTATTAAGCTTTGTGTTTTTAGAAAGCTACATAATGTTTGGCAAAAAAAACTTTCATTAGCTTTTACGCCTTGTTCGGTGTGGTGAGCTTTTTGGCCAGTTGTAGTGTTTTGTGTAGTTTAAGTATTTTGTCTAATAAAAAATACCTAAGTGGTGTTCGGTAAAAGTAGATTCGTGGATAGATTTTTAGGGTGGATTTACCAAAAATAACACAAAAGACAAACAATATACAAATACTTAAAAGATGATTTGGGGGACAAAATTGTAAACAAATTTGATAATCTACTAAAAAGGTCTCTCAAAACCTATCATTCAAAGGTTTCAAAATATGGCCAATAATCTATCCAATAAACTTCACAAAAAGCTAACTTGCAGATAATCTCTCACATGCCAAACAACACAAGTTTTAAAATATAAAAAATCTCCACAAAAAGCTATGTATTAATCCACACAACGCTCTTAGCTTTTTGGGAGTTATTGAAGAGGTTGTTGGAGGGTTTTAGGAAGCTTCAGTTAACAGCTTTTAATAGATTTTTCATTAATGTTCTAGAGATTTAGGCAATATTTACCCTTATTTATATTACAAGGTATTTGTTATAGTTGTATGTATCCTTTATGGTAAGTTTACTCCAAAAACCTCACTTACCAAACACCCAATTAGCTTTTCATGAGTTTTTCATAATTTATAGAACTCCGCAAAAACTAATCAAACAACTACTCAATAAGCTAAAGTTAACCAAAAAACTTAAACTACCCAAAAATCTCCCCAAAACGCCCTAAGTAGGCAGCGATTTCAAGGGAATAAAATACAATACAGTGAAGAAGATAGAGATTATGAATGCCAATTTTCACACCTGAGTTGTGGAGGTTATTGTAAAGAGTTTTAAGCAAATCACCATTTTGTCAAGTAGGACCATGATGAATAAATAACATAAAAAAGGTAATAACATTGTAAATATAGTATATTTGATCATATAAAGCAAAAGCAATCAGTAGCCAAAGCTCACCGGCATGACTAAGTGGTGAGGGACTCCGATTAGCTCGAACTGGAGATGCATCAGGTGTCCCTGACTTCTTTTCGGCAGTGAGGGATGATGAAAGAGCAGCCAAAGCAGCAGCTCTCTGTGAACCTTGACCAGCAGCCGATGGCCTAGGGGACGTAGATTTTTTCCCTGAGGTTGATTTGAAGGCAGATGATAAAGCAGCTAAAGCAGAAGCCCTTTGTGTCGGTGTTCCTTGATTTGATTCATTTGATTTCATTGGGCTCTGAAACCACAGAAACAGTTAATGAAAAATTATTAAAAACAGGTGAAACTGAAGTTTGTAAATAGTGTAGTCATATGGTCAGAAATAGAGCCAACCGAAACATGCTTATCGTCAGAAGAGGGGTTGAATGCAGAAGATAGAGCAGCTAAAGCTGAAGCTCTCTGTGTGTTTCCTCCTTGATTTGACCAAGTTGATTTATTTGTGTTCTGCAATATCAAGTCTATTCTTGCTTAACTAAGTAGACAAAAAAAGTAGTTTTGAGCAAAGGAGAAGCAGATTGTATATTTAATCATAATTAAATAAACTCTCATATTAAATACCAACAAGCTATGTAGAACGAAGTAGTGACACCTTAGATAAATGCCAAAAACTTGCTAAGAGTTGGGAGCTTCATCTTTTCACCTCTAAGTGGAAAAGGTTCGGCAGCCTCTTACTCTTTGTGAAGTGGACCAAGAGGTCAATAATAGAAGGGCCTGCTGTTTCTTATGTTCAATAAGGTTCACAATTCTCCTAAAGCACGTATGCACTTATTAATTAGTCCAACATCCTCGAACAGAGAGCATGGATTTTTCAGTCTGAATTGTTAGATGAGATACATCCTCCAATTTCTCAAATAATTCAAATGCAGTTGACAATCAGGCTTATACTATTACAGTCATTTAATAAACAGAGATATAGCAAGACATAACTTGGTAGACAAATACCAGGCTGCAAAATGGTTCTTACCTCTGCATGATGGCCTAAACCAAATAACAGTGTAACCTTTTTCTGAAACGAGTTTCCTGGGACCTGTGTTTTAAAAACCCGAGTTCATATACGAAAAAAGAAACTAATAATCAGCACAGTAATAATATTGTATGTGTTTATTACAGTTGTGATTTAGGCAGATATTAAGGGAAAATGATATTCCAATATTAAAGATATTATAAGATATCTATTAGATTTAGGATAATTCATATGATCTAGTTTATAGCTTTGATATATATTTTTAGGATATAAAGGCTTTTCCTATTCAATGAAGAGGTAAGCAGAATTATTATCTAAAGGACGAGTCTACTTTCATCCTATCTTCAATCCTCTTTCATCTATCCTCTTATCCACCAACTCGTGTCTAATTTGATATTGGATCCTATTTCTAGGACCGTAATGACTTGGTATCAAGTCATATCTCATTATTGACACGACAAATTTAGCAGCCAAGTGCGAGGCTTTTTATGTTGTAGATGGCTACATATCAGGAGGCACTAGAACGGCAAATGATGAAGTGTCAAATTCATTTCTAAAGAAAGGAAAAGGCTCTAACAACACAGGGAGTTTGGGATTTGTAAGCATATCTAGTGTGACCACGCATCAAAGCCAGTTTCAGGAAATATTGGCATGAAGTTTTAGTGTGACCACGCAGCAACAGGTAAGCCTCATTATAGCTGGACTAATGAATCCATCCTAGATAGAAAATCAGTCTTGTGGAAAGGAGAGACTTGGAAACCAGGTACACACTTCCATGGAATTGATTAAGAGTTTGAGCTTGAGGACACGCTCAAATCAAGAGGGATGTGATGATACAGTTGTGAATTAGGCTTAGCTAGATATTAAGGGAAATGGTATTCCAATTTTGAAGATATTATCGCGCCGTTCGGCAAAGGGATTATTAGGGGTAAAGATTCAGGTACAAAGTTGTTCCAATACAGAAGGAGTGCTGTCAGACGAACACGTGTCAAAAAAAAAGTTTTCCTTTTTTTTTCCCCTTCTAACGGGCACTTTTTAGTTCAAAGTTTTTGTACAATTATTAGTTCAAACTATTCGGTTGATATATTTTTACAAAAAAAAAAAATTAGGTTCAAAATAAAGTATAAACTAATAATATAAGATGTCTGAACTAATATATAATATATAATGTCAGAACTAATAAAACACTTGATATGAACTAATAGTATAAAAGTCTGAAATAACAAATATTATAACAAAAATGTACTACTAATATTTATGTTCCATAAACATACTTAATAGAGCAAAAAAGATATGAACCAATAGTGTCAACATTACATAATAAAATTTGTCCATAACAGTGTCCTACAATTTTTATGGTGTTTTACAGATTTGGCTTTTATTTATTGTTTGTTCGCTTCTCACTATATCATTCATCATAGCAATTATAGTTTTGAAGAAAGAATTATCATTGTGCCAGAAAAATATTTAAAAAATTTAGAGACTCACTTTGAAGAAATAAACTTTAGTTCCGACAAAAATTCTCATGAGATTCATATCAGCAATTGTAACTACTGTACTACTAAAAATGCCATTTTTGAAGTCGTGGTTGTGAAAAGAAATTGATTAATGAATAGAGTTAATGTGCATACAGTTGCTTTAGCTGGGTCCCATGAGAAATATGTTGTGAAGAAGCATGGTTCATGTCCTTCACTGATCTTGTACAATGGGACTTGAGAGGGCAATCCTGCTAGAGACATGGCCAGTCCAAGATATTTCTGCAAGTCAACACACACAAGCTAAGAATTTTCTTTCTATTCATTGATACATACGAACATGCAGAGACGGTAGGGTAGGGCTATCCTCATGTGATGACTTCTTAGCCTTTTCTCAATTTAATAAAGCACATTAGTAGCACGGAGGGTATCAGACCTCCTTATAGCAAAAAACAATCGGAGCTGGTACATACCTCTCCCATTTCAAAAGCCTTTTGCTTCTCTTTTGGGTCAACTGATTGGCCAACCCAAACAAAAACTTCAGCATGAGTATCAAGTATCAACATATCCTCTGTCAAAAGATCATCTTGCGTGAAGTTGTATATTTCCTCAACCTGCCAGATATAGTCATAAACATTGAACATAAGTTCTCACATCCTCTAAAGCATATGCAAGAGAATCCTAAAAATTTTGAAGTTCTAATATACCTGGAATTTTCCTGGAATTCCATGAAGCAGGACAGAAGAGAAAACACAAGGTATTAGTGGGATTTATGGACCATATTAACTAACAGATTACCGAAACAATCATAAGGTCAACCTTTATTAACAGAAAATGCATATAAATGAGGATCTCTAACAATGCTCTGCGATGATTTGTTGCTCTCATGGTTTTGTTTCCCTCCGAGTGCTGACCAGAAGGTAGAGTTTTCAGTGCCATCTTTAGCATGCTTCACAGGACCTCCTGGCTGAAAGTGAAAACAGAAGACAGTTCAGTTGGATAATCATTAAACACAAGAAAACTTAGATATTTTATGATCATATTGACATTAGTTCATTTGCATAATCTAACTAGCCAATCTAGTGAGCTAGATTATCCTTTAATACCTTGGCTTCAACTGCACATCACATTTGCCTGCTTAAACTGGATATGGAGGCATGCAACATTACCCTACACTTTCGAGCAGCAGTTTCCACAACTAGGGTCACTACATTTTCAAAGGCTGCTTTCAAGCTTGACCCTCCAATAGCTACTGTTGATATGGTGATTTAGGATGCATTGGCAATCTAGTAGAACAAATTTATCTTTTTTTGTATTTTCCGTTTTCATAACTCCTATTACAACTATGAATTTACTACCGGCATTTCAATATTTGACAGAGTACAGATGACTTTTCACACTTTTATCATAATAGATATCATGTTCACAGTTCACGTTTTTCTTTTGACTCCTTAATAGACAATGCATGTTCTTGACGTAGATGTGTGGAAATCATACCTTGAGAATCTCCGCAACTTTAACAGCCAACTTCTGTTGCTCAAAAGAACTTTGAGTTCCTTGCCAAACAAAAATTGATGTACCAGTTTGCAAAACACAACACTCGCACGAATTCAATGAGGTTGCCACCTGAGAATGAAGTAGTTAGTACTAAGTCAGTTCAAGAATAAGTAACTTTGGCAGTAAAATACTGCACTGGCCTCAAAAATATAAAAGGTGAAAACTACAGAATTTTAGAAATGATCGGCTTGCCCCGAAATGACCTGGCCCAATAGGGAAATTCCAATTATAGTCCTAAAAAAGTTATCTGGTGTAACAGAAGAAACTAAAGAAGACTCTCAAATCTTCAACGTGTTTGTAATTAATCCACGATCGTGAACATAACAGGGACGGCTTAAAGATTTTCTTAAAGAAGTTGCATCTTATCTTGAGCTAAGAACTTGCATACAATGATACAAATGTTACTATATAACCAAAACATAGATGGTTTTTAAGAAAAATTTATCTCCAATTCTATTATGAGTGCTGTTGATAGATCATAGCCCATAGGTGGCTACTTTACCTGTTTTATCTAGATGGTGATGTTTATTTATATGATACAGAATTACTGCTTGAACTCATGGTGATGTTTATTTATACGCACCCAAGGGGGAAAAAATCGCAAAAGTACAAACATGACTATAATTGCATGTGCTGCTTAACCGAAAAGGCTCCTCAACGAAAGCTAAAACTGATTCCAGTGTAAGGAAAAATACACCATCTTCAGAGAAAAGCCAGGCAAACTGTTGATATACACCAGAACAGAATTCCATAGATACAAATGTATTTCATAAGATCATACCGGCTGAACTTGAACAGCTCTACTGTTATGAGAAGATGTTCCAGATACCCGGAAGAGAGCAACTCCATCAGCAGCATAAGTTTCATCATTCAACTCTTTGTCCTCCAAATGTTTTCTGTAACCAGAGCTTAACCCTCCCTATAAGTTCACCAAAAATTAAAATCAACAGTCTTAAACATAGTCATGTAAAGCAGTGAGAGAGATGACTTTTTATACATTATGATTCAACTCTATAAGAATAAACAGTACCTTGAGCATAATTATAGGCTGAAACAGTGCAAGAAATTGAGGTGGTTCTCTTCCTTCAAATATTCGACCCTGTCAAAAACTTGGATCAATATGGACAGCAAACAAATTGCACCTATGCTATTATTAACAAATAAGATCATACCAGAACTGGTCTTCCTTTTAGTGAATTGAACACTGTATTAGCTAACTCAGAGGCTGCCTTCTGCTCCTCCTACAGATGAATGACACCATGCATCATCTACTGCATAATTTCAACCTATACACACTGACTGATAACCAGAGTACAAGATAATGACATGAACGATGAGAATATACTACTCCGGGACCAGGAAGCATATTTGGCACTTGAAATCATAACTTGCATAATAGTCTGTAATGATAACAGATAAGGAATTTCATTTATTTTTTCCACTCATTTACTTTGCTATTTCACGTCGGTTTTTTATGACTAAACTCTACCGCTAATTCATGGATTTCATGCAACTGCTGAATTATCAACTATGATCTTAACATACTCATGTCTCACCTCGATACTATCTTTCCCAATCCACCAGCACAATAGATAGTCCTCTTTTTTCTCGCCAGAGTGATAGGCATACAAAATAATATAGCAATCTCCACTGTAGAATTTACCAATATCCTCTTTGGGCAGCAAAGTTTTGGCACGGCCATTAACTCGCCATACCTATCAAGGAATTATATTAGTACACAAGTGACAAAAGACTATGCTCAAAAGTCCTAAAAGGACTTACAATCTAAATACCTCAATCTTCCCACCAGTTTGAAGCAAAGGAGGGGCTTCCTCATTTACAGCTGCACCTTTTGTTCCACCCTTTGCACCACCTCCTTGCTGTTTCAGAAAAGCTGAAATAAAAGAAAAGAGTTTAATATTGTAAGTTTCAGAGAGTGCAAAATAAAATTCATAAAAGAGGAAACCAGTACCTGCTACTTTTCCTTTTCCTCTTCCTTCTTCAACACCTGGTGTTGTTGATCCAGCTGGCCAGGAGTCAAAATGAGACTTGAATGTATGTGACTCATACCCTTGAATAACCCGAGTCATACGTGTTGCTTTGGGCCTGCTTTGGCTAGTGAGAAAATTCTAGGCACACAGAGAGTTCTAATTAAGGATCAGATATCACATAAAAAAAAGTGAAAAGTAGTCCAGATGCAATAATACCTCAGCAACCTGACATGCGGACTTCCTCTCCTCAACTTGTGTACCGCGCCCAAACCAGATAAATATCTCATCACCACGGTCTAGCAAATAGCATTTGTTATTTTCCAGTAACCCTTTGGAAAGTTCACCTTCCAAGGGAACTACTTGCCCCTCCACGAAGCTATACACGTCATAACTAGAAGTCAAAACCATGCCTTGATAACATGCAAAGATCTATAATCAGACTAGTCATTCATCAAGTTCTTCAGTAGAATTCTCAACGAGTGCATAAATTTAATAATGTTAATAGGAACGGCAGCATCAAGTAGAAAGCAAAGGTTTTCTTAGCTCTGAGCAGGGTCAAGTGGTCAACCAGACCCTAAAATCAATAAATAAAAATCTAAAGTTTGTGCAGAACCTCGAGCATCATCAGATATCCTCATTACATCTATAGTAATGTGTTTGACCAATACGATTAAGTGAAAGTGAAAGGGAATTTTCTTGTCCAGATAAATTCAAACAGTTAAAATTTCTCAACTTCAGAATGGTGCAAGTTTTATAGTATATATGTCCAATATGAACAAGCTATAAACATCAAAACGTGTTTAACGCATGTGCATTAGTTAAGGGGTGAGAATCAACTATGTCTCCAAGATAATAGGACTTGATTACCTAATTGGATATCAAATTCATACTCCTTAGCCTGAAAGTACCTGTAGAGCTTGGCAGGTTTAGCCTCTGGAACAATGTCATCATCACTCAAAACCTTTCTGCCAAGTGGGGCAAAACCACCAAAAAGAACCCAGAACTCACCAGAATCTGACTCAGCTTGTAGCTTTCCATCATCTATTGTATGAAGAAGAAAACATAGCATTGGAAACATGAAGAAAATCAACTTAGACCAACAAGTCAACACCAACAGATGGGAGCGTCCCATTCAAGAAGACATGCTAACTCACCAACAATTGCAACATCACATTTCCCTTCGTGATATGTATCCTTAAGGAACTGAATTACTTCCAAGGCCTTGGCTCTTTCTTGGATGTTGGAGTTCGCACCGTTAAATTGATAAATCTTACCCTTTGTGTCCAGAATAAAAACATCATCATGATTTAAGGAGGATCTTGCAAAAGGAACCTGCAGAACAAAGAATTATCTCATAGCTCAATTATCTTGGTTTCATCTCTAATAAAAACAATATCATCTTACATAAGGTACCTGTTTCACTTTAACAGCTCGTTTCCCTCTGCAGACATATAACATTGTTTCAAACTCCTCTTCCTCTGGTTTCTTAAATCCAGAAGTAACTCCGCCTTCCAAAGGTATTATACATGGTTTAAAATACGAAAGAAATTTTTCTGACTCATGTCTTTGTACTTCTCTATGTTGAACAGCCTTCCCTCCAAGGGCTGCATCTAATTCAACTGCTTTGATAGCTGCAGTACCAGCTTCATCCTATGATATAGCCGCCATAGTAAGAATCATATTCAAGAGAGAAGATATTAAATAATCAAAGTATCAAGCACTTACTTGGCTCGTATCCTTTCCAAGCCAAAAATGTAAGTCGTATAAATAAGCACCTCCCATACCAGGACTTGTCTACATAAGCACACACTGGATTAGCTACAGTAACTTCGTCACACCAAATATGCACTCTTCTACATGACTTGCAAGCAATGGCTGCTGACCAGAGGAGAGGAGGGGGAAAGGAATAGTGTTCATCAGACTTGCATCATTATTAAGTTAGCATTATGCCTTTGGCATTTGACTGAAGTTCGTTTTGCTAAGTATTGTTTATTTGTCTTACAACAATGTGTGTTCCAGTGAAACAAAAACATAAGTAAACAGCTGTAGATAATATAATGAAGAAATACTTTACAATGTAAGTTATGGTGTAAAAGTGTAAAACGAGTACAGATGCATGCACCAGGCAAATTGAGGAGAAGACAATGCATTTACAAATGAAGTAAGCACACATAACATTCATACAGTTTATTTCATGAGCATCACACAGAATATTTTTAATATTATCCATTTATTGATAATTACTTTTTGTGAGGATTCAAAGCTATACTAGACTTATTATGCATAAGCTTTACTGACAATATTGCTCATGAACCTGGTAACAACTTAAGCATTACAAGATCAAACTAAAGTGATGCTCAAGGTCAGATTAGTTTAAATAAGCACACACCTGCAGAATAATGTAAGAGTCTCCCGAATAGAATTTACCATAATCAGACTTTGGCAATGGTACAGGTTGAAAGTTTTCAATCCTCCATATCTCAGTCCCACTACAAAGAGTTAAGGTTAGGTTTGCACATTATGTATACAGTATACACATCTAAACAATTTAGCAATTTTTTAATTATCAAATTTTCTGTTAAAATTTATTTTAAACAAATATGTTAAAATGTCTTCAAGTTCAAAGCCGACAAAATCCACCGAGGGACTTTACTTCTAATTAAATATGAAAAGGATACAGTTTTTGACCAGCTCCCTGAAATGTTATGTCCAGAGCTTTTGTGGAGCTAAACATTTCTGAAATTCCAATAGATGATACAAAATAAAAACAGGAATTCGGACTCTCAGAATTAGTAAGTTCTGTTGCTCAGATAAAGATAACCAGTGCCTGCAAGGGAAGGGGAGAAAGAGTAAAAATATACTCACAACACAATCAAGCTAGCATACAACGTCTAGACAAGCTAGGGCCTAGGAATACTTGGCATCCTAATAAAAATATCAAGATGAAATAATGAAGAGAAAAGGGCCAATGGCAGTAGTTAGAGCTGTCAAGATTCCAGAATGAAGCTTAATTCCACACGAGCCTAGTGCATACAAAAGATGTAAACAAAACAAATAAACGTACAAACTGAATCTATTCTACCAATTTTCACACTCGGGAAAGATTACAAAAAAGCACGAATTCAAACTGTTCAATCAGAGCTTAAGGTAAATTAATCTTCCTCGTAAGGCCAATAGAGCACAAAAATACATTTGACACCTAACGACCCCTGCTTCGACGTAAGACAAGGATACACTCCGTAATCAGTAGCAAACAACAAATCAATTCAGAAGTACCGGGGAAATTTAAGGGACAAATGGATAAAAGAAGACATTACTTGCAGCAAATCAAGACGGAATGATCAAAACTAGCGACAATAAGAAATGCAATTAAAACCTAGACGAACAAGAACCATACCATTGGAATAAGAGATAAGAGATCTAATCCACAGTAATTGATTTTTTTTTAAAAATCATCAGATTGGAGAAGCGAATTTTCTGGCAATGAATCAATGAACCGAACCTGTCTGAAACGGTGCGCTATCCACTGGTCTCTCCCCTTAAGGTCGAAAGAGAAAGATGACAGAGGTGGCAATAGAAATGGAAATAAATAAGATGACAGAGGTGGCAATAGAAATGGAAATAAATTACAGAAAATGAGAGAGAGGGAGGCGTTTATCTCTGCAGGTAACGGAATGCTGGAAGATGCTGAGAAGACGCTGAGATGCGTGGAGAAGACGAGATGAGAGGCGAAATGGAAGAAAAAAGGATTCTCGAGAAATTTGAGAAACAGCAAAATTATTTTGTTAGAAATAATGCGATTCTATCAGACTGTTTAACCCAATCAGTTGGCCCTAAACACTATACTATCTCAGACATTAAAAAAAAATAAAGTAAAGTTTTTTTTCACAATTAATGCAAATTATTTTTGAAGAAAGGTAATACTTGATAAAATAAATTTAAAAAAATCTAACATAACAAAAAAAAAAAAAAGGTTTTTATCACTGAATATTTAAATTCGTAGATGAGTAAGTTTCAATAAAAATATTTATTTATTTATAAAAAGTTTTTTAAAAAAAGCAAAACTAAAAATTAAAATCAAATTGGAATGAAAAAAGAATCTTACGCTTCAAAATAATCACTATTGATGAATAGTGCTAGCTTTTTACTTTTCTGCTTTTTATCTCTACTTTTAGCCAAATTACAGATTTTAGCCATAATTTTATATATTGCACACAATTATTTAAACTGACACACTTGTTTTTATTTATGGACTTTATGTGGTACTTGCTACCATAATCTACTAACTATATTATGAATAATAAATTTTATATGATCACATGCCCACCATGCTCCGTAATTAAGAAATTAAATGAGAGAGTTTTGACCGTTACCTGGACGTAATATCACTGGACTCCGGTGTTCTTGTAGCTTCCGGCTTTCTAGGGGTTGCTAATCCTCAACCAGGACTACCTTAGCCCAAGCACAGCACAGATTTGTTTCGTTTCCTACCTCAGACCGTAGTCTCTCACTCAAATCTCTCTTTTATGAGGATGGAGGAAATGTAATCAAACAAAATAGATTATTCAAAACATAGCTTTCAATTAAGTAGCTTTCCCTGACTTAAAAACAAACTTTTATTGAATTTGAAAGAGGATTACAAGCACTCAAACACACTGGAAATTAAAGACTTGACTCACTTCAAACACTTCAAGCTAGAAAGATCCATCGAAGTGTTTTGATCTTAGAGAGAGGAGGAACCACTTCTCTGTAAGCTCAAAATCGTTTCTCTTTCTCTTTCTAGTTTTTGGTGTTTCTCACTCTTAGACTCTATGGCTTTCGATGCCTTACAATGACTCACAAGGGGTCTTATTTATAGAGGCGGAGAGGCATTGGATGCCTTTGCTCTATTACCATTTTACCCCCGACACACACTAGTGACTCTGCTCACTCACATGGCTAACAGTGCCAACGTTCAATAATTCAAAAAGAAAAAGAAAAAGCTGAAAGAAAGTGACAGACTCTGACACAGCACTCACGAGATTCCTTCAGGCTTGTGATGATGATGTTTCTTGACTAATCCATGCAATTATTGATATTGTACATTCCTTCTTCTCCGATGTTGTTTTCGTAATCACTTTCGCAATCCTCATTAATGGCATCATAAATGTTCTTAGCATATTCTTCATCCCAACTTAAGAGGGTGTCGTAGAAAGTATCTTGACATTTTGAAGACATGAATGTTCCCAACTCTAAGTCCTTTATGTAGTCTGAAATTGAATCTGAGGACTCGATGGCTTCTGAGAAATATGGTCGTAAAACTTCAGGAATTACCACGTAGTAAAACCAATCTTGAATATAGTACTAGTCTTCTCTTTCATGTGTTGCTTAATATACTCATAGATGTAGAAAAATCCGGTTCCTCTCTGGCTTGGATATGATCTTTAATGGTGGGTTGAGTTACAAAGATTGGATCTTCAGAGAACTGATCTGCATGTGTTCTGAATATGATTAAGTAATGTGGTGCCCTTGTTCTTCCTCCTTCAACCTCCATAATTGCTGGTGAATATAATAAAATAGGGGCCCCGATCCTTTCCATTTCCCGGCCCTGTTGAACACATAGTTTTGAATTTTGTAAAATGCTTTCTAAGTGAACTCCGTGGTGATGGAAGGCTTCCGAATAGACCGTCACACATCCCATAATCCCAAGCATATAGAATGTCTTCTTCTCTAGTTGGGTTTGATGGCAAACTTAATCCCTTCATGCCAGATCTATTGAATCCGTGTGCCATGGTACTCCATTCATGGTAAATATCGTAGTATGGACATTCAGTACTGCTCATCACATAAGTACCAGCTAGGAAACTCTTTGTACTTCCAGTAGCCTCTCATCTTTTCTTGAATATCAAAAGGAAGGCAAAGCATGAACTTAACTATCTCCAGCTCCAGAATTCTCCGAGTCATTCTGTCGCAAGATAGGATCAAACCATTTCGAGATCTTTTTTTCTGAAAATTTTTGCATAAGATTAACATAATAATAACTAAGAGGAGAAACCCATCTTAGATGATAATCAGTTTCTTCTTTATATTTTTTCTTCTGCCTCCTCTATTGGCATCAAGAGGGCAGACTGTACCATTTCGTCCAACTCGTCTTTGTCGTCTGTTGTCCCTTGGGACTTGTATAAGTTTTCCAATTATCGTTTTTCTTTTCGACCAACTGGGAGATGCCATCGATTGCTTGGGAAGACTCATACGCAAGCTCTCGAGTTAGGCTATCTGCCAAAGAGTTTTTTGATCCCTGCACATGTTCAATGTCAAAGGAATATTGATTAAGTGTGAGTTGCCAACGCAGGAGCCTCCCTTGCGCTTTCATGTTACTCAGATTATTACGAACAAAACCTAATATTCCTTTGCAATCAGTTCTGATAGTGAAATGTTTTGGAGCAAGAAAAATTATAAATTTATCTATCCCTTTTAGGATAGCAAGTATTTCTTTCTCCATAGTGGTATAATTGCATTCGGCTTTGTTGAAACTTCCACTACTATACCTGCAGAGCTTTATTATCTTTTTTAATTTTTAAGATAGCTCCCCAATGATAGTTACTTGCATCAGTTTCAAGTACTAGATCATCATCCGCATTGGGTAAGGTTAAAACTGGTAACTTCTTACAACGTTTTTTAAGATCTTGAACTATCTGAGTGTCCAGATTGGTCCAAGTCCAAATTTGTTCTTTTTAAGCTTAACTTGTAGAGGTTTTCTAAGCTTAGCTAAATCCTTGATAAAGTCTGAAGCATATGTGAGACATCCTAGAAACCTCTCTAGTTGCTTTCTATCTTCTATTTTATCTGGAAATTTTTTCTATTTTTTCTAGAACATGTTCTTGCAATACTATTTCTCCACCTTTTATTTTTAACCCAAGAAACTCTATTTCTTGTTCTGCGTAGATGCATTTCTTTTGTCCTAAGATGATGCCATGATTTATGCATTTCTGCGTTACAGCCTTAAGGTCATGCATATGTTTGTTCTAGTGTTTTAGAGAAGATTAAGATATCATCTATATAAACCAGACAACAATGTTTTAGGTTTTCAAAAATCTTATCCATTCTCCTTTGAAATATCTGAGGTGCATTTTTTAGTCCAAATGGCATAACTAACCATTCATAATGTCCTTGAGGTGCACTAAATGCTGTTAACGGAATACTATCTTTATCCATCTTAACTTGCCAATATCCACTTTTGCAGTCCATTTTAGAGAACCAAGTGGCTCCTTGGATTCTATTAAATAAGACTGTTTTATTAGGGATATAATAGCCATCAAAGACAGTATTATCGTTCAACTTTTTATAGTTGATCACCATTCTAGTTTTTACCTCTTTTTTCCAGCATGATTTCTAACCATAAATGCAGGACTAGAATGAGGACTCTTACTTTCTCTAATCAGATTTTTCTTAAGTAATTCATCTATTTGTTCCTTAAATTCTTGTTGGTCTTTATAGGTATAAACCATCTGCTTGACTCTAATGACCGTCTTTGGTTCTTTTAACTCTATTGTCGCAAATGATTTATCCTTGTCAAAATTTTAAAGGATTTTCAGAATATAACTCTTTGCATAATTCTTTCTGTTGTTCTAAGATTTGTTCTTTAAGAGTTACTTCATTTATAGCAAGTGCAAATTCTTTTTGAGTAGGAACAATATATTCCTCACCACGCTTACTGCGCGTAAACTCAATATTTTGATGAGTATAAGCTTCTTTCATCTTTTTTACCGGAGCTTTTTCTCCATTAATAGTAAATATCATCTCATCTAAACTTTGAGTGCATGGAGAATATAGTCTTTGGAAGTTATTTCCTATTATCATATCATGTGATGTTTGTTCAGTAGCCCAAATTATAGGAATTAAACATGGATAACCTCCTAGCATGATGGGTAAGTCTTGAATAACTTCAGAATGTGTCATGATGCTATTATCGGCTATCCTAACCTGAAATGGTTTAGATGCATTTTTCCACATGAATGCAGGAAATAAATTTTTCTTCCAAAGCAAACAAAACAACCACTATCAACAAATGCACATAAATCATAATTATTAAAACCTTCAATGCATATGGTGATAGGAATGTAAATGCTATTTGGATTAGTAATCCTTAAGCATTCTTCAATTTGCAAATTAAGCTCTTCATCATCTTCAAAGACAGGTTGACTAATTGTTTTTGTTTTATAACCTATTAGCCTTTTAGAGCTTGAAGCTTCTCCTTGGGTTGGGGTATATTAATTTGACTACTAGTTCCTGGTCCTTCCAGATTTGGTCTATAGTTAGATCCAGTGCTTCCTAGATCTATACTATGTCTAGCAGGTTCCCTAATAGTTTTTCCCAAATTATTATCTTCTAATTTTCTATTTAGGGCTGCTAGTAAACTGGCAATTTCACCATCTACTTTAAAGGAAGGTTCTTCTCTAGACTCTCTATTTGGAACACTTACTTGATTTTGTGAAGGCAAGCTGAATGAATTCCGCCTATAACTCTGACTTCTTGATAGACTTCTATTTATTGGAGGTGGATGAGAATTCGTATGAATTTTTCCTTCTTCATCAATAGTTAAAATTCTTCCTTGGTTAGGAGTAGAAGGATTTTCGAAGGCATTGATCCATATTGTCTTTAAACTTATTTGGTCTGGTCTTACTTTGACTGGTACTACTTTTTGCCCTGGGCCAACTACTTCATATTTATCTGCCTCTACCATTCGAATTCTTTCAGGTGGTTGGTAGTATTCTAATTTATAAATGACCTTCCATTTAAGTTGTAAAGGACAAGTTCCTTTGTGCATACTAATTCCTTCAGTTAACAATTTTAATGCTAAAATTTTATGAGCAAACTGATCTTCTAGACTTACGTAATAATTGGGTCTACACACCCAAGATACTGGTCCTTGACTTAGATTGCATATTACTCCACTAATAGTTTGATCACTAAATTTTTTGTGCCTAGTGTCACAAACAAAATTAATGCAATGCACATTCTTACCAAAGTCTTGTAATGGAGTAATGATGACCTGAATTGCACAAACATAAATGTACTTATATTTTTTGTCTTTGTTATGTTTTTGAATATTTTTCCAATTAATTAGGTTTATTTCAGTGGCTTGATTTTCATTATTTTTTACTACGATATCTCCAGCCAGGAACAAGGAAAGAAAAAAAACTTGTTGTCTCGTTCAGCAATGATCGGAATTCAGCCCCTGATCTATGCATTTTTTCCAGTTGTTCCTCGTCGATGGAAGTATCAGCTTCTTGCAATTGGCTAGAGTAGTTGTCTCTCCTGAAGAAAACATTTCTTCCATTTTTCTTTGAGCTTCACTTTCATCTCCTTCATCATTTCACATACTTCCTCATAATCTGAAGTTTCAGATTCCTCATCTTCTTCCACTACTTCTACAATTCCCTTATTATTATTTAAGGCTAGTTCAAGAGCTTCTTCTTCTGTTATTTCAATATAATCTAAGCTTCCTAGAGCTTCGGCTAGCTTGTTGTTTTTTCTATTTTTGCATTCATTAGCATAATGACCTATTTCTCCGCACGCCAACATTTGCAACTCTTTTTCTTCTCAGGACAATAAGACGCTTTCCTAAAAAACCTTCTTTTCTTAACAAAGGGTTTTCTATAATATTTTTTCTGATATTTTTCACTTCTTTGTTTATTAAAGCTTTTCTTTCTATAATACTTCCTTCCATAACCGTTTTCTGGTTATCTTTCTTGTTTACATCCCCATTCTCCAGGCATATCCCAACAATTTAGAAATTGTCGTTTCATATGTTGAGTTCCCTTAACTTCTCGACATTTTTTCTCACCCATTTTCTAATGAATCTTAATCTATTTCCTAGGGTGTCCCTTGAGTTATATTTTTCTATCCATTCTTGATACCCTTCACTAATTTCTTCATTTATGGGTTTAGGGAGTTTATCGAATAACATTTGAAGATTAATTGCATTTTCTCCCACCTTTATAGTAATAATACTCGAATTCTGAAAGATAATTTTCTAGAAATCTCATATTACAAATTTCAAGAGTATTTAATTTTTTTTGCCATTCGATTAATTTTTTCTCTTTATCATCTTTGTCTCCAATAAACTCATATTCTAAGACTTTGCAGAATTGCCTAAACATGACATCTGGTGGTTCTACTGCTCTTAAGGTTTTTTAGTTTCTTCATCGATTCCTTCATACCAATCTGCCACAATTCCATATAGACTATGCTCAATGTAATTTAGGAAATTTGTAGATCTCCATTCAGGTTCATGTTTAAGACATTCATCATACTTTTTTCCAAAAGTCTAGCACATCTTCTCGGTTTCTTACCCCATCTAGGCTAAGTTTATATCCAGTTTCACTTATGGGTTCAAGTAGGAGTTCTCTTTTTATCTGCTACTTAAGTAATTTTTGTTTCTGGGTCTTAGGCTAGTGTTTTGTTGACTCGTTTTTCATATTCTCTATAACAAGATCTAGTGGCCTTGTTAACTTCTTGTTCTGGGATTATTTCTTCTTCTACTTCATTAACGTCTATAACTCTTTTTCCATATTTTTATCTAATTTTCTTTTAACTTCACTTAAGGGTATAGTCTCTAGGTCTTTTAGTTTAATTAAGCCCATTTGTTGATACATTTCTTCTTCATCAGTGTAGTAACCATATTCGTCACTACTAAAAGAACTCATCTCTTGGTCAGACATATCAAGCGTCTCCTTGATTTTCTGGCTCTTCTTCGACTTCTTCTTTTGTTTCTAGTTTTTCTAGTTTTTTAGTTAAACTTGCTCCTTGATTTTCTGGCTCTTCTTCGACTTCTTCTTTTGTTTCTAGTTTTTCTAGTTTTTTAGTTAAACTTGGAACTGAAAACTTCTTTTGTGGGTTTTCGTTTTGAAATGGATACTTATAAGGAAAACCAACAGGTTTTTTGGTTTGAGGGTTTAGACTAGTTGTTGCTCCAAGGTGTCGGATCTCGTTTGTGATTAAAAGAACTATTTTTTGATTTTCTTCTTTTATGGCTAATAAGGTAGCGGATATTTCTTCCCGATATTTAGCAACACTTGATCGCAACTTAATTAAACCTACTTTTAAATCTGCAATATCGTCGACTATAGTATTTAAAACAGCTTCGTGATGACCTTGTCTAGTGTTTAAATGTTTTGCATGTGAAGCAGTTTTATGTGGACAATTTTCGGAAACCTCCACTTTTAATTAATTTTTTGGATTTTTAATTAATTTTTTAAGTTTACTTAGCTATTTGGCTCTGATACCAAATACACAAAAAATATAAAATACGACTTAAAATACAAACAAGGATATAAATGCAACTTATTATAAACTATGTACCTCTAATATAAATTCTAGAAAGTTTTGGGTAAAAAGAAAAATATAATTTAACTGATGTGACTTATTAGAAAATTAAGAAATTAGGTGGAAATAATTCCCTCCATAAAAAACACTAAAAATATAAAAGAAAATTTCAATAACAAATATATATAAAAAACATACATTACAAATTTGAAATTTCGTTTTATTCTACTTACTTTTTAGAATTTACTTTTTTAAAATTTTAGATAATGAGTTATAAAAAATATGTTTCAAATGTCATAAAAATTATGCTTCAACTTAAAAATGTTAAAAACTCAATAAATAACAACCGTAAGACAAAATAAAATAAAATAATACGATTTAATTTTTCAAATTACGTAAAAAAAATTGACAAGTTAAAAAATAAAACATGTCCCGCGTGTAGCACAGACATGCCACCTAGTATATTATACACGTCGTAGTATTTACTTCAACAAAAAAATAATGTAATATGTTCCTACATGAGTCATGTTTAATTTATGTTATTTATTTTTATAAATTATTTCTTGAATGTTACTTTATTCTCAAAGGGGAACCGTTTAGTCGATATGGAGTTGTGTTGTATTACAAAATAATTCGGGATGTTGATTCACTTTATTCAAGAGTCTACATTCATCTACGTCATTTAATGACTTAGGAGATGTGCGGTGACAATTTTACAATAGAACAAAATGTTCGAACGAATGATACCCAAAATTTGAACTAACAAATATTATAATAAAGTTTTCTTTTATACAACGTTTGTACTAACATTGTGTTTTGTTAGTTCATTTTTATGCATTTTTTTACTTGTACATGTTTGAACTAATAAAACAAATTGTTTGTACTAATTAATAGAACAAAATGTTCGAACTAATGATACCCAAAAATGAACTAATATTATAAAAGTTTAAACTTTATAGTTATGGTTATTAGAATACTTTGTTATAATATTTTGTTAGTTAAAATCGAGTATTCTATTAGTTCAAACATTATATATTATTAGTTTATAAATTATTTGAACTTATGAAAAAATTGTAAAAATATACGAGCTTTTAGTACAATATAATATGAACAAAACATATATTTTGAATGAAATGTACAAAAAGTTTGAACGAAAAAGTGTCCGTTATGGGAAGAAAAAAAAAAGAAGGGAAAAACTATAAGGAAAAACTAGGCAAAAAATGCATGAACCATTTGTACATATGATTTGAACTAACAATAAAAAAAATGAACGAAATGCACAAAAAGTTTGAACGAAAAAAAGTTTGTTAGAAGGAAAAATAAAATAAAATGTGTCACTCATACAATGGTTTGTAATACCACACCAATAGAATCACTCCGGACTTGAAACAAGACCGAAGAAACAATTTGTTTCAAGTATTATTTTTTTTTACTTTTTTATTTAAACTTATGTTGTACACGATCTAAATCAAGGGGTGGTAAACCTTACATGGATTGGCCGTAGGTTTTCCTGATCTTCAACAACAAAGCACGACTCAGATCAATGGGATGGGATGTTGGTTGAATGGTGGTTGGATTTGTGCGGGTGAGGTGGCGTGATGGATCGGTAGATGAATAGTCAATGTCGAACTGCTTGAAACGACGAGTGAACCGTGATCGTTGATAGATCAAGACCCGATTGTGTACGATGAAACAACCCTTCCATCACAGCCTCACACAACCAAGGAAAGAAGTTAAGTCAAGGAAACACGAGAAGGAGGCTTGTGGAATTATTCAATCACCAACTTAAATAATCAATAATTGAGAAACACAAGGAGATTGAAGCTATAAACGAGGAACACTCGCTCACTATTCAAGATGAAGAAAAAGAAACGACTAAGCGTCATTAAGAGTATATTATAGGTGGAATCCAACATACACACCAACCTCCAATACTACGATCTGAAAAAATAAAATTAGAAACCCTGTCTAGTTGGACATAAAATAACCTAAAAAGCCCAATTATGAAAACAAATACTTAATTCATTAAGAGTATATTATGGTTAGAAAACTAAATAAAATCTAACACACAAATCAGCCTACAATACTCACCCATGCGCGTAGAAGATCGGTCAAACATATAGAAGACCCGTCGGTTTGTCATGGAGGAACGATCGGTTTTGGGTCGGTCAAGTTGGCTTGGTTTGGTCAGTCCTAGCTCTTTTTTGATGACCCTTGAGTCTTCTCCTTTTATCTCCTAGAAGATTTGCAAACTTCATTGTCCCTCTCCTTCTTCTTAGATGAACCTTCACTCCTTGTCTCCTAACTTTCATGATATTCGTCCTAAAAGAGTCGAGTTCATGTGTGATCCCATAAAATTCCTCTTTTCTTGAAAGGATTCGACCTCAAATCCAAGGTGTCTTCCTTAACATCAATCCCGAGTTACAACTATGTACGGCCGACGCTTCCTTGAAGTCCTACTCATGGCCTTTCTCATGTACAAACTCCTACAAGGACACCAACATGAGCAATATTAGAAGGGGCTAAAAAAACATCAAAATAAGGATTCAAGTTCTCATAACCAAAGGGTGATAAAACTTCCTATGTACTTCTTTTGTGCACCTAAAGATGTGTTGGTCCAAGACATATCACCAAAAAATTAAAAAACACATGCATACATAAATGGATCAAGCACAACACATTAAGGGTATAATTGTATAAACGATTCATAGGGTGTAGGGGGTGTTTTTCCCTTTCATAATGATAATCCTCGATTCAAGTAAAACTAACATAGGATCCGCAATAGGTTCCACGTAAACATTCCCAAAGTTGTGTCTACCTACAAGAGACTTAACAAGAAGCCTAAAAACCTCAAGTAAAGAGTAGAGAAGAGATCATTAAATCTCAAATCAACATTACCCACTAGATCTCAAACATGAGACCTCTCCTCAACGAGAACCTTACTTAGATATTTTTTTCCTAGGTTCGACTAAGAGGGGTATGAGTTGTTTTAGGGTAATTTGATCTATCCCAAAAAAAACCATTAGGCCTTTCATATGAATCTCCTCAAAGAATAAAAACCTAAGGGGACAAGGGATCTATAAACCTTAACAACTTTATCATCCTCAAGAACATTATCATCATCAAATAGGATATGTTCATCTAAGTAATCTCTAGGAATACAATGCTTTAAACCACTCAAATTATGCTTATCATCACAAGTAGAATCATTATCATCATGTGAATCAGTTTCATGCACATCACAATTATAGTCATTAGCACATTTCAAATAAGTTTTATGCACATTTAGCTTATTATCATCTAAACTATTCTCATCTCCATAAATAAGATCATCATCAACAACCAATGTAGATTCAAGCACATATAATCCATCACCATCTAGTTCATGCTCATCACATTCAATATCATCTAACAAATGAGATTATTGCTCAATTGTGTCATTATTATTCCTAGTAGGTGATATAAATTCAGATTTTCGTATTTCTAGGTGATTAAATGTGAAAGTAGGATATTTGGAAATACTTCTCTTTGGGGATGCGAAAACCACAATCGGTAGTATGTCGTGTGGCCCATGGTGATACGGGATATTCTCCCGTGTGGATGACCCGATCTTTTGACACCAAGACTCGATAGAAGAAGGGACAAAAATAAAGAGATATGATGGAGATGATCCGATGGTTTGATGGATCGGTAGATGGATAGATCAAGGTCAAACCCTAAACAACGACTTGAAAGCACAAAGGACACGGCCAAAGGGTCGCCCTAATACACAATCAACGTATTCTGTAGAACCCTTCCGCTACAACCAAAACACAATAGACGTTTCTATGGAGAAACTCTTGAACACCTTGGAGGATTTCTTGTGGTAAGTTGAAGCATCCTACTCTACAAGAATGCAACCAAAACACACTCAAAAAAGTCCAAGCGATAGGTGAGCAAGACTTCTCTTACTCATGTTGCTCTTCACACAGAAGACGGCAGTAGAAAGCGTAAAAGAAAACAAAGTGTTTCTCAAAATTTATTATATATCAGGTTGAGGAAATATGAGACACGACCTCCCTATTTATAGGGGGTGAAAGTGAAACGTCTAGGATAACAAAAGTCCCACGAGAAAAGCCCGCAAAATCATATCTTATTCAAGATAAGATAAGATCTAGTTCTAGGGTAAAAATAAAATAAGATCAATCCTCTAGTAATTTGATTCCAAGCTTATCTAATAAGTTTCTCTATTAGAAACTTTTGTTATTTGCAAAAGGAATAAATGAAATAACTTGGGCTTAAAACAACATTAAAAAGCCCACAAAACTAACCCATACTTAAAATGTCTTTATGGGCTAGGAAACATAACACAAGAGAAATTAGCAAGACATAAATTTAGAGAATTTCTCCTTTATTAATTGAACATGAACAATATCGATCGGTCCAATTGGTATGGCAAGTCGGACTAATTGCTACAATGTGTGTAAATATTTTCGAATGAAAACTACATCCGAAAACTAACGGCTAAAGAGCCTTATTTATAAGGAGGATAAACTAATCTAACCCTTTCAAGGTTTGAAGTTAATACATAAGGGAAGATAGAAGAAATGATAAACAAGGATAAATCTTCCAATTCGATGTTGAAGTGAGTCAATCAGGTTGATCAACGTGTGGTTTTGAATAAACATAATGCAAAACACAACGTTTGGAAGATATGGTCACTTTGTTGGAAAAAATGGGATTGATCGGCCCAACATGCTATGTTGATCGAGCTAGTCGAGTGTAAAGCTCCAATCATCTTCATTTTTGCACTCTTGGATCTCATTCAAATATGTCATAATATGATGTAAACCTATACTATATGCTCAAGAAATGGATAAGTATAATTTGCATCTTCATTGTCACTGGCTTTTTCTCTTCTGATTTAGTTCCCACAATCAAAAATATGGAACATTGCATCAAGAAGCATGATTTGTCCTAGCTAATATTTCTTTCAACGATGACATGTTGCATAAGCACAATCTCCATAAGAAAATAAGGAGATTTGTTGATAGATGGTCTAAATGCTCTTGTTAAGAACAAATCAAGTGGAATACTTTACAGAATATGAACCAGTTGGTATATATGTCCCTGTTTCTAGTAATTTAGTTGCAAAGAACAACCGTTGTAAAAGAACAAAACTCGACAAGGTGATGAAGTATATGTTTGTCCCTTCTTTATTTCCAAATCTCACAAAACAAACCTCTTACATGAGGACTGAGGAACACATATTCTTCGAAAAAATTTGTTTCACAACCTTCTTTTAGTAATTTCACCAATAATCATTTTATTTGTATCAAACATCCAACTAACTAAATTTGTATTCAATCATTTTCATCTTCATCCTCAATTTTTATCTTTTCGATCCTTATCCTCAAAACAATCTTCAACCTCAGTTTCATCTACAATAATCTCATTCAAACATTTCACCCATAATAATTTCATTTGTATCAAACACCCAACTAACTTAATTTTATTCAATCATTTTCATCTTCGTCCTCAATTTTATTCTCAATACAATCTCCAACCTCAATTTTCATCTACAATAATCTCATTCAACCAAACAAACTCATCCATAGTAATACCAACAGGTTCAATTTCAAACCATGCAACCTGAACAATTATTTTTCAGCTGTTGATCGATTCCCACCAATATCAAGCTATCTTATAAGCACATCAGCAAAACTCTTCAAATCAGCATCACAAGCCAACAGTAGACTCTTTACTTTTTAACACTGGCCAATAACAATACAGCTTCTAATACATAGTTATAGACAATAGTTGGGCAGATATAGAAAGAATCAAAGTTTTTGCTCTACATTCATCTTTCCTTTCAAAATATCAGTCATGTACTTTCAATGATACAAATACAAAATCTACAAAAACTCCATCAACCTTGCAGATAAACACAACTGAAAACAAAAAAAATAATACAGAAGGAAAAAAAAAAATGAAAGAATAGAAGCTTACATTTATCAGATTTTACATGCAATTTTCATCATATTTGATCAATTTTCTTCCGCTCATCCATTTTTGAATCTATTTTTCGCTATAAGAAACAAACCTAAACCAGTTCCATCAACAGAGGATCTCCAGAAGCCATCAATCTGACCAACTTTATAAACTCTTGTTCACTTGTAACACTCCATGGATGAACAGCAGGTGCTTGGGCTGAATACAATGTCGAAGAGTTCAATTTCTCGACTTTCTCTTCGTAAATCATCGTGTTAAAAACTGAATCAAAATTCTGAGGAGAATCCATCGACAGAAAGATCAAAGGAGTTGCAACCTTGTGGTGCATCTCAACATCACCTATCAAGTTGACCAAGTCAACAAAGTCATCCACAAATCTCCTAGGAATGTAGAATACCTCGGAGTTGGATATAATCATCTGGTCTTCACTCTTAACAGTTTCCTTGTAAATGATTTGGAAATGGGCTGGCATCATGTTAACAACCTTCTTCACCATCTCTGCTTGTTTCTGAAACCAATCTGTATTGCCCTTGGTTAAAACTGTACCCCAGGACTTGGATACCTATGTTTTTCAAAGAAAGTTCAAGATCTGATTTGGTAATGCAAAAAGAGAACAATAAGGTAATGGATTGAAGATCATATTACCTTGTCAGTGATCCAAAGCTTTGTCTTGTCTGCTTGAAGCAAGTTCCAGTAATTCAGAATAGTATTATCGTGAAGGAATAGAAATCCTTCTGCACTCGAGTATCTCTTCATTATAATAGGAAGCTTCCTGTAGGACAATGGAAAGTACAGTAAGGACGTACATTTGAGAAAAATAAAACACTGTACAGGACAGATCCAGATAAGAAACATGATGAACTATTTATTTGACTAATTATTATTTATCACTATGTCAACCTGAATTTTGATGGAGGAAATTGGAAGAAATGTGGAATTTTAGCCATATGTAAATCCTATAATACCGTCACACGGATAACAAAACACAAATTACACGAAATAACGCACGGACAAAAACACAGATGATTATATATGCAAACAAAAACTTATACAAACTAAACACATGCCAAAAAAATACACAAAATAACACAACAAATTTACACCTATTGACACAAATACTTGCACCACATAAAGTAACTCACAAACACAAACTAATACTGTTACTTTTGGATAGGAGAGATAGATAATGATTATGAAAAAGATTATTGGTTTTTAGTGGAAAATAAGTTAGAGAATTGAGAATTGTGGGTAATATTGGATTTACATACATAAAAACACCAACTTTCTTCAACCCAAAAACTTTTTAGGTTTAAGGATACGACCTTGTGAGATTATAGCGAACTCCGGAAATTTTCCCATTTTGATACCCAACTAACACAAAAAGATTATAATTATTGAAATGCCAAATCAGTGAAAGAGATGTGCAGATAGAATAAATTGCATCATGGGTTTCCCGTTTTATATTCAGTAAAGAAAACTAGCTCCAGAAGCAGTATATGAAGTACTTTCAAGATTCTGCCTAGACAACAGACAACAAGTATCATCGATGAAAGTTCAAGTAAAGCAACTGAAAAGGAAAAGAAAGCAGCAACATGAATAACTTACTTGTAAATGTAATCCAACTTCCCCTGATGAACAGCAAGATCTTTATTTTTCTCTTCTGACAAAATGATGACAGTTTTGAAGATCCGACCATACAGCAATCTCCACTCAAGAGCAGTTCGTTCAACAGGCCCACTACAGAACATAACAAGTACCACATTCCCAAAACTCTTCCTCCACCGAATCAAGTTTCCAATTTCATAATTTACTGTCCCTATCTCCTCAACCCCAAGATGGACAGCTGGCAACTTTTGGGGAATGAACTCTTTCCTATCTCCATGACCAATAGCTGCACGAGGCCGATCCAGTTCTAAAGACATGAGCCTTGGCTGTTGGTATCCCACAGCAAGTAAGTCCTGAAGCCAAGCAGATGTCAGTTTAACATCATTCTCGGTCCAAAACCTTTCCTCGGCCATGGCATAGCTCAGTTCCAAAATCTTTTCATACAAACTATTCTTCCTTGATTTCCATGAAATGAGAAACTTAACCAAATTGCCCACATTCACATGAAGATCCTTCTCTTCAGAAAAAGGGTATGATTTAATTTTGTCGTGCCTATGAACCGTGGGAGGATAAAGAACAACATACCCACCAATCTCCCACAAAAGCCTTTGTCCCCAGTAACCCCGAAGAACATCAGAAGCCATTGAACTGACAGAAACAGGAAGCATCAGAGCCCAAAATGCAGAAGAGTGAAAGAGAGTATTGAAAGAGTTGAGAGGAACCATTACACCTTGTGGCAATGCCACTTTGGGCGCAAGATCATCAAACTTGATATCAAAAGGTTCCACACCTGATTTCCTAGTGAAATAGAACACAGAATCTACATCAGGAAGGCCATTAGAAATCCCTTGTTGTATGAACTGCTTTCCACCAAATACCTCAGTGTAGTATTCCTCATGTGCAACTTCACCCACATTTTCTAGAGGCAATCCTCTTGGCCAAACAGTTCGTTGCCCGAAATGTATATATGGATTAAGAACTGTTCTATTCGGATTCTCATGACTATACTGCAAAATAATCTCCTGCCTAGCCTGCTCTCCCATCAACTCCACATCAAAATGCTTCCCCAAATCCCCATCAATCACATCCCCTCTATCATCAGCATCAAAAATCTTAGTAGCCCCATGTTGAATAGCAAACAGATATCCTATAGTCTTTCTAACATGAGAGTTGTAGGGAAGAAATTCGAAAACTCGAAAACCTAACTTAGATTGCATCTCAACGGACAAGAAAATCGCACCTTTGAGCTCCCAATCAGGTGGTGTCTCGGAATTTCCAACAGCCAGCACCTGCCATCCCCTGATCTTCACCAGATTCCGAAGCGAATCAGACGGAGATTTTGAAACGGAGACGATGATCCACCGATCTGCTCGGAAATTCGCAAAGGGGGTGGACTTATCTTGGATGGAGGGGATCGAATTCCAGAGAATTTTGGGTAAGTGGATGGTTTCGAGCTTCTCGGCAGTGGACTCGAAACACTGAAAGGCGGCGGTGTTGCCAACATTGCTGAGGAAGAAGAGAGCGGCGACGGTAGTGATGAGGAGGAAGAAGGAGACGATTTTGTAAAAGTGTTCGGAGGCCCATGAGGAGAAATCGAGGTTCTTTGTTTGTTTGAAGCGAGAGGGATGGAGGGTTGGTAGGGATCCACCATTGGATTTGGGATAGCTGGGAGGTTTTGATTGCGGGTTTGAATTTGGGGATCTCGCAGCAGGTACACGATCTTGGACAAGCATTTGATACACTCAATAATAATCAAAGCTTCCAAATTGCAATTGAAGCCGCCGAAATTCAGGAACTCTTGAGTCGATTCAGTAACGAACGAGGATTGAAGAACATACAGCGATAAACGGACTGCAGAGAAAAAGGTAGCTGCCGACAGTGAAGAAGAAGAGTTTGCTTTGTGCAATCACCATTCACCAACTCGGTTGGTGTGCTGTTAGTGTGTTAGAAGAAGTGTCGTCTCAGATTTCACATTTCGCTTTCATTTCCTCACTCCCCTTTAACTTTTATTTGTTTTGCAGACCACATCAAGGAAATGGTTTTTAGGTTCTTCGATCTACTTTTCCTTTTTGTTGAGTTTTTGGGTTCTTTTTTTCTTATCTTTTCTTTTTTTTTTTGTCTAGCTTGACACATTTGTGGCACATTTCTTTTTTCAAAAATCAAAAACTACCTAAATGTAATTAAGGAGTAATGAATAGTAATTAAGGTGTACTGATACTTATAACACAAATCGGCCAATAAATAAACAAAAAAAATCCATCGGTAGGCGGTTCGCTCAGTAATAGGAATGCGTTTCGCTGAGCCATCAGACAATATAAGGACATAAGGGACGGTGTTCTCTTTGCTCTTCTCTCTCGCAAACCCTTCCTCTCAACCTCTTCTCTTCGCTCAAATATTGAGGTAAGAAAGATCCGTAAGGTTGGCAATATAAGGACTGATTTGCCTTGTGGGACGTCGATTTGGGGAGTTTAAGCTTCAAAATCTCCCTTTTTTCATCGCAAATCACCCCATCCCAAGAACATCAGTCCACAGGCGACCCGTCGTTAATGATATTGCCGATGTAGTATGCGTTCGAATCTCCGAAATACAACAACCGACTTAGCTATTGGCTCACTTCACCAGTTCCGCTGAAGATTCTCATCTGGCGGTTACTGTTTTTAATTGTAAAATCAATGTTTACCTCTAGTCAGATATCACTTTCACGGATGATTTTGGGCCTTCTAGTACGAGAAGAAGCCGTATCATTTTGGACGTGTACCAGCGGAAAGTCAGCGAACGAGTTATGTCATTTGAACTCTAACATTTTGGTTCATAATATTTGGTCTTACAAGTGTTATTAATAGTAAAGCTTTTTATAAATATAATTTTAACTACTTTTCATTTCTTGTTTATATTTTCAAAGCACTATTTCATCTCTTTCGACACAATTCTCTATATTATACCATAGTTTTTATACAATTTTTAAAAATTATTGTGCATTATCTTATCTTATATGTATTAAAGGAGAGTCCTTCTTTGCCATGTGTCAGCACCAGATTTAACGCAACATAAAAAATATTTTAAAAAGTTAATTATTTTAAGTTGTTAATATAAATTATTATCAAAACCCAACAAAATCTTTTTAAAAAGCTATTTATCTAGATTATTAAAAAAAAGTTTACGTAATCGGATGTTTTTAATAAAAATTATTTATTATTATTATTATTATTATTATTATTATTATTATTATTATTACTATTACTATTATTATATATATGTGTGTTTCCTCTAAAAGTTGTAAGCTCAACCTTCACACACACACACACATATATATATATATATATATATATATATATATATATATATATATATATATATATATATATATATATATATAATCGGATTTTGAAAAAAAGTTGTTAGCTATTGCGATTATTATCTACAATGTGTATCTCATGAATCATGATAACTAATTATGTACCATACATAGAAAATTATAAACCGAATTTCAGGTTTGCTTAATTTAACATAAATAATCTGAAATCGAAACAATCCAGTTTTTATTGATTATGAATTTTAAATAAATTTATTCTAAAACTCAAATAATTGAATAAAAGACGAGCTTATCGGGTGAAGATTTTTGTAAATCAGCAATTAGGAATTTAGAAAAAAAATATTAATCACTAATTAGAGAAGTTTTGATCTCAAAACCTTTTATCTCAACGCAAACTATTTTTTAATCCAGTAATTTCTCTTCAACAATATAAAGTTAAAAAATTTTAAAATTGATTATTTTTTTAAAAAAATGTTAAAATAGTCAACAATATCTATTCATCAATATAAATTAAAATTTTAAAAATCAAAGATTTTCTCAAACCTTTTTTTTTAATCCAATAATATCTATTCAGCAATGTAAATTTAAAAAATAGAAATTCTATTTTATAAAAAAATTGTTAAAGTACAAAACAATACTTCTTCAACAATATAAATTAAAAGTTTTAATTTTTTTTAAAATTATTTAGCAAAAATAGTCTACTAAATTTTAAATAAATTTTGTTAAATGTCATGCCTTTGATTTTGTACGTGATTTATTTTTATCAAAGTATTTATAGATTTGATTTAATAGTAAGATTTTTAATTTAAGTAATTTAAGTAATTTATTTTATCTTATCTTATATATCTTATGTAAATATTAAATCGCAAATATGTAATTTAAATCATTATTTTCATCGGATAGAAAAAAAACAATTGCAGATTTAATATTAACATTTAATTTAGAAATATTTTATCAATCGACAAATTATTTGCTAAATCAAAAATTTTCACATTTGTTGAACAATACTTTTTTTTTTTGAAACCTGTTGAACAATACTATATCTTTACTTTTTTACCTACAAATATCATCTAAAGTTTGTTCAACTTTTCACCTGAACTAATATATAATTATTTATCAAATCATTTATATAAATATGAAATTAAAACAACAAAAACATATAATAACACATTGTACATATAACCCGTTATTATTTCAAATCCGCACAAGGTGCGGGTATTACATTAGTTAAAAATTATAATTTCAACTTTAGATTTATTAATATTCAAACGAGAAACGAATGTATAATTAAATAGGTAAAGGGTATGCTAAATAGCCCCTAATTATTGATTGATTGATAATGATTATAAATAAGTTAAGTTTTTGTTTTCAACCATACTCAACAAATGATCGATTGATATAGAGAAGAGAGTGTTGAGTTAGTGCACAATCATTACATTAACAAATTACACTTCATTTTTTGAACAAGTTATTAATTTTTGTTTTAAAATAGTGTTCGTTATTCACTAGTTTCTTTTAGTAAGTTTACAAGAATATAATATAATTATTTTTTCAACATCAAATAGAATAACATATATGAAAATAAATTTATTTTCTTCAATCGAATTTTGAGCATTCTGATTGAAATATGTGTCCATTTCGATCGAAAATAGTGATTTTTTCTAAAAATTCTAATCGTATTAGTGAAATTTCGATCAAAATTATAACCGGATTTTGACCATTCTAATCGAAATATGTTCATTCTAATCAAAATAATGCTTTTTTCTACTAATTTCGGTCGTATTTCAAATGTCGAATGTTCTTTGTATATCGATCAAAATATTTTAATTTTGATTGAAATAGTGTTTTTTTCTACTAATTTCGATCGAAATTTGAGCATTTCGATCGAAATATGTTCATTTCGATCGAGATCGTGCTTGATCCGATCTGTTAAATAAGATAGATTAATAATTGTAAGGATATTTTATATAAATTTTCTTATTTAATCACAAATCTGGGATGTTCAACTTTTTTAGATCATACGGATATGATAAGTTCTTACTCCCAACACATAAATATGTTTCTACTTGATCATATATTAAGCATATTTGTGTTTCATATAGTTTATATTTTATATATATAGTTTTTATTTCAAATATGTTAATTGACTTGCATCAACGGTGTTAGAGCGGTGTTAGAGTGCAAGCACATTAAAAGAAGAAATGTAGAGAAAATATACTTATTTTAGGTGTAAAATGGGCGTAAATAAGATGGGCCTAGATAAATTATAAGAAAAAGAATATTTATTAACGCATGATTTACTACTTTGAATGAGATATGGAGAGTGTCAAATACAACTCCTCTAGTTAGTCCATCTAGATATACATTTGGATTGCCTTTGATGTGTTTAAATGCTAGTGTAAGGGTCAAAAGCGGATAAAGGAGATCGAATGAGAGAGAACAAACAATACAAGGCAATCGGTTGTTTGCATGTAAAAATTGGACGGCTAGAGCTTCTTGCAAAAGTACGTCAAAGACATCCAATTTTTCATCCAATTTTCCTTATAAATGTACAAGCCAAAACATGTTTTTTGGATTAGTAATCAATTTGTAATTCAAAGCATACGTTTGTGATTGGCAATTCGACAACCCATTGGATACACAATTAATTTCGAATTCAATTCAATAGATCGATCGTTTGAATGTGTAATTCAACATTTCAATTTAATGTCATATTAATCCGTTTGAAGACAGCCGATATTCTTTAATTAGAGCTACTGTTTTTTTTATTCGATATTCTCTTTCAAAACCACCCTTTTAATGCTTGTAGATATAGTTATTTCCTAAATAATGATATATTTTAAGTTTAATAATTATTAGGACATAACAATTTATTATCTAATAAATATATACTCATACTAAATCAAATATAACATTTATAATTGATCAATATATCTATTTTATTAAACGATCTAGTCTATCAACCCAATGAGTGTGACATCGTAAGACCGATAATATTAGCAACATATTTTATCATGTATATTATCTAATCCATCTAAGCATGCGCACATATATTTTACAGCTCTTACTTTTCAAGTGGTTGAGACACCAATGATTTCTAAATACATCATGACATGCATTGAACAAGAGGACATATTTAGTCTTGTGATGCTATAGCTCCCTCTCAATCACTGCCTTTATAAGTGTTTTTTTTACATACATTGTTTGACATCATCAAAGATATATTATCACTTAGATGGGAATTATATCCTACTCATGTTTAAGAAGTTCACTAATCATGAATATTTGTTTGACTCTATAAACGTATCATATCAACTCCTAAAATCGATTTGTCCGATATGTATTGTCATACACAAACACATCTATGGAACCGATTATACATCTTTATGTCCATACAACACATGAAACTTGTGTTTATCAAACGATCTCACAAAAAATAGTCTTTTATACAACCGTTTTTATCCAAGTTAATGACTCACACTATAAACATTAAACAAATTAATAATTTCAATTTACTTGATTGTAAAAGTTAGGATTTTTTAAATCATAACTAATGATGATTAAATAATCATTAATATTAATTGACTCATAACTCACGAATAATGCGTAAATGACGAGTATGAATTTTACCGTTATGTTCTTGACATTATTATGGACTTATGAGATAATTTTTATTTTTTCATCCGGAGAATAATTTTACCCTCTAGTATGAATAATTTTTATTTTTCTCATAAAAACTTTGGAGCATTTGGAAGTAAAATTGCAGTTGATAGAAATGATCAGGATATCGGATATGTCTTAGATGTGAAATAACATAGAATGGCAACATGACCAAAATAATCGATATTTCATTTCTTAGAGGTTAAGAAAGACGACTTAGGCATATGCGTTTTTTGAGGATGTCAAGGAACAATTATTCATACAATATTCTGGATTTATTAATCCAATTTCATAATTTTTGAGAAGGGGCTCTGATCTCCTTCGGATTAATGAAAAATTAATTATCGACTTCGCTAAAGAATAATCATCGTCTACGCTATAAATAGCGGAAATTCATTTATTAATTCAGTTCCTTTCACGTTTTCTCATAAAAACTTTGGTTTCTCTCAACCTTCAAATTTAGATCTACTCTTCGTGTGTCATCCGATTTCAATTCCGTTTGAGTTTTCTGATTCTTCTATTCATTCTCTTCATTTTTGTTACCAATGTTTTGCATTTCCGATTCCTCTCTTCATTAGCTTTAATCTACATAAACTTGTGTATGAGATATTTGTATCTTGTTGTGTTGAATTATGAATGTTGTTATGCATTGTGATGTGTTATGATAAATCATGCTTGATGTGTGTTTATGATGAACATGATGATATGATGTGTAAAACATGTGTTAATGTTATTATGGTGTATATCATGACATGGTTAAGAGAAATGAGTAAATGACAAGTGTTAGTTTGTTGAGGCATAACATGATAAGCCTGTTGAGGCGTATGATATGATGACGACCTATAAAGGTCAAGAGCATGTAAAGGGTAATTGACGCTAAACTTAACCATTAGTCAAGTCACGAACAACAACAATACTGATGTTGGGCCGGTACGTCGCCCAAATCACTAGCGTAAGTCAAGGCGTGGAGCTTAGTCATTAGATAGGTCATTAACAACTGCTATGAATGTCGGAGCTTGGCCAAGCCCAAATCATTTGCGTATTTCACCGTGCTTGATTAGAGCCAGTGGTTATATAAGAAATGACACCAAGTCTGATGGTTTTCTAAGCTTGGGTCGCACAACTAATTAAAATTGTAAATGGGTTGCATTAACATGAACGAAAAAATGTCACTTGTGGTTAGTGGTTAAGATTATAACCCCTGATGAGAAATCCTTGCCCGAGGCTTGATCAACCTGACTCAGACCTAAGAGCAAAATGTTTGAATTAACCTAATACGTGCAATGATGATGCTCGCACCAAAGCCATAACTGTATAACCAATGATTCCGAACTTGGTACGGGTTGCTAATTGTATATTTCATACTACATCATGTGCATCATACATATAAGCATGGTATCATCTCACGAGGATGTTATATGGTATCTGAATACATGTGTTGTGTTGATATGATATCTCGTGCATAGATTATGATCCGTAGCTAACGATTTTAAACCGATTATTTTTCTGATTATAGGAATGTTGCTGCAAGATGCGGACAAACCGGGCAGTGGTAATCCAAGTATTGGTTAAACTTGTTTTGTGGCTACTTGCTTGCAAGCGAGTTTTTGTTGCATATGTGCAACACTCCAAATGTGATATTTTCAGGCTGGTGTTTCAATACAATTTTTTAGTTTAATGTTTTAAAATGTCGCTAGCAATTATACGAATTTTCATCCTTCTGTTTCATGCAATTGTTTTTCAGACGTGGAGAGAGAGTGACGTTTCATTCACTCTATTAATTGGACTGTTTTGAGTTGTTCTGCTTGTGACTACATGTTGATATCATTTCAGGCCATTCACAAGCCTTCTTCTTGTTCCCTTAGACAATGTTTCCTTTGGTCAAAATTGTAGTGGAAGAGTTCTATGATCGTTCTTGGTTGTCTATCAGGGCCTTAATTTTTCTAGTATACTCCAAGTCGTTTGATAGGATTCGACCTTATCTATTTATCTACAGATCCATCATCATCACCGGATCACACGCCCCACCCCTTCATCCATATCAACCGGTCAACCCATGTGATAAGAATTGATACGTGTCAAAAGATCGGGACTTATCAACAACTTATCCCGTATCATCGAGTTTATAAATCGAATTAGATAAGCTGTTTATATCAAATTGATTTATAATAAAACACAAAAGGTTTCAGTTAGAGTTGATATAAGTGGGCTCATCTAGTTATACTCGATTGAAGTTTCGTTGTTGAGGTTTTGAGAATCAACATAGAACACCTAAGGTCTTCGAGAAAAATTGATAGATGATAATTAGCAAGGGTAAAAGGAGCTAGGATTATACTGTTATCATTGTTTACATTGAAGTTAAAATCCTGGCAAGTCGATTTCTATAGCAATGGCGGGATTCTGTTGGCTACAAAAGCGACAATGGCTACCTTTACAAACCAAATTCTTCCTAGCATATCCCATTACAAACATGATCTTAATACTAGTGTACAAAGTGATCCAAGATCCTAATACAATAGAAAGGTGCAGCACGAACCAACATTAATGCCCGTGAAATGTTCATCTTCCATCTACACTCGTGTTTCCTGTGTGCCTGCTAATGCCGCCTTCCTCTAGCAATCCAGAACTAGTGATTTGCTATTGATGCAAGTCTTGATCTCCATCTGATTAGAAGCACAAGATACAAATTGAGTACAAGACATGTACACATTCAATGAACATAAAAAGAAATCGCGTGAGATTTCTTCCATAAGCCTTTTAGTTTTTGCATGCTAAATTTCTAATCAAGATCACGAGCAATTGCATATAGCTCCAGCTAAAAGCAACGTGTTGTATTTCTTTCTCTACCCTAAAATAACGGGGGAAGCAACATCATTGGTTTACAGGACAAAATGTAGTGTTTCATACCACTTTCACCATCAGAGACATATCCGAGCTTTGAAATGGCATATTCCAGTGCCCCCTCATGCTCCTGCTCATTGTCAACATTCATTTTTTCAGTCCAACCAAACAAGTAGGAATAGGGTGTGAGAAGACAGGTGATGGTTGAAGGGTTCACACCTTAAGCATTTTCTTTGCATTTTCGATCTCAAAGCGATCAGGGTTAGTTGCAGCTATAACCTTTTCTACCTATTACACAAAATGAACAGAAAGTAATAAGTAAATTTAAGCAAATACCAATTGGTTTGAAACATGTGATATTTTGCAGTTCTACACGTCAGGACACTCCACAGCTATCAACTATTTAAAGCAATTAAAGCAAAAGGATATGTAACCAGTCACAGAAATACCTCTTTAATCAAGGTCTCTGTATGTAGCATTTCGATATCTTCCAAGTCCATCTTACCAGCACCATTGCGAAACTGTGCTTTATGACGATTTCTTGCTTGTGGCGGAATAGCACCACCAGGTCTCTTATCTCTAGCCACTCCTCGTTGAGAAATGCCTGGATCCTCACCCACCCACCTGATATCATCCTGAGGAATCTGTGGTAAGTCCATTTTGTCAGAATATGATAGGGTTGGCAGAAGAAAGAATCAAAAAGGAAGAATCCATACAGCATGAGGCAAGGAAAATCTTCAGCTTGGTGTTTTAAACATGAATTGACTGATTGAGATTTCATGAGTACGAAAAACAAAGTAGACAGAAATAATAAAGACAGTCTAAATTTACAATGTTAACACTTGTTAGATTTTAAGGGCTTGCTTTCAAGAAGTTTCTTCCAAGCTGGGAATGGAGGATCTTAAACGCAGTTTGAGGGGAGTGTTGGATTAACTTCTGAAAGTATATTGTTTGTTAGGCCATTCCTACCCACTTTTAGGCATAACTATTTTCCTCAATAGGTCTGCCATTGTTCTGCTTGTAGGTTCTAGGGTTAAACTCTCGGCTTTGATTTAATAGAGAAACTTTATTAGAAAGATGTACATCTTTTATTTTATAGTCCTTTTAAGTGTCTCTTGGAAGTCAATAGCATACAAGGCTGAACTTTCTCTCTATTTATTCCCTGATGTACCATTGTAATAGACATCAAGTTTTATCCCTATGAATTACCTTACTCATATTTCACTTTTGTGTCTCAAAATCCTCTCTTTTTTCTCCTCAGATTTATTTTTAACGCTGCTTATTTCAGTCTATTCACAGCACAAACTAACCAAAAAGTACATCCAGGCAGTTTTTTAAGGAATCCAGGGCTTCATTATTCCAAATAAAATGCATATTCAGCCATCCCACTTTCAACAAAAGAACAGTTACTTTATATTGATCAAGTCAACCACAACCATAAAGCCATCTCCACTAGACTATAAATCAGCCAACCCAGGAAAATGTATGAATATTAGATAGTAGCTACATAATGTGTACCTGTTTGAGATCAACCCATTCCCACGTCTCATCTGTCGTGTTCATGTCATACACTAAAGCATGTCGTCCCTGAAAGAGTTAAAGTAGCAAAGCAGATAGTAAGATTCGCTGCTCAAAGTTGGATAACTAATGTAGTATCCATTATATCACTCTACATACATCTAGTGGGTTGAATTGAGTAATAACAGCCTCGTAAAATTTATTGTCATCAGGCCATCTTGTCAAAACCTTCCGGCCTATCAATTCCTTTCCCAGGCCAGCTGCCTCCTGGCCTGTAACCACACCAGAAGAAGCATGATAACTATATTGGCTCTTTCCATTTGGAACAGCAGATGACATCTGCACGTGAACAAGTGAAAGGAAAAAGGGGGAAATGTAGGTTATTTAAATTAAACTTCTAACAGATACAACATGTAGGACATAAAGTTGCAACCATCATAAACTCGCATTGGAACGTACCAGCTTAGACTTTCTCCCTTGGGACAACACTGAAGGTGATGGCTGCACAGGTGTTGCAACTGAATGATGGTGTGTTCCTGATGATGGCACAACAAGAGAAGGCAAGGGCTGTGAATGCGAAGTCCTCTGCCTCTTTCGAGATCCTGAAACAGTTGGACTTGGCAGTATGTCATGAACAGGGTGAAGCATAGAAACCTGGTGTCCTCCTGTCTGCCTCCACTCCCTACAAGCATATCAAACCATCACTCCAACAGAAGGTAAGATCTTGCAGAAATTCAATTGCATGCTGCAATCCAGTTTCAAGGATGGTCATAAATAATAAGGATATAAAAAAATACCTTATTCTACGGATTGAGTCATCGTCGTTAACCCTACCAAGAACTTCTCTGTGTTCATCATCTGAAACTCTCAACTCCTTTCTTAGTTCTGTTATGAGAGCTTCTTTATCCTGATTAATTTTGCCGCAAAAATTTCAACAAAGCATGAGAGAGAGAGACATTAAGGCTCGTAACTATAAAATATATGTGGCTAGCATTTGTGGTATACCCAAGTGATGGCATCTGATTGAGCTTTGAAAGCACGGAGAACTGAGAAATAGGCTTCCTTTTCAAGGTAGTGAATCTGGGTATCCATGTCTGCCCTCATGCCAGTGTATGAATAAGAGCTCAAAACTAGAACTTAATTTCCTAGAAGAGTGGGCAGTTTGAAGTCATCATTGCTATCTGCGTTTAATCTCAAAAAGATTCAGTGAACATCATCTTAACTCATTGGGGAAACAAGTTCCACACTAAAACACCCCACCAAGCCAAAATTCCTTACAACAAATACAGACAATGTAGGCTTGCATTGTCCACTCATTAAGTCATTCCCATTGAGGTGATACAGGAAAAATATAGTGTCACGTGAAAGAATGTTTCGATTCTAGTATAGTAGTAAAGAAAAATGTGTCATGAAGGGGGACAAATCAGCATAGGAAAATCAAATAAACATCATGACTATTGTTAACAAATTAACAGCTTCATTCATATGTCCCAATTCCAGTTATCAAGAAATATCAGCCATGGTTGCAGGGGTGTTTTCTTCGTTCTAATCAACTAACACTCCATTTGAAGACCAAAATTCAATTTTCAGTCGGGTATGCCCTAAATAATTCCAAAAAAGAACATCCCCTGGTTCAATTGATCAAAATATGGAGGACGATAGTAGGGTGACAACATTCCTCAATTGTTTCAAAATAAAATACTATGTTCAACTGAAGCAAGTAAGAGGAAGCCCCAAACGCCAATAAAGATGACTGCAAGGTGTGAGACAGAATATAACAAAAGAAAAAAGAAAGACGTACAGCAGTATTAGGAGTGCCGGAATTGAGCAGGATTGGGAGAAAATGTAAAAAGAAGAGTCGTGGTTGAACGCAGCAGCAAAACCCTAGATGCCGAAGAAGCAATCCCTTATGGTGAACAATAGTCGTGCAATCTCGAACTGAAACTCTAATAGATTATAGAGTGAGTAAGAGGGAATGAAGTAGAGGTTGAGAGTGGAGAGACCTCGAGGACGAACTGAATTTGGGGGAGGGGAGGGGCAGGGGAGACTGTGTGAAAGAAGGAAGCAAGGATTGAAAGAAAGAAAGAATTGCGAATGAGCTTGTAATCTGTTTGTCGAACCTGAAAATCATAACTGTATTTGACTTTTTATTTGCAGTCCTGGGGCTGGGCTGGGCTCTGATGGTCTGGGCCGGGATGGCTTGGCTTGGGATAAACCTTTATACCCTAAACAACCTTCTACCTTGTAATTGAAGCCCATACACGATGTACAACCCTTTTTTCCATTCTTTTTTTTTTTTAAATAACAACCTTCAACCTTCAATAGAATCACCGTCCAACAAGTTACTACCAATACTCAGTTGGTCTAGTGGGTTGTGGTGTTAGGCTCCTTAAGTGTTTAGCTTGGAGATTCGAGTTCGAATCCTCCTGGCAGCATGTATGGAAAAATTGATATTGGGAGGGTATCCCCAGCAATGGGTCATGACTTTCTACCCGATCCGGACGTAGAGCGGCTAAGCCGATCGAACCGGGTGGTCTCCGAATTTACCATTACCAAAAAAAAAAGCATCCAATAAGTTACAAAGTTCAGCAGACTGACCAACAATAGAAGAAGAGAAGAAAGGGGAACTAGGTCGAGTCGATGCTAGGAAGTGCGCCGGTTTATTACCCTCTCTACGGACGTGAGCCCAACGACAAGTTAAGAAACCCCCCACCTCCTTCTTAATAGAACTAATGATACCCCCTAGACCTCTCCGTCGAAAGAAGTTCTTTGATAACTCGAGCTGAATCCGACTCGCAAATAACTTCAGTCCACAACTTGAATTTTGCCATCTGAACAGCCCATCTAATAGCCTCCCCTTCGGCTGCATCCACCGGCCATATCCCATCGAGCTTCATTGCTCCCACAAGCACCACAATTCCCATACAGTTACGGGCAATCACACCAATGCCGCTACCTCCAGAGCCATCCACAGATGCATCGCAATTGAATTTTATCACATCGCCGGCGGGTCTGATCCACCTAGGAACACAACCCGTCATAAAAGGAGAACCAACCGGGGAGGAGGAGTAAGAATTATAGCCTTCCACGAGTGTCAAAGCCTCCGCAAGAATCACGTGTGAAGGAGTATGACAACCCTCAAAAACCCGATATCTTTTATACATCTTATCTTGTCATATACTAGATGTCATATACTAAAGCAACCCATAAACTTATACTAGACATATCCATATCATCAAAATTTATAAGTGTTAGTTATTTGTTAAGCCACGTTACATTATTATTTAGTTTAAATTAATTAGCTTAATATATTTACTATTCTTACTCAAATCCGATATCCTAATCAACTCTAATTTCATTTTTTTTCTTCAAACATGAAAACAAAGTTTTTTCCCCTGAATTTATATAATAAAGTTTATTGATATTTACTTTAATTTGATTATTTGTCTAACAATTTTTATTTCTTCTATTAAAGTAGACTACATGATCTATATGAATTTTTTTTTGTTACTAAAAGTTTACGATATATTTTGATTTATTTTGATAATTATCAATAAAAAAACACATTTTATAATACAAATTTTATAAATTAAATTACTTATAATATATATATATATATATATATATATATATATATATATATATATATATATATATATAAACACATATATACAAAGGATTTTGAAAACTATGCATTTATTATAGGGATACAAATTGTGCGAAATTGTGCGTGTGTACAAAAGTATGCACTTTCGCTTTGTAAATAAATAATTCTAAAAACAATTATAGAAAAAGGAAAATAAATAAATAAGATAATAATTAATTTCGTTAAATAATATTCTTTTAATAATTTTAGGAAGAATGAAAAAAATGTAATATCCAACTTTCAATAATCCTATGAAGAAAGGGAAAAAAAATGCAATACCCAAATTCACATACCAAACTTCACTCAAGTACTCAACTTCACATACCAAACTTCGGTTACACAATTCCGGTTATCCAATATTAGTTACCCAATTTTACATCTCGATGTTACATACCCATTTTTACATACCCAGTGTTATTTACCTGATTTACATTCTCCATGTTACTTACCCGGTTTTATACTTAAACGATGTTACATACCCGATTTTTCATACAAGGTGCTACTTACTAAATTTACATACCCGATTTTAATCATCCAATCTGATTACCCAATTTCAATTACCCGATCCCACTCATCCAATATTTGCTACCCAAATTTACTTACTTAATGTAAATTATCCAATTTTACTTACCAATTTCAATTATCTATTCAATTACAATAAGCACAACTATCAAACATAAATTACCCAACTTTTACATACCAAACTTTCACATAACCAACCTTCACCTACCCAACTTCACGTATCAAACGTACCCAACTTCACATACTCAATTTTACTTACCCAACTTCACGTACTCAACTTCTCACTTACCCAATGTTAGATACCCAATTCTACTTACCCGATGTCACTTACCCAATATTTACAATTCTCACTCTAAAGAGAGGCACAAGTGTATTATAACGTGTCATAGCTTTCTGTCCGGGCCGAGGGTGCCGGAATATTTGCCTGCGACCAGTCTAGTTGCGTATACGGGAGGAGACATTAACACCAGACGTATTGGTGAAAGGGGATGGGGCAAGAGTCGGGAAACTCTTGTGCTACCTTGAAAAGTTGGAAAATAGAATGACCAATTCCACCAAAGAAAAGATAACAAACTAGGACATTGTGTGTTGCATGCTTATTGATTTACCGTACTTCCTTATATGTGTATGTGCTCTAGTGACCTTAGTATTAGAATTGTAGCTAATGGTTTTCACCGTGTTGTTAGACCTTGCAGGTTAGATCTCTACCGAGATATCGATAGTGAAGTGGTTAGCCGTGTTTCCGTATTAGAAATAGGGTTATTTTATGCAGTTTATTTTGTGGTCTTCAGACTTTTTTTTTCCATTCCAGAAATTGGTTGATGTTGAGTCGAGTTGTGTCCTTAAGAATTTATGGTTATTTTATAAAGATTTATCTTTTAATATTTGTGCCTTGTTGCAAAGTTCAACGATATTGTTGTCAAACTAAGGTCGGGACCCACTGTGAGGTCCTATCCTGTAATGCTCCGGATTTCTAGAATTCGGGGTGTTACAATATTGTTACAACGTATATCAAGGAAATCTTTTATTTCATATTTATGTTTCAAAATATATCAATGTTTTGTTTAATTCGAATTATATCGATTAAATATTTTAAATCCCAAAGTTAAATTTTAATTAAAAATATCATAAGTTTTTAATAACTAATTTAAAAAAAATACAAGTACAATATATGACTTTCAAAGTTTTAAATCAATTGATTAATGTTCAAGAACATGAATCTTCCTCGATAGTAGAAATTTGCCTAGCGCATCCACTATTTATTTTGATCTTCTCTCAAATATTGAAGAGGTATCTACAAGGAACTTTGCATTTTTATGGATGATGATCAAATCTCAAATAAAATCACTCTTTGTGCTTTTTTTCTTGTGAAAAATAAAAGTGAAAGAGCTTTGATCAAATATAGTTAATGTTTTCATCAATACAATCATGACCACTTAAACTCATCCGTTATAACATCATTACTTGTAATAACTTGTATTAATATTATATATTTAATCATATATGCATATCAAACTTTATACATATCATTAGATAAGTAATATTCGATACGGATTTCAATATACTCAAAATAACATTTATCTAAAAATACAAGTGCATGACACGGATCCTAAACTAGTAATTTGATATAACGCTTTCTTTTTATTTCCACCCTTTGTTGGCTTTATTGATACCTATTTTGCATTATTCATATGAAATATTCTCTTGTTATTGGTACCGATTTTTAGACATGTTAGAATAGAGAACATAAAATTTATAATTAATACTTTATTTTGCTTTTATTAGGATCTTATAAGGATATTTTCGTGTTATCGGTACCGATTTTTCGTCCAAGTTTGAGCTTCATGGATATTTTTTTGGATACAGATAACTTATTGGGTTGGGAACAGTTTGTGGCGAACTCAATGAGTATGGTGTTTGTCTAACGAATCATATTTTGATATAAGGGGGCTCCGTATGTCCTTCTTTTCAACATTTCTCTCATAAACCTTATGGTATAGCAATCCTCCATAAACATTAACGGCTTCTCACTTTCAATTAAAATTGTCCCAAAACTTCCCGCAAGTCTTGAAACCCAAGAGTTTTAATTCGAAACCGTATGTCCTCTTTTTCAACATTTTTTTTCTAAGTGTAAACTCCATTCATATTTATTGAAGATTGCTATACCATGAGATTTAGGAGTCAAAGTTGTATGTCGTACATTGTAATTTTACACCCTAACCAAAGAAAATAAACACATCATCCAAAATATGAGCTCATTATCATGCATTTATAAAGAGATAATACAAATTATTTCATGTTATATTTTTACTGTTTTTGTAAAAATCAATAAACACATGCTCCCAAAAAATTGAATAAACATGAATGTGATAATACGTAGAGAGAATTTGATGAAAGACTCTACTTCATAATCCTTATTTAGGGGGTATTCAATCCAGACTTTTAAAGATTTTGACTGGATTTTAATAATACATAGAATTTGCTGATTATGTGGGATATTTTAATTCTATATAGAGTTAATACAGATTTTGTTAGATTCTATCAAATTTGGCCAAAAGAAATCATCCATGTAGTATGACTAATTTATATAGCAAATTTTTAATTAGTTGATAAACTAACAACTTATCCATGATCAAAAGAAATCATCTAGAAAAATAACATACAATTATAAATCTATTAAAATTCACAACCAACATCAGCATTTTAATTTCTATTGTTAGTAAGCCTAGGTACCTACTTATCAAATCAATTCTATTGATTTTCGATCGATTGCCTAATGATTTTATGATTAATTATATAGCAATATATATAATATATTAAAGCATATGGAAAAGTGCAATTGCACTGCAGAACACAGAAGATACTTTAATCATATAATTATATATATATATATATATATATATATATATATATATATATATATATATATATATATATACCGAGACTGTATAAACAAAAAAAGAGTACATATGGTACACTGCTTTTTCCGAAATCGCAGAAGTCGCAAAATGAAAAGAGAAAACTGAGAGGAACGCTCACACGTTTCTTATGACAGATCAGTAAGACGAACTCAAGCACTCGAAGTCCATACAATGAACATGACGAAAAACACGAGAAAGAACTAACCTCCGACGATGCACCGAGTTCAAGCACTCGAAAACGCTCAAAAACGTTGATTTGACCGTTAGGGTTTTTCAGTGTTGTAGTTTGGCGTGGAAATCTTATGTGTTGGGAGAAGACTTCCATAGGGTTTATAAGTAATAAAAAAAATCCTACAAAATCAATGAAATAATAGATTCTTTTTAGATCAAAAAACGTTTCAATACCATATGAATTTTATGGAAAATTTAAAATCCTAATTAAATACCAAAAGATTTATATGGACTTTTAAAAATCTATACCATAGACTTTTAAACTCCAAAAAATTCCTGTAAAATCTTAATTGAATACACCCCCTTAGTACATGTCTTCCTAATGTATATATAAGTACTAAAGTAGATGACAAGCTGTTGATGCTATTTAAGGCCAAATTCTTATACATTACTAAATTGTCAGCTTTTAAAATTAACTTAATCTTAATCCCTATTTTTAAAAAAATCATATCAGATTCTTAAAAATATCACGCAAAATTGTTTCAAAATATATCAAGCAATTATTTTAACGCATCATATCATATTCTTAAAAATTTTCACTTTAAATTGATACAAAATATATCGAGCAATTCTTTTATTTCATATATTTGTTTCAAAATTATATTAATTTTTATTTTGATTCCTATTATCTCGATTAGATATTTTAAATCATAAGATTAAACTTGAACTAACAAATATCTTAAATTTTTAATAACTATTTAAAAAAATACAAGTACGACGTATGGGTTTCAAAGTTACAAATCAATTGATTTTGTTCGAGATCATGAATCTTCCCCAATAGTAGAGATTTACCTAGCGCGTGATTCAAGGTATTCGTCCGTGTGGATGACCCGATCTTTTGGCACAAAGACTCGATAGAAAACGTACGAAATAAGAAGGATTTGGTGGAGATGATCCGATGGTGAGATGTGTAACACCCCGAATTCTGGGAATCCGGAGCGTTACTGGCTAGGACCTCACAGTGGGTCCCGACCTTAGTTTGACAACAATTTCACAACGGACCTTGCAACAAGGCACAAATATTAAAACATTAAATCCTTAAATAAAGTACTCAAGGTATAAAGACGTGACCAACATAGCACAACCAATCTCTAGGACGAGTAAGTCTAACAGTATAAGTCAACTACATAAATAAATAACTGAAATAAATAACCGAACACCCGATCCTAGTACGGAAACCCTGGCTGACCACTTCACTCTCAATCTCTCGGTAGAGATCTAACATGCATCATCTAACAACACGGTATAACCGTTAGCTACAATTCTAATACTAAAGTGTCACTATAGCACAAACACACAAGGACATATACAATAAATCACTCAGCATGCACATTGTGAGACCCTAGTCTTTTGGACCGAGACCGGACTTTGGCCGAGGTTGGTCTAGCCACCCCCGCGGGTTCACGGCGCCGCCCCTGCGGCTTCCTGGACCGCCCCTGCGGTTTCCGGCGGCTGCAGCCGTCTTCGTTGACCTTGACCCGAGCTTTACTCTTTGCTTCCTTATTTCTTTCCCTTGGCTCGTGATCAAGGGTTCCTTCATTCCTATCCAGCTTTTACGTCCTCCTTGCTTGCTCCCTTGCTCCATTGTCCTTCCCCTGCAGCCTAGCACTCCCAAGGTGGTGAGTGTTCTTGCTTCTTTTCTTTCCTTTCTTTGACTCAATCTCTTTAGCTTAGGTTTAGATGTATGTATAGGGGTGTATGGACGTGGACTTATGTATGTATATGTTTGGTTGTGGCTTGGAAGAGTGTAGACGTGATTTGATCACGAGAAGAGCCGAAGAGAAGCCGCGGGAGAAGTTCCTACGCTGTCGCCGCCCCCGCGGCCAGTGTCACCGCCCCCGCGGCGTTTGTGTTTGTGAGAGCCCTTTCTTTCGGACCGAGATTGGACCATGGCCGAGATTGGCTTTGGGCCGAGATTGGTCTTGCCGCACCCGCGGGCACGTGTGCCGCCCTTGCGGGTTACGGCGGTTGCAGCCGGTTTTGTTGACTCTTTGACCCGTGCTTTACCCTTCTTTACCTCCTTCGTTCCACCTTGCTGAGCAAGGGTTTCTTCACATTCCAATCCTGTTTCACGTCCTTCTTGCTTCTTCTTCTTCCTCCTTGAGCTTGAGTTGGTTTTCCTTGAGTTGGTAGAGTTGTGTGTGTGGTTGTGTGGCTGTTGATGCTAGTTGTGGTTGCTGAGCTTGTGGAGCCAGCTGAGTGTGCTTACTTGTGCCTGCCTAGACCTTCAGCAGTGGTAAGCTTCTTCCTCCTTGCTTCTTCATCCTTCCTTCTTCCTTGCTCTTCCTTCCTTAGCTTAGGAATAGATGTTTTGAACATAGGGTGATGTTGATATGTGTATGTTGATGCTTGTGTATGAATCTGGAAGAGAGTGGAAGGGATTGATCACGGGAAGAGCTAAAGAGAAGCCCAGAGACTGCATTCTGCACTGTCTCCGCCCCCGCGGCCAGAAGTCACCGCCTCCGCGGTTACCGTGTCACAGCGCCCGCGTCGTGCCAGCGGCGTGCCTGCGTTTGCCAGCGTTCCTAGTCACCGCCCCCGCGGCTACGTTCCGCCGCACCTGCGGTTGCTCGCTCCGCCCCTGCGTCCTTGTTTTACGCAGGTGCGTCTTATCCCGGATCTACCTAGAGTTAGGTAGATCCTTTCCTTTCCTTTCCTAGTTGAGCGGTAGTAGCATGCTAGGATTCGGATGTTGATGAGTATGTTATGGAATGGCCGGTTAGGGCTTTGACGTTTACGAGTTGGATATGATCCCTTATGGATCCCTTGGGTCTAGGTGTGACCCTTTGTGCGATAGGAGTTTGATATCTGTGTATGCCTTGTATAGGCCGTGTTATCCTCCAGTTGGGAGTGGACTGAGTTGAGGTTGATCCAGTGAGACGACTACGAGGTTGAGGTAAGTCCGTGGGACTTACTTAGCTTCCATTCCTTTATAGGATGATGTGCATGAGTGGTGGGTGTTATATGTTTATATCATGTGTTATGATGGTCACCGACCTATGATGTATTGATTGTCCATTGTAGGGCCGTGATAACTTGCCCTTTCATCCCGCTGGGAGTCTGAGAGGTTCTCTGTAGGCAGGCCAGACCTGGTAAACGGTTCGGGCACTTCCCATTCCCTTAGGGTACACGGGGTAGTGTTCCAGGCACCATTCCAGCTGGTTATTGGACCCAGAGGCGAGGTTTATATTCCTCGTGTCACTTATGTTTATATGGATATTTATATATGAGTTGATTGCTGGACTTTATAAAGATAATGAACCGGGTAAATGTGTGAAAGCATGCTGAAGTGTTTATCCTTTCTGATGTGTGTTTGTGCTCTAGCATATTCCTATATTTGTGTATGGTTAGCTAACGGTTTCATACCGTGTTGTAGACACTTTGCAGGATAGGAGAGCTGCAGAGTGATCAAAAGTGGGTGATCCGCTGAGGGCTCCGTACACTGGGGCGGTATCGGGGATATGGGTTTTTGATGTATAGTTTGGTTTGTTTGTACTCAGCGGTACATTGTATTACCTTTTGATCTCTCTCTCTCTCTCTCTCTCTCTCTCTCTCTCTATATATATATATATATATATATATATATATATATATATATATATATATATATATATATATATATATATATATATATATATATATATATCAGTTTCATGTTTTGTTTTAATCTATCGGTGTCTTGTTGTAAGATCTGTGAAATTGTTGTCAGGCTAGGGTCAGGATCCATTGTGAGATCCTAGCCCAGTAGCACTCCGAGTCCTACGGATTTGGGGTGTTACAGTGTCGCAGCGCCCGCGCCGAGCCAGCGGCGTGCCAACGTTGCCCGTGGCCAGTGTTACCGCCCCCGCGGCTGGGTGCCGCCGCAGCCGCGGCCGCCTGTGTCCGCCCCTGCGTCCCTTCTTCACGCAGGTGCGTCTTGTTTCGGTTCTACCTAGAGTTAGGTAGATCCTTTCCTTTTATAGTATGAGCGGTAATAGTATGCTAGGTACGAGTATGAGGTTAGAGTGAGATCGAGTACGGAACTGTTTTTGCCAGTTACGGCCTTGAGGTTTACGAGTTGGATTATGATCCGTATGGATTCTTTGGGTCTAGGTGTGACCCTGTTATGGATATGAGTGTGATATATGTGTTATACGTTGTTTAGGCTGTGTTGATCTCCAGAGCGGAGCCGTTTGAGTTTGAGTTTGAGACTCCCGAGGTTGAGGTAAGTCCATAGGACTTACTTAGCTGCTATCCTTATATGAGGATGTATGCATGGGTGGTGTATGTTATACTTTCTTGCATATGATGTTGTTATTACCGACCTATGGTCCATTGTGTGCCCATTGTAGGGCTATGACAACCTTGCCCACTCATCCCTCTGGGAGACTGGGAGGTTCTCTGCGGAGCATCCAGATCTGGTACACGGTACGGGCACTGTCTTCATTCCCTCAGGGTACACGGAGGAGTCGTCCCGATTGACCACTCCAGCTGGCATTACCACCGAGAGGCGAGGGTTATATTCCTCGTGTCACCTATATTCATATTTAGATATTTATATGATGGAGTGACTAGACTTATAATACAGATAATAAACCGGGTAAATGCGTGATATCATGTTGTGGTGTTTATGTTTTCATGATGTGTGGTTGTGCTCCTGCATCTTCTTATATATGTGTATAGTTAGCTAACTGTTTCATACCGTGTTGTAGACTTTGTAGGTTAGGAGAACTGCAGAGTGATCCAGAGTGGGCGATCTGCTGAGGGCTCCGTACACTGGGGTCGTACTCGTGGGCTATGGGTTATTTTGACCATGTATATACGTTATGTTTTGTTTGTACTCAGCAGCGTTGCATAAACCTTTTGATACTTTTATAACAGTTTGATGTTTGGTATTTAATCTATCGATGCCTTGTTGTAAGATTCAGTGAACTTGTTGTCAGGCTAGGGTCAGGATCCATTGTGAGATCCTAGCCCAGTAGCACTCCGAGTCCTACGGATTTGGGGTGTTACAAAGGTGGTATCAGAGCCCAGGTTGACAACAATGGCACTAGTAATCTGCAATAAAGTTCGAATAGATAAATAAACAGAACCCGAAAGGGGTCTGACTTTTCAAAAGATTTTGGTTTTGAAATGAGTACAAATGTTTTGGGATATTGGGTATGTGAGCCATCGCCCCTCTGAAGATCTCGACAGTATACATATATATAGATATTTTGTTGTGATTGATTGATATATACATATGGCATATATATAGCCTTCTGAGTTAGGTTACGTCCTCTGCAGATGGTTCAGACTAGAGCCTTTCCTGCAGCTGGACGGGGTAGGGATAGACCTTCTCTAGGTAGAGGACGAGGTCAGGTTCCTGTTGTGGATCCGCATGCAACAGAGGAGGTTTGTGCTGAGGTTGTTGAGAGTGTCGTCCCTGAGACGGGGAACAACATAGCCGGGAGACAGAGTCCACAGCGAGTTCAGTCAGATGATCTAGATAATGTCTCCATGGGAGGACCTGAGTTCCGTGAGTATATTCGGCGAGTGATAGAGGCTGTCAGAGCAGGTAGACCCATCCCAGATCTGCCAGTACATGAGGGATCATCTGAGAGATCCCATGGGGTTACTCAGGTGCCAGCTGTACCGACACTTGCTGCTGAGATTGCTAGAGTTATAGAGGAGCATCGAGGGCCTCGACCAGACAGTTGGTTGAAGGCATTTCATCAGATGGGAGTACCCCCTTTCTCTGGGAAGGTGGGGTTAGAGGTCGAGTTGTGGATCGGAAATGTAGACTCAGCTCTGGAGTCTATTAGATGTCCAGAAGATAGTAAGGTAGAGTTAGTACAGACTCTATATCGGGATTTAGCACAACATTGGTAGAGATCTGTGCGAAGTCAGGTTGCTAGTTATGATCAGATGAGGAGCATGATTAGAGAGCGTTTCTGCCCTGCCTCTTTGAGGAAGGAGAAACTGCGTGATTTTATGGAGGCTGACTTTGAAGATGTACCAGTCTCTGAGGCTGTCCGGAGGTTTCAGGAGGAGCTGGCTTTGTTGGGCCCACCTGCACCTCCTGCTGATCAACATGTGTATCACTTTTCCCGACGATTGAGGGATGGTACCCGAGCCTATATGGCGGGATTTCATTGCGAGTCCTTGATGGACTACCAGGATCGAGCCGCTGATTATGAGCGAGAGCGGGCTAGTAAGAGGAGAGCTTCTCAGACCGGAGAGTCTGAGAAGAGACAACATACTGGGCAGGCCAGTGGTACTACTAGCACTACTAGTGCAGGGTGAGGTCAGAGTCGCCAGAGTCATCCCTTCTCTATACCAGTTACAGATAAGGGACGACAGTGCCACAATTGTGGTAAGTATGGGCATATGCGACCAGAGTGTCCGAGACAGACAGTGATGTGCTACACGTGTGGCAAACCAGGTCATAGGGCCGTATTCTGCCGACAGGGTAGAGCTTCGTCTCAGCAGGGTTTTATTCCTGCTAGTGCAGCTGGGGGTGGACATAGACCACCTCAGCATCGGCAGACACAGGTACAACAGAGAGTCCCGGATCATCCTACTACTCAGGGAGCTGCTCCTGGGTCGAGTAGAGGCAGAGGTCGTGGCGGGAATGCCACTGATACCATAGGAGCTCAGGATAGAGTCTTTTGAGCTGAGGAATGCAGAGGATTCAGCTACACCGACTGTACAGGTACCATTCTGATTTATGGTTTACCTGTTAGGGTTTTGTTTGATTTGAGTGCTACACACGCTTTTATATCTGATGCCTTTGGGGAGTGTTTGGTTTTGGTTTTGGTTTGACTGAGGGGACACCCTTCCGTATTGGGTTACCCGATGGTAGTAGGGTCAGAGGTACCCATGAGATTCGTGACTGTCCCATTTCTATAGGGACCCGTGTTTTACTGGTTGACTTCTTTGTCATGCCATTAGAGCATGAAAAAGTCATACTAGGTATGGATTGGATGAATGAACTTTCTACAGTCTTAGATATAGGTAGGAGGACCGTTACTTTTCTACCGAGTTAGGACAGATAGAGGTTTTCCGAGGATGAGACCTTGGAAAATCTAGTATGATTATCGGTGCGATACGAGTAACTAGATTGTTTGCACAGAGATGTGAAGCCTTCTGGTGTTATGCCATGAAGGAGGGGGAGAGTCCAGCATTAGAGGATATCCCAGTGGCCTATGAGTTGCAGATGTGTTCGCTGAGTCGTCCGGTTTGCCGCCTCAGAGGAGTGTGGACTTTGGTATCAAGTTAGAGCCTGGTATGAGGTAGATCTCGAAGGCCCATATCGGATGGCGTCTATTGAGATGTTGGAGCTGAAGAAGCAACTTGAGGAGTTGGCCGAGAAGAGTTTTTAGTCACCCTAGTATATCTCCATGGAGAGCACCTGTGCTCTTCGTACGGAAGAAGGACGGATCGTTGAGACTGTATAGTGATTACAGAGAGCTGAACAAGGTGACCATTAAGAATAAGTATCCATTGCCGTGTATGGATGACTTGTTGGATCAGCTTCAGGGAGTGACAGTATTTTCTAGGATGGACCGGCGCTCAGGATATCACCAGCTGAGGGTGAGAGAGCAGGATGTGCAAAGGACAACTGAGGATTGGGTTGCAGACTTTGCAGGATAGAGAACTTTATGTTGAGTTCTCTAAGAGTAAGTTCTGGATGCCAAAGGTAGCATTCCTGGGTCATGTGGTATCAGCTGAAGGAATTAAGATGGACTCAGCCAAGACCGAGGCAGTAGCAACATGGACTACACCGACAAACGTCAAGGAAGTACGTAGTTCCTTGGCCTAGCCGGTTATTACAGATGCTTCATGGAGGGATTCTCTGTGATTTCCCGTCCACTGATGAGTTTGCTGAGGAAGACTACCAGATTTGTATGGTTTGATCAGTGTGTACAGAGTTTTGAGGAGCTGAAGAGACGTTTGACTTCTGCTCCTGTCTGGGCACAACCAGAAGGTATTGAAGGATTTAGTCTGATTAAAGCTGGACTTTTGGTTTCCGGATGAGGATGCCCGGCTGAGTACTTTAGAGGTTCTACCTGATCTGTTGAGTGAGATCCAACAGACTTTAATCCGGCATCAATGCAGGATTAAAGTCTGTTGTCCGCCGTATTAACCCAGCGTCGACTAGCTCTCTATCATCGTAACGGCCTTCGGTAGAAGATGCTGACAAGGCTGCGGTTCAGTTCAAGACGTGGCTTAGATCAAGGAACTAGATAAGACAAGCTGAGAGTTGGGCTGGAAATTTCCACTAAGACTAGGCCCACTAGTATCATGTTAGTCCATGTCAAAGGCTGGAATGAGAAGTGAGTTCAACTAATTAGGTCCAAAGCACACTTGGAATCGGGTCGGTTCAAGTCAAGCTATAGACGGGTTTAGTTTGCTACTAATTGTTCTGTTTAAACTCTATTTATTCTTCCGCTCAATGTCGATTCGGTTCTTGAATTTAGATATAAAATCCTAGTTAAATTAATTAATTAATTAATTAGTACCTCAAAATTTTCCGGTTATTACATCAGTCCCCCTTAAAATAAGTTTCGTCCCGAAACTTAGTGTGACGTACAGTTAGTCCGAGTTTCGGACTCCCGAGTCATAAGTATAATTATTTTAATATGTACTTTTTCTTTTACGCGGTCGAACCGGTATCACATGCATCTCGGAAATAAACACCACTATATCAATAATCACTCCATCCACACACGGTACATAATAAACAAACAACACATAAATGGTCTTAATCTAACTCGTCGAGACGAAAGTCGACACTAGCTCAGTATACTGCTCCGGGTACGAGCTCCTAATGCTATCCTCCGTCTCCCAGGTAGTCTCATCTATTCCCCGACGGGACCATTGTATCTTAAGCATAAGAATCTCCTTCGACCGTAGTCGTCTAATGCTCCTCTCTAAAATAGCTACCGGATACTCTGCAAAGGTATGGTCCGGCTCAACCGTCAAGTTCTCATGACTGACCATATGTCGTGGGTCCAGTATGCATTCCCTGTTGGGGTACATGGAATATCGGATGTACGCTCTCTAAGGCAGGTGGTAGGGCTAACCGGTAAGCGACCTCTCCGACCCGCTCCAGTATCTTAAATGGCCCGACATATCGAGGCTTAACTTCCCCTTAATGCTGAAACGCCTAACCCCTCGGGTCGGTGATACCCTCAACCATACATGTGAACCGACCCGAAACTCTAGCGGTTTGCGCCTCTTATCAACATAATTTTTCTGGCGGCTCTGAGCGGCTAACATGTGCTCTCGGATCAAGGCTACCCGAGCCATGTCATCCTGGATCTGCTCCGGAGCTACTCCCCCGGCCTCACTAGCATCTTCCCAGCATAGTGGGGTACGACACTTCCGGCCGTATAATGCCTCATAGGGAGCCATACCAATAAACGAGTAATAGTTATTGTTGTATGAAAACTCCATTAGTAGTAGGTGATCAGGTCATACCTGTCTCCAATCCAGTACACATGCCCTCAACATGTCCTCCAAGGTCTAGATGGTCCTCTTTGACTGACCATCTGACTGCGGGTGGTAAGCGGTGGTGAAATGCAAACTGGTCCCTAGAGCGGTATGCACCTGTTCTCAAAATCTCGAAGTGAACCGTCCATCTATTTCCGAGATGATGGTCCGGGCACTCCATGTAGTCTCACGATCTGTCTCGTGAACTCCTCTGCTAATCGACTCACCGGCCACGTTTCCTTAATGGAAATGAAACGTGCGGTCTTGGTGAGTCGGTCCACCACCACCCAAATGGCATCAAAACTTCGGCTCAGTCTTAACCCTGTGACAAAGTCCATCGATATATCCTCCCACTTCCACTACGGAACTGGAAGTGGGTGGAGCTCGCCTCTTGATCGGTGATGCTCAATCTTGACCTGTCGACAGGTCGCACACTGGGCCACAAACTTACTCACATCCGGTTTCAGACCGCTCCGCCAGTAGGAGCGTCTTATATCTCTATACATCTTACTCGCACCTGAGTGTACCGAGTAAGGTGTAGCATGTGCCTCCTATAGGATCCGCTGCCTCAACTCCTCATCAAAGGGAACCCAAACACGCCATTGGCGTCTCATCACTCCATCTCTGCTTACCAGAAATTGTGGTGCCTCATCGCGGGACATCCTCTCCCGGATCCTGGGTATGGTAGGGTAGGTATTCTGCTTCTGTCGGATCTCATCCAACAGATCCGACACAAGCTCCAAAACACCCAAGTACCAATCATCATCCGGAAACTGAATCTCTACCTTTAGTCGGGCAAGATCCCTCTGTAGCTCGGGCTGAGCCGTCAAACGAGCTATAGCCTTCTCCTGAGGCGTCTTCTTGCTCAAGGCGTCGGTGACTACATTCTCCTTTCCCGGGTGGTACAAAACTTCCAGATCGAAGTCCTTAATCAGCTCTAGCCATCTCCTTTGTCGGTTATTCAACTCCCGCTGAGTGAATATGTACTTTAGACTCTTATGGTCTGTGAAGATCTGACAAGTCATCCCATACAAGTAATGACGTCAAATCTTAAGGGCGTGCACTACTGCTGCTAACTCCAGGTCATGAGTGGGGTAGTTCTCCTCGTACGTCTTCAACTAGCAAGACGCGTACGCTACCACCTTACCCCTCTGCATCAATACGCACCCCAAGCCTAGCTTGGATGCATCGTTGTACACCACGAAATCCTCTGTGCCCTCTGGTTGGGCTAAGATCAGAGCGAAAGTCAATCTACTCTTCAACTCCGCAAAACTCCTATGGCAGGGCTCAAACCACACAAAGCGGGTGGTCTTCCTCAAAAGACCGGTAAGTGGTCGGGCAATGACTGGGAATCCCTCCATGAACCGTCTGTAGTATCCAGCTAACCCCAAGAAGCTGCGCACGTCCTTAACATTCCTAGGAGGCTGCCATGACGAAACGGACTCAATCTTGGCCGGATCCACCTTGATTCTCTCGGCCGTCACCACATGCCCCAGAAAGGCTACCTCTGTCATCCATAACTCACACTTGGACAACTTAGCATAGAGCTGGTTGTCCAGTAGTACATGTAACAATGTCCTCAAGTGCCCGACATGCTCATCTCGGTTCCGAGAGTACACCAAGATATCGTCAATGAAAACAATCCCAACTGATCAATGTAGTCGATGAATATTCCATTCATCACCTCCATGAACGCGACCGACGCATTGGTGAGCCCGAATGGCATCACCACAAACTCATAATGACAATATTTTGTCCTGAACGCCGTCTTAGGGATATCCTAATCCCTCACCCTCAGCTGGTGGTATCCCGACCTTAAGTCAACCCTGAAAAAGACTGAGACCCCCTGCAACTGGTCCAACAGCTCATCGATACGGTGTAACGGATACTTGTTCTTGATTGTTACCTGGTTAAACTCTTTGTAATCTATGCAAAGTCTCATGGATTCATCCTTCTTCCTCACAAACAGCACCGAGGCACCTCAAGGAGAGACACTAGGTCGGATGACCCTTTCTCTATCAACTCTTTTAAATGTTTCTTCAACTTTTCCCTCTCAATAGGTGTCATCAGGGAGGGAACCTTCAAAATCGGTCTCATACCAGGCTCCAACTCGATGCTGAAATCTACACTCCGCTGTGGAGGTAGGCCAGGGAAGTCATCCCGAAAAAATCGTGCACTCACTACTGGTAGTCCTCTAGCCTTGGACTCTTCTCTCTACTCTTCAAGTTCTCTTGATCTAGTCCAGATCACACAAGGTACTTAGTCTTACTCCTCAGACAAGAGGGCAGTCAATTCTCTTCCCTTCTATAGCTGGTCTTCTTGGTATCGGATTGGTTTCTCGACTCATACTTCAACATAGCTTTTAACTCCCCGTGATGTTGTAGCTCAGATGTTCATTGTTCCTTCCACTGATTGATGTCCCTCCACCCTCTCATTTATTGGGTTAACATTAAATTTTCCAGTCCAACCTTGTTCCAAAAAGTCTCATTGCAAGCCCTCTCACTTTGTGTGATACCTCACCTTCTAACTTAATTAACTGGTATTTTACTTGCTACCGGTAAAACTCCGAGCGCATTACTGCCTTTCGGTTGGGGCGTATTTGCCTACGTATTTCCACTATTCTCTGGTTTCTGTTTGAATGGTATTGTTTCCCTTTGATCGTCCCGGTCCACGGGTTGTCTTATCGGTTTCATCCTTGCTATTTCCCGGTGATATTGTGTCTCGGGTCGTTTGTATTCTTGACTATCACTTCCATAACGGTAGTAGATATCGCACTCCAACGCTACTCTTTGGACGTCTTTATTCTTTAACCGTTCATTTTCCGTTATTTGGTATTCTCCTCCCTTGTCCACTTGATCTCAAAGAATCCATCTAAGGTGGATGTGTAGGCGTGACCATGCCACTACACACTCTTAGCGAGTTCTATACTAAGAAATGATTCTCTTTTTCTCCCTTATCTCGGATTTCTTCTATCAAACTGTATTCTTCAATCATTATCCTTTGTCTAATAAATCGTTGCTTAAAAATGGTGGCATTCTGCCCACTTCACATATACAAATGTTCTTTCCTTGTGGCTTAGGTATCCTCATACGTTCCCGTCCGTTCCTTTACTGTATTTGGTTATGATACTCTCTTCTTCTGTTTCCGGTTTCTTAGGCATATCTCTCGACGCTGGCGTCTCTAGTCCTTGTCCCAAGGACGCCTTTATCGACTCTCGCGCCTATTCTGCATCGTTTTACTTGATCTTCTTCTTATGGTACACGTGGTGTAATTGCAGATCCGTCAGTTAGTCTTTTATTCTTGGACAATCAATAACACTCTAACTTCTGGAGTCTGGGATCATTCCTTGAACCATGGGCTTTCTTCAAGGCGTGACCTGATTGGGGGGTCGTATCTTCGAATTCCTAGTACCGTCGGATCGTACTTTCAACAATCTCATACTCCGTTCTCTCTTCTTTGAAAGGTTTTTATTCCTTCACTTGCGTGCTTGATCGCGCCTTATTAATCTCATTCCGTGCGGAAAGGGTAGAAAGGTAATTACCTTTACCCTAACCCGACACGGATACTATCCTGGTGTGCGCCGTCTATACGAGACAAGCGACTATAACTATCATCATTTCTAAGTACAAATCACACTAACTTACTACTACCGAGATTTGCAGAGTGGAGCGGTGGTTTCTGTACTACTACCCAACCCGACTCATCGTAAACAAACTTTGCAATTCATTTTGGAAAACCATATCCCTTTTCGGGTTCTGTTTATACTTGGCCTTTCTAGAAGATTGCGAGTGTCATTGTTGCCAACCTAGAGCTATGATACCATGTTGTAACACCCCGAATTCTAGGAATCCGGAGCGTTACTGGCTAGGACCTCACAGTGGGTCCCGACCTTAGTTTGACAACAATTTCACAACGGACCTTGCAACAAGGCACAAATATTAAAACATTAAGTCCTTAAATAAAGTACTCAAGGTATAAAGACGTGACCAACATAGCACAACCAATCTCTAGGACGAGTAAGTCTAACAGTATAAGTCAACTACATAAATAAATAACTGAAATAAATAACCGAACACCCGATCCTAATACGGAAACCCTGGCTGACCACTTCACTCTCGATCTCTCGGTAGAGATCTAACCTGCATCATCTAACAACACGGTATAACCGTTAGCACTCCGAGTCCTACGGATTTGGGGTGTTACACACATACAGATCCCGGTTTATTATCTTTTCATTACGTGACTTGATCCAGTCTATTTTCCATCTTATCTTGTAACACAAGAGTCTCCCGACTCCTGCCCCCGTCCCCGTAAACCAGTAGGGCTGGTGTATGTACCTCTTCCCGTATACCTACTGGACTGGTCGCGGGGCAATCCTCCGGCACCATCGGCCCGGACCAACGGTTACGGCACGTTATCATACACTTGTGCCTTACTTAACAAAATACAGTAATGTGATCTAATTTGTTCGTTTTTATTTCACCAGAATATAACACACACCACTCCAATGCACACTCAGCATAAAACGGTAACTAAGTGAGTCCTACGAACTCACCTTATCAGTGTTGGTCTCAAAGTCTCGCGATCTTGCCAGCTAAAAGATCCGATTATCCTGTTCCATAAATTATCCAATCTTAGCGCCTTTCCGGTCTTAAATTCCGTTCAACTTATTATTCTCGCACTCGGGTATAACACCTGGCGTCAATACCCTAGCCTTCCTTAACTTTTCGATTCAAGGGACCTACACGTCCATTCCCGCTCTCTTATCCACAATATAGTTATTCCTCTGGATTATCTCTAACTCGAAAGGCATCGCGAAATTTAAATTTTAACAATTGTACAACTATTCATTGTTCTCGTTCTGGTCTCACTAACACATTCTTCGATTACGCTAACTTAAGCTTCTGATTTCCAAGGGTGAAGTCCATTTCCCAAATCCGCTATATTGAGGTTCCGATTCTTATTTAGATACCCCTTTTAATTATCACAATGTTCCATTTTCTAAGCACCTCACATTAGTACGTATTTATCGATTAACAATAAGAAAATTCTTATTCAGTTCCACGGAACTAATTTCCCGAAATAAACCCAACTCGGTTCTACTAACATATAAATATATATCCATCCTTCTTCAAGTATTTCCGCTACTTAACTAAGACTACCATACCGTGCAATATTAATTATTCGTATTATACTTTCATATATAATTCTAAATAATTAATCTATCGACAAGACTCGGATTTGGGTCTAACCGGTTGCGGATCGGTACGGAATGGTAGTTCAGTTAACTATTATTGTGCTACTCCACTCCTTCCTGCGGGACCCACGTTCCAACCTATAATTACAATTGCAGAACAACGTGAATACCAATTAACAGGTCTACCCTTCGGACCTTTCTCTGTATAGCGTTTAAAGGAGCTCACCGATGTGGTTCGAGTAGAGTAGATCGGTCCTCCGAGGCTGTTGTCTCCTCCCTTGTTCGCCGGCATCAATTGCGGTGCAGGGAGGCAGTGGCTAGTCGCTCGATGGTCGGTATCGGTCCCGTCAACGCGATAGTTTTGAAATCAGCCGGTGGGTTCGAACGGTAGTACAGGGGTACCGAGGAGTAGGCGGTCGACGGCGGCTAGCGTGAAGGAGAGGGGTGATAAGGTCCGTCGATGTGGGTTCCTGGTGAGCAGCGTCGACGGCTACTACGGTGGCGATGGCTGCGTATTGTAACGGGAGGGAGAAACGAGAGGAAGGCCGGTGTCGGTCCCGGCGGTATGATAACAGAGGGTTGGCTAGTTCGTTTTGGGCGAGAGTGTTTCGTAGTGTAGATCGAACAGAGTTGATTTTTGTCGAGTGTGGTAAGGTACTTTTTGCGTTTCAAGACTCTTCAATGACCGGCATCAATGCAGGATTAAAGTCTGTTGTCCGCCGTATTAACCCAGCGTTGACTAGCTCTCTATCATCGTAACGGCCTTCGGTAGAAGATGCTGACAAGGCTGCGGTTCAGTTCAAGACGTGGCTTAGATCAGGGAACTAGATAAGACAAGCTGAGAGTTGGGCTTGAAATTTCCACTAAGACTAGGCCCACTAGTATCATGTTAGTCCATGTCAAAGGCTGGAACGAGAAGTGAGTTCAACTAATTAGGTCCAAAGCACACTTGGAATCGGGTCGGTTCAAGTCAAGCTATAGACAGGTTAAGTTTGCTACTAATTGTTCTGTTTAAACTCTATTCATTCTTCCGCTCAATGTCGATTCAGTTCTTGAACTTAGAAATAAAATCCTAGTTAAATTAATTAATTAATTAATTAGTACCTCAAAATTTTCCGGTTATTACAAGATGGATCGATATATGAATAGATCAAGGTCGAACCATAAGCAACGACCTGAAAGCACAAAAGGACACTACTAGATGGTCGTCATAATACACAACTAGAGAAGTTCTGCAGAACCCTTCCGCTACAACCAAAACACAATAGGCGTTCTATAGGAACCTAAAACACCTTGGAGGATTGCTTGTGGCAAGTTGAAGCATCCTAATCTGCTAGAGGCAAGTAGAACACACTTAAACAATTCCAAGTGAGTTGCGAGCAAGACGTCTCTTACCAGGTTGCTCTTCACACAAAAGACGATGATAGAAACCAAAAAAATAACACAACGTGTTTCTCAAAAGTAAATGTATTCAAGTTAAGAAAATAGGAGAGTGACCTCCCTATATATAGGGTAGGGGTCGGCCATGAGTTTACAAGAAGCCCAAACAAAAGTCCGCAAAATCATATCTTATCTAGGATAATGTATGATCTAGATCTTAGGGAAAATAATAAAATAGATTATAATCTTCTAGAAGACATATCTCTATGGCTTGGGATCAAGTAATATAATTCCAAGCATATCCATTAAATTTTTTTATTACAAACTTAATTTTATTTGTAAAAGGAAAATAAAATGTCGTGGGCTTATAATACAGTTATAAGCCCATAAATTAACCAATAAATAAAACATGTCCTCATGGGCTGATAAATAAAATAGAATGTCCAAATCAAGCACTCACGGTGCGCCTCCCACACGCACAAAACGAGTTTGGAATGTCTCCAGGATCTTGTAGATGGCGATGATGTGGATACACAAATAAGATGGTCCAATCATCCACTACAACATTTAGAAGTATTTATAGCTTTTGAAAAACATTACACTAATAAATGCAATATGACACACACTCTCATAATCATTCCAATCAAACTTATGTCCCACACAAGTGTCGAATGACGAATTATAACAAACCGAACTCGAAGAGGTTGACTTTCCCTTTCCCTTTCCCTTCCCCTTATTAGTCATCTTTCCGGAAGCAGTAGAAGGACGAGGAGGACGAGAAGTATTAGACTTGTACATACCTGGATTTGGAGATTCAGGGTTTGAGTTTGAGTAGTATGTTCCATCTTCATTGACCTTAGACCTTTTTGATCCTTCTAAGCTTTATCCCCTACATGAATGTTTGTGATATTCAAGGAGCTTCTCCACTTTTCTTCCGTTCTGAGCATTTTCCATGCATGATCAAGCTTAAATTCGCCTTCAGTGTCACTTGTGTAGAGTCTACGAGCAAAAACAATGGCATCATCTTCCGATTCACAACTAGCTTTTCTTTTCGAAGCATGCTCGTAACACTCTGAAAATTTTGAAACAGAGTAATTTGTCTTTCGCCAACGACCCCTACATGCCGTTTCTTTTCTCATATGCCATGATCATCTCCTTTCACTGTAGTAGCTAACAATTATATTCCAAAATGTTTTTTTTTTTGATCATTTCCGACATGTACACCTTTGTTAGTGTTGAGCCACACACTAAGTAGTAACATGTCTTCTTCTTAGGACCATTTTACCCTATCACCCATTGAATGAGTTTGAGTTTCATTCAAAGAACAATGTACGTCATCTCCAAGGTTTATCACACCATGTTGTGTGTTAAAATCCGGAGATTTAGTAGCGGAGGCATGTTTCCGTGAGTACTTGGAGTAATGTGAGCATTTGAATTTTGTGGATAAAAGTTTGTAGGAGTTATGAAAGCATATTGGCCATGAGGATACCCTTGACCTTGAAAGTTTGGACGATTTTCTTGACCATGGAAGTTTGAATGATTTCCTTGAATGTTTGGAATATTTCCTTGACCTTGAAGGTATTGAACATGTTGAAGATATTGAGGGTTTAGATTTTGGCTAGGATCCATATGAAGTGGATAAGAAATTTTGTTGGGGTAAAGAAGAGATGAATATGTGAGTGAGGTGAATGGTGTGTAAACTTTTATCATTTATATAGGCAAAAAATAATAATAAAATAGTTGAAATAGAAAGTTAGTTCGGAAAAGAAGTAAAAAAACTGTTAACAATAAATATAAACTAACATTTATACAAGATAGATAAAATTACAAAAGTCATATTACACAATATGTTTAGAGGAAATTACTTAACAAATACAATTAATTTAAATAATATAAACTTTGTATTGTATGAATAAGCTTATTAATAAAACAATTTGAAATATTTTTAAACGAATATATATATATATATATATATATATATATATATATATATATATATATATATAATGGAAGTCTATAATACATAAAATAATTTTATTTTTTATAATTTTATTTTTACATTTCATAGTTTATTGTTATTTATAAATATTTTATGTCATATTTATTACTAATATTTATATATAAACATTTTAATAATAACATAAATAGATATAAATATATACTTAATACATCTCAAAATTAAGAAACATAAAAAAAAATACAAAATTATATATAATAGAGGGCCGAATGATACAAAGAGTAAATACATTTTGTATTAAAATTAAATAAACAAACAAAATTAAGACGTTGGAGTTTGAAAAAAATAAATAAAGTTGAAGTAAAAAATTGAAAAGTATTGTTGTGGGCTCCACTCAAAATTAATCTTCTTCAAGATGAAAAAATCTTGGTTCCAACAAAATTGTTGTGGGTTCCAGGTAAGATCACTTAAGATCAACCCAATGTGACTGCTCTTACTCGGCCCAATGTGGTTGCTCTTACCGGAAAATTTTAATAAATTTCCTGGTTATTTTTGAATTTTTATTTAATTAAATAATTTAATTCTGAAAATACCGATAAGATAAACCGAACCGAAACGGGGCGAATTTATAAGACCGAACCGAACCAAAACCGGATTGTTAAATCAACTTAAACCAAACCAAACTTTTCCTTGTTGTACCAAACTAAACCGGCCCAGAAAGACCCTTTCCCCTTGGACCGTACCCATACCTGGGCCTTTCCACGTTAGCAGTCCACTGTAACATTTTGTGCCGGGGCAATGGGACAATTAGAAATCGAGATCAGGCCCACTTCACGTGATGCAGGAACGCCTGAATCATCTCTCTCGGCCGCCCACGTTTGAACGTCGTCAACAAGCCATTAATGGCGTTTCATTGAGACCGTTACGGGAGTTAACTCCACTTGAATCAAAGCGTTGAAGCGACCTTGGAGTTTCGTATTACCGGAGCCTTCCGAACTCTCGTCACCTACCCGACCTCACAATAGCCTACCTCTCTGCCAAACAACTTCTCAATCGCTGCCATTGGAAACGCCGAAGCCGCCGACAGTCCTTCCGCTACCACGCCGGAGCAACAGTGGTACCTTCTCCAAACCACTCTACCCATGAACAAGCCCAAAACTCCTTCCTCCTTCACCTCCCCTCCACCTCAAAAATCCGCACCATTCCTTTCCTCCCCTATGACCCAAACACCCCTCATCCCTCTGTGTCGATCCAGACTGACGGACTACCTCGTCCTCCACCCTTTCTCCTTCACACATGGTGGTGCAACCTCCACCTACGACCTCCAGCGACTCCCCTCCATAAGCCACCTTTCTTCCTTAGCCGACAGGACATACCTCCATACATTTCCTCCCTCTACAAAGCTTCTTTGCAACCTCCTCCCACCGGTAAGTGACGGAGTACGTCAGGAAGCCTCACTCCTCCTCCTTGACTCCATAGTACGTATGAAATGGCGAGGGAGATGATGAAACTAAATTGTGGGTGTAGGACCTCAGTAATTAAGAAAACAGGGGAAGTTTAGAACTAACCCAATCGTACGAATCAAAATATGGAATGAGTGGCAGAGGCGAGACGCTCTTTCCTTAATTCTAAAATCACCCCTATTACGAAGGGTTTTGATTGATCAAGAATCCCATGATACAACTGCCCTTTGCTTCAGACTGCGTAACCAGATCTTGAAGCCTACGAGAACCTGCAGTGGAGTACTCTCAGACTCAGAACTTCGGAACTTTGGGGAGGAGAGAGAAGAGAGTAGTAGAGGATTCTGCTTTTCGTTGTCGGTGTGATTGAATGAGCTCCCTAGGCTCTCCTTTTATAGGAGTTCTAGAGGAGTTGTGGATTGAGATATTCACTCTCATCCATCCATTATGGATTGAGAGATTCACTCTCGTCCACCCATTGTGGATTGAGAGATTCACTCTCGTCCACCCATTCCAAAAGGAATAAAAATAAAGTTTTAAAAATGGAGAATTTGACTCATTCTTGGATTGACTCAGCCACCGGATTGGGCCGGTTTCCAATGGGCCTGCGTTTGACTTTCAATCAAACCAGATTAGGGAAAGTCAGCCCAAAAAACCGAATGATAAGTGGCCAGCCCAGCATCAGGTCCATAAGGCCCTTAGCCCGATGCCACTCCCACGAGCCCACGAGCCACGGCTCATCTCGGCATGCGCGCGCATGTGTTCTAGCCACTGCTAGATCACCTCTCCATCCACTTAATTAACCATATTAGGATTGTTCCCATATATATGGTGTCTCACTAGTCTCCACATTGTCGATGTGAGACAAGTTCCTCCACAATTAATTATCCCTAGATGCATTTCAAGCACCCATCTTTGGGCATTAATTTCTCTTTCATTTGGACATCAATTTGTATGTATGAGTATATCAAATTGTAGAGCTCGGAACCGCGAAGCTAATGCTCCCGTCTTCCGCTGTTGGTATTGGCCGGAGCCCACCGGAAAATTGGCCGGAAAAGCTTCCGGCGCAAGTTCTCTTAAAATTGATTCCAACAGTGGGTACCTGCTAGAGACGAGATTCGAACATGAATCTCCATACTCCCCGCGTGCCGCCTAGCATGAAGTTGAAGAGATTCAAACCCGGGACGTACTAATACTCAAAGACTGACTGTGGACTTGTTTTGCTGCTAGGGAATCTCGAACCCATGACCTTTGGGTTGTGTTGTGAGACGCAACTCCACTCCTCTTTTGCAGTCCATGAGGTTCGACCCTAGGATCTCATGTGAGGTGCTTTTGCCACAACTCGAACTTGTGACCTTTGGATTATATTAATGTAATTTGTGTTGGCCGTAGGAATTGAACCCGGGATCAATTGCCTGTTTGACTCAGCCGTTATGCCGTGGCTCGAACCCGGATCTGTTGAGTTGCCACCCGGTGTCATCCGACGTCTTTAATCTTGCTACCGATCCGATCCGGTTAGACCCAAACCTGTTTAATTCCGTTAATTTTAATTCCCGATAAAGTAAATCCCCGTTAAAAATTTAATCACGAGTTATAATTATTTAATTATTATTGCATTTCCGGTAAATGAATTCTCGATAATAAATAATTATTCAATTTATAATTATTTATTTATTTGACTTGGTGATAATTTAGTTGTACAATTTTTGTGGATATTAATTAGATAAATAGTGAAACGTTAAGGTGAAATATAGTTTCGGAATGAATATGGAATGATTAGAACTTTAGAACTGAGACAAGTTGTGAATTGTTGTAGGGGAACATATTGAGAACTATGAGTAGTTAAAGTGCTCAATAACGTTAGATAAGTATGGACTTCGGAGCTAGCGATTTTTAAGGATACGATATTGTTAATAAATGAGAACATGAAATAGACATCTAGGTCCACGAACCTAAGTTGTTAAAGAAAGTCAGGGTATCGATGCTAAATATCATACCCTGATTACGTTAGAATGATATGTCATGCAATTTTAAGGGTTGATAAATGTTGATCAGGAAAATCGGATCTCTGAATGGCAAGATCGCGAGACGTTGAGACCAGTACGAATGAGGTGAGTTCTTAGGACTCACTTAGCTACCTTTTAATACTGAGTGTGCACTAGGGTAGTATGTGTTATGATTGTGAAATAAAATGAACGAACTAGATCACTGCTTTTAAATTTCTAAAGAGAGACACAAGTGTATTATAATGTGCCGTAGCTTTATGCTCGGGCCAAGGGTTTCGGAAGATTTTTCCGCGACCAATCGAGTAACGTATACGGGAGGACCCATTAACACCAGTCCTACTGGTGAAAGGGGACGGGGGCAAGAGTCGGGAGAGTCTTGTGCTACCATGAAAAGTTGGAAAATAGAATAACCAATTGTAGCTAATGGTTTTTACCATGTTGTTAGGTTTTTGCAAGATAGATCTCTACCGAGAAATCAGGAGTGATGTGGTCAGCTGGGTTTCCGTACGAAGAGTTGTGGGTATTGTGTTTACATATTTATGTGTTATTTATTTATTATTTACAATAGAGTTTATTTAGTACTCATTTGATTGATGTACGTACTAGTTCAGAGTCCGTCGAGTTATATATGTGTGTTTGAAAGGATTTGTATTTAAAATATTTGTGTCTTGTTGCAAGATCCGACGTTATTGACGTCAACCTAAGACCGGGACCCATTGTGAGGTCCTAGCCAAGTAATGCTCCGAGTTCCTAGAATTCAGGGTGTTACGAAGATGACATTTCAAAATACCTAAGTTAATTTTTAAATCGAAATTTTTATAACTACTATTTATTTAACATTTATATTCTAATTTTAAAAGTATATTTTATTTTTATTTATAAATTATTTATTTCACTTGACATTCGTAATAGTTATCAAGATTAACTTATTTTTACATTATATGATTATTGAAAAATTAGAACATATAATATATATCCTTCATTAAACTATTTGTATTGTTTATCTATAATATAATTAATATATCGATAACATACAAAAATAGTTTTAACTCCCTTCAGTTAATTTATATTACAATATATTAAAAATATTTTATAAATAAAAATAATTATCTATTAAATTTATAAGATTACACCCATGCCTTGATACGAGAAATTAAACTAGTTATATATAAATACTAGTTGTAAACTAGAGTATGTTTAAACAATCATATCAACATTTTAATAAGATAAACTAGTTTAGTGTTTAAACTAGTGCAAATGGCATACCAAACACATAATTGACAAGTGTAACTAAAATAAACTAACGTTTTATGATAAAATACTAATTTATCCTCTCTTTTTTTTGATACAAAATTAAAAAAGTATTTAACACAGTAATTTATGTAAATTAACGTATGAATATTCAAACTTGTTTTCTAAATTATAAATCAAAATTTATTGAACTTTTATATTAAACTTTAATTTAAACATACATTATATTTAGAGAAAATTATTTAACGAATACAATTAATTTAAATAATATAAATTTTGTACTGTATCAATAAGTTTATATATAAAATAAGTTTGAAATTTTTTAAAATAAATAAATATATATATATATATATATATATATATATATATATATATATATATATATTACTAATATATATTTTATATCATATATTACTAAGATCAGCCCAATGTAGTTGCTTTTACTGAACATGGGATTCTTAGCTAGTTAAAATTACCTTAAGTTGAGGTGTGATTGTATATAAATACTAAGTTGTAAACTAGAATGTTTAAAAAATCATATTGACATTATAATAAAATAAATTAATTTAGTGTTTAAATGATGTTTAAATAATCTCTAATTGACAAGTTTAACTAAAATAAACTAATGTTTTATGGTAAAATACTAATTTATCCTATCTTTTTTTATTACAAAATTTACCAAAGACAGTAATTTATGTAAATTAACGTATGAACATTCAAACTTGTTTTCTAAATTATAATTCAAAATTTATTGAACTTTTCTATTAAACTTTATTTTAAACATACATTATATTTTATAATGATTGACAAGTAAACATACGTGTGACATTATTGAAGCTTTAACATTGAGAAGTCAGAACCCATGCCACCATCGCTTTTCATCCCAGTTCTCCCATTTGGTCTGTATCCTCAATCCTCAAGGTCAACCATGAAGAAACTCCAACAATCCCAACGGATCAATACCGACTCCGAAACAGCAGAATCGAGCTCCTCTATATCCAGGACCCGTCGGTCCAAATCAATGGTGGTCCTCAAGGCGAAATCCAAACCTAAACCCAAAGCATTGCCCCTCCGGTTGCGAGCGGATCGTCCGATTGCAACAACTATTGAATCTGATTTACTCAATATGCGATGTCTAAGTCCTGACTTCTTCCAAATCGACGCCCTCCAACTCGCTCCCCTACTCCTCGGAAAGTTTCTCCGGAGAGACGACGTCGTTCTTCAGATTACGGAGGTGCTAATAATTTCTAATTTTGTGTCTATCGTATCTGTGTGTTTGGCTGATTTGGTCTTTTTCAGGTGGAAGCCTATAGGCCGAACGATTCGGCATGTCACGCTCGTTTTGGGATCACACCAAGAACAGCTCCAGTTGTATGATGTTTGTAATTTCTATTTATGATTTTTTATAAACATTTGAAAATTGATGAATGTGATGTGGCAATGGATGCAGTTTGGAGCCGGTGGACACGCATATGTATATCTTTGCTACGGTCTTCACGTCATGCTCAATGTGGTTGCTGACAAGGAAGGTATTGGCGCAGCGGTCTTGATTCGTGCTGCAGCTCCTGTTTCTGGTAGTAACACATGATGAAAATTTCAGAATCTCAGATAATTACATTAGCAACGCTGCAACTAGTTGCAAGCTGTTTCTTGATCTGCTAATGTGCTGTAATTGTTGTTTGTTTGCTTAATTGGAGGCAGAGCAACTTCATACGTGGTTAGGGCTTTGTTTCCTGTATAGTTTCGGGTAGTAACACATGATGAATTTTTCAGAATCTCAGATAATTACATTATCAACACTGTAACTAGTTACAGCACAAAACTAGGTCACTTAATTTACAAGCTATGTTCCTTGATCTGCTAAAGTGCTGTAACAGTTGTTTGTTTGTTTGTTTGATTGGAGGCAGATCAACTTCATATGTGGTTTGAAATTTTGTTTCCTTGATAGTTTCTAAATTGTAATTGCAGGTTTGAAGACTATCCAACAACGCCGTGGTCAGATCACTGAGAAGCCTGTTCTGCTCACAGGGCCAGGGAAGGTAAGTGTTGTTAGAAATGGAAATTGCTGTTTTGCTGATTAGCTGCAAGTGTGGTTGTAGAAAATTTATGGATGTTGTTGTAAATTCTCTTTTCTAGGTGGGGCAGGCGCTAGGACTTACGACAGAATGGTCGAATCATCCCTTGTATGAACCCGGAGGTCTAGAGGTTCTGGATGGCCCAAAGCCGGAAAAAATACTGGTTGGTCCTCGTGTAGGGATTGAATACGCTTTGCCTGAGGATGTCAGTGCACTGTGGAGATATGCCATTGCTGGTTCTCCATGGATAAGTGCTCCCAAGAACACACTGCACCCACCTTGATCATTTCGAGGGAGAAGGAAGTTTATAGGGACAAGATGGATGGTGGACTAAAATCCTTTGAATGGTTGCTTCTTTGTTTCTATGTCTGTACATTTTTTGTAGATAAAGGAAAGGACTTGGAATTGTTCAATGTTAGTGCTCAACTACGTGACATTCTTGAGGACGAGAACTTGTTATAAGTGCTTCATTAAATTATTGAAGTTTTGATATAGAGTCGAATATAATCATCCTAACCTTTTTTATACCAACAAATTATAAAAAAAAATCCATTTTAACCTTCAAGGGCAAATCATAAAGCCTTAACGTGTTTTGATGGTGCAAAGATTATCACATGCAATTACTAAGTTATGGATCGAAAGTTTAATGGTCTTTCAAATCGTAATTTGAGAGCGTAGACAATAACCGATTTGCATGCAATTTTATGGATGCACCTATCATGACAACAATATGTCATCTCTTGAAACTTATCATACAACAATAACATTGTCATCTCAGGTAACATATCATATTAGTTGGAGTATGTCCATTTGCGGTGCAAATCCCTATATCCTTCTCATTATTTTATTAGTGACTCGCTCTCTTTTTAAAATAAAACTTAGTGACTTGAGTATTATGAGCCTTTTTAATCGAGAGTAAAAATAAAAAAAAGAGAAACTAATTTTCTTTTCCCTCATATAAGCAAACACCAATTTTTTTTGCGTGCCTCTCAGATTGTTGATGATTAAATATTGATTGTCTTTTATTTATGTACTTGTAGTTGAAGAGAAGATGGTGAATTGAATTAATGTTGAATCATATGTATGATGTATACTTAGGGCCTGTTTGGTATCCATATCTAGATATCAGATATGGGTATCGTTATAAAAAAAAAACTCATACCTATGTTTGTTATATATGTATATGGATATCAAACTTGTGAGAGCCCTTTCTTTCGGACCGAGATTTGGACCATGGCCGAGATTGGCTTTGGGCCGAGATTTGTCTTGCCGCACCCGCAGGCACGTGTGCCGCCCCTGCGGGTTTCCGCCCCTGCGGCCTTGTGATCCGCCCCTGCGGGTTACGGCGGTTGCAGCCGGTTTTGTTGACTCGTTGACCCGTGCTTTACCCTTCCTTACCTTCTTCATTTCACCTTGCCGAGCAAGGGTTTCCTCATACTTTCTAATCCAGTTCACGTCCTTCTTGCTTCTCCCTTGTTCCCTCTTGATCTTGTTTTGGTTTGGAAGAGTTTGGTTGAGTTTGGATGTGTTGTGGCCTTTGGTGGTTGATGATGGTGAGTACTGCTGTGCTTGGAAGCCAGTAAGTGTTTGGTGATCAATGCTTTAGCTAGCTACAACCGTGGTGAGCATCTACCTCCTTGCTTCTTCATTCTTTCCTCTTCCTTTCTTGTTCTTCTTCATTCTTTAGGTTAGGATTAGATGTGTGATCATAGGATGATGCTGATTTGTGTATGTTATGCTTGTGTATGAATCTGGAAGAGAGTAGAAGGGAATTGATCCCGGAAAGAGCTGAAGAGAAACCGCGAGGTTTCATTCTGCACTGTCGCCGCCCCGCGGCCTGAAGTCACCGCCCCCGCGGTTACCGTGTCACAGTGCCTGCGTCGTGCCAGCGGCGTGCCTGCGTTTGCCAGCGTCCTGTGTCACCGCCCCCGCGGCTACGTTCCGCCGCACCCGCGGTTGCTTGCTCCGCCCCTGGGTTCTTGTTTTACGCAGATGCGTCTTATCCCAGATCTACCTAGAGTTAGGTAGATCATTTCCTTTCCTTTCCTAGTTGAGCGGTAGTAGTATGCTAGGATTCGGATGTTGATGAGTATGTTATGGAATGGCCGGTTAGGGCTTTGATGTTTACGAGTTGGATATGATCCCTTATGGATCCCTTGGGTCTAGGTGTGACCCTTTGTGCGATAGGAGTTTGATATCTGTATATGCCTTGTATAGGCCGTGTTATCCTCCAGTTGGGAGTGGACTGAGTGAGGTTGATCCAGTGAGACGACTACGAGGTTGAGGTAAGTCCGTGAGACTTACTTAGCTGCCATTCCTTTATAGGATGATGTGCATGAGTGGTGTGTGTTAGATGTTTATAGCATGTGTTATGATGGTCACCGACCTATGATATATTGTTTGCCCATTGTAGGGCCGTGATAACTTGCCCTTTCATCCCGTTGGGAGTCTGGGAGGTTCTCAGTAGGCAGGCCAGACCTGGTAAACAGTTCGGGCACTTCCCATTCCCTTAGGGTACACGGGGTAGTGTTCCAGACACCATTCCAGCTGGTTATTGGACCTAGAGGCGAGATTTATATTCCTCGTGTCACTTATGTTTATATGGATATTTATATATGAGTTGATTACTGGACTTTATAAAGATAATGAACCGGGTAAATGTGTGAAAGCATGCTGAAGTGTTTATCCTTTCTGATGTGTGTTTGTGCTCTAGCATATTCCTATATTTGGGTATGGTTAGCTAACAGTTTCATACCGTGTTGTAGACACTTTGCAAGATAGGAGAGCTGCAGAGTGATCCAGAGTGGATGATCCGCTGAGGGCTCCGTACACTGGGGCGGTATCGGGGATATGGGTTTTTGATGTATAGTTTGGTTTGTTTGTACTTAGCGGTACATTGTATTACCTTTTGATATATATATATATATATATATATATATATATATATATATATATATATATATATATATATATATATATATATATATCAGTTTCATGTTTTGTTTTGATCTATCGGTGCCTTGTTGTAAGATCTGTGAAATTGTTGTCAGGCTAGGGTCAGGATCCATTGTGAGATCCTAGCCTAGTAGCACTCCGAGTCCTATGGATTTGGGGTGTTACAAAACTGATATCTTGATATACTCCTTATACACATTTTCTCCTATTTTGATATATTCAAAAAAAGGAGGTATCACATATTTCAAATTGCTCCTCTCTCTTCTATTCTTCCTCTCCGAAACAAAGGTATCAGATATCAATCTCATACCCATACTTTGATACCTCATATTCATATCTTGATACCCATATCTTGATATCTAGATATGAATACCAAACAGGCCCTAAATGTCATAAGATCAATGACCTATCTATTGACCATGTATGTCATTTGATGTGAAATATCCTATTGTTTTCTATTATTTGTTCTACACTTCTTGATTCATTAGAAAGTTAATTACATGCCTCTTTTAATTTATATTTCCATTGTTGAACATTTTGCACAAAGACATTTTATTTATTATTCGTTAATTAATAAATAAATATGTCTATACTCTCTTTTGCAATTAACGTACAATGTACAATATTCAACTTCATCTTCCTAAGCTTACTTCAAGTCTTCCTCAAGTTTATTTCATGGATGTCCGGGTGCAAGCGAAACACGAAACGTCACTTCAAGAACCTTTCCTCAAATTTAGGTGTGTTCGTGTGCCACACACACGGGTTGTACCTAGAGAAAGTAAATATTGAGAAATAGCTCATTTTTCCTCCCAGGTTATTATTAAAAAACAATGTTTCATAGTCTATAGACGAAGTATTGAGTTCAGTGAATCAATTGGAGTACAACTTGATTACCACTTTTTCGCACGTGCATACTACCTAGTAATAACAAAATAAATTAAATGACGGAAACCAAATCCGAATTTTGTCAAAAATAATTTTAACGCTTCTAGGAACTCTTCCATTTGGTTTATTATTCGTGATTCCTTGGGTCTGTCTTTGGGTGTAGGTTTTGGTATTTGTGAAGTTAACTTTGTTTTGGAAGCTGAAGCCTTTGCACTTCGTGAGGGTTTACAAAAGGTCACGCTTCTTTGTTGTAGTAATTTAGAAGTTGAAGGTGATAAGTTGATGCTCATCAACTCTCTCAACCTCACTTGAAAGCCTTTGTGGGATGTGATCGGATCATTTCAGAGAGCTCTTCTATGTTGGATGAGTTCTCGAGGGTTTCT